>CM077245.1:9422170-10022170 GCA_039654775.1 Spinibarbus caldwelli
GATAAGACCCAGACATCTGGAAAATACATTCTCTGTGTCCTCATTCCCACTATTTCTCTAACACACACCCCTCAGTAGTTTGACCTGAAACAAAAAGCGTTCCTTCCTTACATCTATTAAATGTGACAGATATATGACAATTTAAATCTGCAAATCTCATGAATTACTCTACAAACAAATTGTCAAATTTCCTAATGATACGGAGAGTAAATGGGATAGGAACATGATGTAGGCCTAACCTGTTTGTGTGCAAGCATAACCATAGTGTAACGACTCTGACTAATTTATTTACAAGCATTTAACTTACTGTTAAGAGTATGAAATAAACTTTATGCACATTTATTTACACACAACATCAGAGTGACCAACTACAACTTGTGGAAATGTTGACTTATGGACTTACAGATGTTTATGTTTATGTTTTTACAGATGTTTTTAGTATGGAAATAAAGATGTGAAGAGGTAAATGTGGATCTACCTGAAACATTCAGGTTATTTCTTTGCTGACAGAAGCAAATATAGTCTTTCTACATGATACATATACTGCTGATGAATCAATCTCATTTTAGAAATGTAATTAGGTAAACAATGACAATTACTGTAGATGCAGGGGATGCAAAGTGCTCAAAACTTCAGTCATCTCACTTGAGACTAACATGATCAAATATGATTAAAAAAATGAGATAAAGGTGATTTTCATGCTTGATAAGCCCAAATAAAATGAAAATAGGAAATTTTCTGGCCAAAATTTTAGCAGTTCTGATGTTATTGTCTTTTTATGATGAACCACTATTATTGTATTATTTTGTAAAGGTTATGTGGGCAACACATAACACATAAAAACAAAAATTAAACAAATAAATAACCTCATAAATTCATTTTGCATTAAACTGTCAACATTGTCAGTAAAAACTTTTACACTCTTACAAAAAAATCTATTTCAAATAAATGCTGGTCTTTTTGTTCATACTTTTACATTTTTACAAATCTATTTCAAATAAATGTTGGTCTTTTTATTCATCAAAGAATCCCCATATCATGGTTTCCTCAAAAATATTAAGCACATCTGTTTTCAACACTAATAATAATCTCAGTTTTGTATTGGAACATGCTACGAGAAATGTTTCTTGAGTAGAAAATGTTGAGTACAGCATATTACAACTGAAAAATGTAATATATTAAAATAATTTTTTTTTTTTAAATTATAATAATATTTCACAATATTACTTTTTTTACTATATATTGCATTAAATTAATGCAGTACGTACCACAAACGTTTGAATCGTAGTGTAAAGTATTATGGTATGCACAGCTATAAATTTATATATTATCTTGCTTAAAACCATTTTTCTGTGGTTAAGGCCTATTATTTTACAGAGAATATTAAACGTGTATCTATATGTGTTACTATTTGCAGTTTTATTGAATTTAAGTGCTCACTTTCACCTTTGGAATGGGCCCATGTAGATGACAGGTTTATCATGTATCTCTCTTCCTCATAACACATCTCACTCTCATTCCATGCGTCTATCCAGTTACTTTCACCCGTTCCCACAGTACATGTAATCCCTTGCTTTCTCCATTTTTCAACCCCTCCTCTCTTCTCATCTCAGCCCAGTCTGCTTCTACACCTACGGTCTTCTACACCCCCCGCAGACCCCCTCCGTCCGCCATAGATTGGAACTACCCCTTTCTACCCAGGGCCTGTAATACTAGCCACTAAGCTAATAATAGCTTCGGTGTGACCCAATGTTCACAGCCACACTTCCCCACACACCTCTGTGTGGATCTTTCTATCTTCCAATTTGTTCATCCGTCTTTCAAGGATTCCCAAGGAAAGCTGGAAACCTATAATCAGGCGACGCTGTCATGCTAACTAGCGCTAGACAGCTAACAACAAATGTGGTACTGAGGCAATGTGTGCAGTTCACACATGCATTTATGTTGAGCACAACCAAAGATTTTGTCATTTCAAAAAAATAAATAAATAAAAAAATACTAAGAACACTTCTACAAATAAGTAATTCCGATCAGAAAGCTAAAGCGTGTTGAAAAGAGTTTTTGATGGTATTCTGCTGTGCTTTAGGTCATGCTGATGGCTGTATGGGAAGGAAGGCTATCGAGGCAATTGTCATGTGATGTTATGTAAAGTCATATGTAATTCTGTTGAAGGTCTTCTAAAATAGATGTTCTTCCCATGCTGGGATGACCACACTTGTCAACATATCCCAATATGCCTGACCTTTCTGTCAAAGCTCTTTCATTTGGTAACTTTGCTAAATGTACACTTCATTAAACAAAAAAAGCATAAAGTTAATAAAAAATAAAATAAAATAAAATAAAATAAAATAAAATAAAATAAAATAAAATTTGTGGTAATTGAAATAAAGCTAAAATAAAATAAAATCTGAAATATAAATAAATATTAGATGAAAATCTTAAAAATTTGAAATGCTGCACTGACAACTAACTGAGGTTTAAGGTGACGTGCTAAAATTACTAAAACTTAAACCGAAATAAAAATAAAATTCTAGCTAAATAATAAAAAATAAATAAATAAATAAATAAACCTAAAAAACCCCCCCTGTAAATTGCATAACAAAATTACTAAAACTTAAGTTAAAATAAAAACTGAAAATATAAAATAAATGCTAATTCAAAATATTAATAAATACTTAATATTAAAAACACAAGTAGCTGAGATTTAGGTTGACAACATGACAGTGAATTATCAAAAAATGCAACCAAAAATATTACAAAAACTCTATATATAAAAAAAAAAAAAAACTCTCTCAGCTTGAGGTCGCCAAGTTTGTGATGTTGGTTGCCAGTAGCCATTTCTAGTATCTAACTATATCACATGACTGATAAAACTATGATATGGAATATCTGCTCATTGTCATAAAACTGAACTCCTACAAATCAAGACATCAAACAAAAATGAATGTCTTGAGTTGTTTTCTTGCTGCAAAGAGTGAGGTATTCTGTAGGTGACCCATAACCCAAAATATGCTTATTGATTGAACAATTACAAGTTTTCTCTTGTTTAATCAATGTTACATACTGTTCAATAAATCACAGTGACATGACTGACAAAAGATGGCCTCTACTGATTACATAAGAAAGCAATACGACATTGTTTATGGTACACTCAAACCAAGATGTATCATCGCCATTTCAAACACTCAAACGTTCAACCTCATTCATCTCCCCTTCAGTCAAAACAGACAGTCAATCACACCAGATGTTCTGGAGCTCAAGGGACCACACTGACGGTCTCCCATGACAGGCTGAGATTAAGAAAGACATTTATAATCTATGATTGGGTTTCCAATTACACTACCGTTCAAAAGTTTTGGGGTCAGTAAGTTTTTTAGGATGCATTTATTTGATCAAAAGAGACAGTAAAGACATTTATAATGTTACAAAAGATGTTCTTTCTATTCAGTAAATCCTGAAAAAATCTATACGGCTTCCACAGAATTATTAAGCAGCACAACTGTTTCCAACACTGATAATAATAAATGTTTCTTGAGCAGCAAATCAGCATATTAGAATAATTTCTGAAGGATCATGTGACACTGAAGACTGGAATAATGATGCTGAAAATTCAGCTTTGCATCACAGTTATAAATTACATTTTAAAATATATTAAACTAGAAAAGTTATTTGAAATTATAATAATATTTCATAATATTACTGTTTTACTGTATTTTTGATCAAATAAATGCAGCATTGGTGAGTATAAGAGATGTCTTCAAAAACCATTAAACTGCAAAACTGCAAGACTGAAAACTTTTGAACAGTACTGTATGGAGTTTGGGTGACAGTGTATATTTGGGTGATTCTTCAGTTAGTCTCTTTGATTTTAAATGTTAGAAAATGAAAAAAAAAGGCAAGTATCCTGAAAAAAGATCTGAACTGTACAGCCACAGTTTTTATCAACCTTTTGGGGTTAAAGTTGTTAGAAAAAGTGGAAAATACACTTTCCCTGATTTGCAATTAAAAGTCAAGCTCAAAACAGAAATTAAAAAAAGTTGATTTAAAAAAAGACTTTAAATATATTTATTTAATTATTATAATCTCTACTTTAAAACTAGAATGATTATGAAAGAACACATTTATTTTTTTGTATAGTCATTCTAATTGAAGAATGACTCATTTTTTAAAGTAGCCTCCTGTTTAAAGTCATAATACAGACTGGTCTTTTTGTCTTAAAAAGTTGCACTGCAAACTTATTGAAATAAACAAAAATAGTAGTATATAGTAGTCAACATTTGAAGTGGATCAAAACCTTTCATCAAAGTTATACATGAATTTTGAACAATACCTGTTCTTGTCTTAGGACAACTTTCATGAACTTTTTTGATCCACTTCAAATGTTGACTACTATAGACCTCTTCAGGAGTCTATATACACATAAATGAGAGATGGAGTAAAAGGGAGAGAAAATGACAGGAGGAAAATGACAAACTCCTGTTGCAATTTCCCACGAGTTCTGCAGCTCAGAGCTCAACACGGTGACTCAGTCGGTACAAATATACACGTCATGCAAAGATTGTGCAACATCTTTGAGCCCATTCAATTTCAAATGACAGAAGAACAGCAATTCACAACAGACTAAAGAGCAACCAGACAGAAGAAAGAGCAGAAGAAAGGGTGAAGGAGATAGAGAGAGAGCAGGAGAGAGACAGGGACTGACCACGGTCTGCTGGTATCTCAGAGCCTTCCTTTGCGACGCATCTGCGGCCATTGACACACTGTCACTGACCCAAAAATAAACTGCCTGTCTGTCTTAGCATTCCCACCTTGGGGTGGCACGGACTGAGGGAGAGACGGCACATGCAAGTTCTCTCGCTCGAGCTCTCTTTCCTGGCTTTACACATGCACAGCCATCTCTCTCACACACACCTTCTCATGTGGTGCAACACAGCAGTCCAGTTGCCTGACTAAGCCCTGTGTGTGTCCGTGCCTGTGCTTGGGACACGTACATGTGTTTATGCATGTGTGTGAGAGGTTGAGTGTTACAAAGAGAGTGTAGATGCCAAACTAAACCCATCTGGCCCTTCATTAGCGGGGCCGGTTTATTTAATAGTGGCCAATCCTGTTGCCCCTGGCAACAAACTAAGACTTTGATCACCTGTTCATTTGGGAAGGGGCACAGTGAGGGTTTGAGCGGTGAAACATGATGAGGGCAGCACAGGGAGGACCAAAACGGCCAATGCCATCTCTGATTCGCCCTTTTCATCAACAGAATGTTAAACAATATGCTTAATGTCACACGGAAACAGTTTTAGCATTATATAAACACATTCTGGATAACAGTGAAAAAATAAACTACGACAAGCAGAATTTTAGCATTACATCACTTGCTCACCAATGGATCCTCTGCAGTGAATGGGTGCCGTCAGAATGAGAGTCCAAACAGCTGATAAAAACATCACAATAATCCACATGCAATCCATATGACTCCAGTCCATTAATTAACGTCTTGTGAAGTGAAAAGTTGCATTTTTGTAAGAAACAAATTCATTATTAAGGCGTATTTAACTAATTACGAGTCCTCTATCAATAATATTGCTTTTTCCAATGAAAAAGTCACCTTGTCTGAATCAGGAGAGAAATATGCAGATCAAGCACCATTTACAAGTAAAAATGGTTCGAAAAAGTTCTAAACTAATAAATTAATGGTGGATTTTGATGTGAGAGGACAACAGGGGATGGACTTTTTCACTGGAGGAAGAGTTTTAATATGGATATTTTGGACAGAAGTGACAATTTAAAGTTAAAATACCTTGGATTTGTTTCTAAAAACCATGCATCTTTGCACTTCACAAGACATTAAATGATGGGCTGGAGTCATGTGGATTACTTGAGGATTATTGTGATTGTTTTATCAGCTGTTTGGACTCTCATTCTGACGGCACCCATTCACTGCAGAGGATTCACTGGTGAGCAAGGCCAAACCTTAATCCTAAACCTAACCATATAGTAAGCACATGTAGTTAATTAATACTACTCAGTATTTAAATGTATAATTGCACTGTAACAAGGACAGTCACAAGGACAGTCAGTTAATCAAATTCTCATTTTTTCAACTATTCCTTTACGGTTTATTCACATACAGGTAGAATTTCATGTAAATATTTAATTAAACCTTCCATGGTAAATATACGTTATCATATTAACATATGACAGCTGAGCCAGTCTTTATCACATACTTTCTGTTGTACAGTGATGGATGGCAGAAACTCAGGTGAAGGCGGAGCTTAAAGAAACAGCTGTAGGATGTGGGTGTGGTAGCAAGAATGCAGGTAGATGACAGACAGCAAAAAAATAGCACTTGTAGAATACGAAGAGATGGGACCAAGAAGATGAAAAACACCAGTTTTCAAACAGCGAATAGAAACAAAACAGCCTCTGACAAAAGAAGATGACCAAGTATGGAAAATGAGAAATAGTTCCATCATTCTTCACACACAGAGAAGATGACATGTAAGTTCATTAATATGCTAACAATATACATTTATACGCACACATTATTTTACATTATACTGCTGTGTGTGTGTGTGTGTGTGTGTGTGTGTGTGTGTGTGTGCGTGTGTGTGTGTGTGTGTGTGTGTGTGTGTGTATACACATACACACACACATAAATACATATATACACACACACATTTATAAATATATTGAATTATTATATATATTAATTAATTTTCACTGGCTAAACTGTAGTTAAATCAAGATTTGATATATCAAGAAGGTATTTACATTATACTGAGCTCACATTGGCTCCTGCGTGTGGTGAAGTTTGTGGTGTGTTTTTAATGTGAAGACAAAAATGCTGAGAAACCGGTTAAGCGAATGTCTGGAAGTCTCATGCACAAACTCAAGATTTCAAAGTCAAACGGAAAGAATGTGCTGACAAAGGATGATCAGTAGTGGGAGTATTCAATGCGTGATGTTGTCACAATGTTTTTATACTATACATGCATTGATGTTCTTGATAATCTTGATAAATTTGAATTTATTTTTAAACCATTGATCACAAACATCTATGTTGTGACTATTAGTGTAGATCATATTTTCTTTTCATGCCAGTGTTTTATATAGAGGCAAAAGCTCTATCATTGTCATGATGATATTATGACAAATATTTAGCTCCAATCTAATAGGACAGGACTTTTGTGCAACTTGATGATTTTGTCTTTGTTTTACAAGACAAATGCTTACATATTTCATTGCAGAATAAAAATGTCAGAGACAATCAAAACAAAGCAAAACTAGCTTTATGATTGATACTTAAAAGCACTGTGAAATGTACAAATCATTTGCTGACAATACATACACACAAACAAAGTATAATATTATCTGCAAAATAAATGCAGCAAACTACATGGTTAATCAATGTCAAAAATTTAAAGTCTGGTTTTATGTTTTTCAAAAAGAGCTGCCAAACTGCACACATGCACTGCATGATTATGCCAGAGATGTTATCCTTACACTCATAAAACATAAGCTGATGCATGTGAATAGCATTATACTTACAGGATATCAGTTTACGTGTAGTGCTTTGAAGCTGGTGCTTTGCCATATCTCATTAATGGTGGTAATATATATATATTTTTCCTTTTACAGTATGTCTAATTCAACTAACGCAACAAATCTATGTGAACCAGGCTCTCTTTGTGGTAAGTAGTGTGTATATGTTCAATTTATAAGCTTTAGTCTCCCTCTATACATTAAAAGGTTTGGAGTGAATGAGTTTTTTAATACTTTTAATATTCAAGCCAATATTCAAGATATATATATATATATATATATATATATATATATATATATATATATATATTTATTTATTTATTTTTTTAATTTACAAAGGATGTACTGAAATGAGCAAAAGTGACAGTAAAGACACTAAAGAGGTTTGTATTTCAAATAAATGTGAATTTTGCATTCATCAAAGAATCTTAAAAAAAATCTACCAAATATTTTCTACCAAATTAAGCAGCACAATTGTTTTCAACATCGATAATTTAAAAACAATAGCACCAAATCAGCATATTAGAATGATATCTGAAGCATCATGTACAAAATTGCTGTTTTTATTGTATTTTTGATCAGATAAATGCAGCGTTAGGGAGCACAAGAGACTTCTTTTAATATATGTGGAAACACACTTTTCTCATCTATGACTATTCATTCAATACTTCATTATTCTTGTTGATATTTTTCCCAAAGTCTTGAACATTCACTTCTACAGTAATTATCTCTTCAGTTTGACATTTAAAATGTACACACTCATAGCTATATCTTTTGAAAGTGACCAAGATTTTTTTAAAACAAGGTGGCAAGTTACCTGGACCTGCTTTCAGGTCCACTTGACCACAACTGGACACACATCAAAAGGCCTTTACATAATAAAAAATACACTAATAATAAAAACAATTAAATTAAAACGACAAATAAACTTGGTTCAAACGGTACTGAAAATCACAACACTACCTAGAGAGCACTGAAGGAAGCCCAAACTCTTTCTCTCTCTTTCATAAATATATAGATGATGAACAATTACACAGACAAGACAGGAGGTTAAAGGTGGGAAACATATTTCCAAGATAGGAAAGGAAAAGACAGACAAAGAGATAAACCTGCCCTCACAGCCAGACACTGTGTTGCGACAATCTTTCAGATGACTGATCTAAAACTTTAAAACCTCATCATCTACACCAGTGCCGCTGCAGACAATGAGCACTGCACTTTTCAATTGTGTAAAGGAAGTGGGAGGAGATAAGAGCAACAAAGCTTGAAAGTGTGATCAGGTGTCTCACTACATGACACACACTCAATTCCCTCTATCTGTGACTTAAACACACAAACATGTGACACAAAGAATTCAGTTTTCTAATCTCATTGCGTTTCTGTTTTCTTTGCAGAGGTGCTTTTTTATGAAGTCGAACTGATTGTCATTCCAGTGCTGTTTCTCCTGGCTTTTCTGGTCACGCTGATCATTTTGTTTGTGCTCAAATGCTCCCATAAGCCATCACATCTTTATGGACACCACAGAAATGAAAAAGATGACACACAACACCATCATAACACACACAGACACCGTAACAGCAACAGACGGCACCTGCAAGGCATTGACGGTAGCTACGGCATCTGACTTTGTTACACACTAAATACTCAAGTCACTTGTTGTTTATTTAAAGGTCTTCCGGTTCATGCCCGATAGAAATGTTTATTTATAAGCCTTCCTGACCATGCATGATCACTATGTTTATTTAAAGGGTTTCCCTTTATGAATGATCACAATATTTATTAATAGATTATCTTGTTCATTAATTATCAAAGTGTTTATTGTAAGGTCTTTCTCACAAGTTATACTGTAAGAACATACAACAGATTCTTTTTTTTTTTTAATTTTCTTTTAATTTACTTTGTAACAACAGCTCCAGCAGAGCTGAACCCAATGGAACATGAGATTATTCCCATGACAGCCCAACCTCACCATGACATGCAGAATTCAAGCCCTGCAGTACCTCAGCAAACCACCGGGAGGCATCCGGACCTCTTTCAGCTGGTCTCTCCACTTCCTCTCACCTTCTCAGTAAAACAAGACAACACCATCACATTGCACAGAGCTGTCATGAACAGACAGCCAGTCGTTTTGCGAGTGCTTAAAGGTACTGTTGGATAAGCATTATTTTATTATTATTAATATTGTTTTTTATTTTTAATAATATTAATATTAAAAAATTATATATAGTATACTATTATATGTAATATTTTGAGTTAGCTTTTATTTTTTATATTTTCATTTTAATTCTAGTTTAATTTTAACATTACATTTTTTGTTTTTTAAAAAGTATTTCTTTTAGCTTTATTGTATTTCAGTTTTAGTTTTAGTAATTTTAGTACTTATTTCTGTCATTTTTTCTGTCATTAATTACCCACCCTCATGCTGTTCCAAACCCGTAAGACCTTCTTTCATCTTCAGAACATGCGTTGGGATACTCTCGTAAACATGTGTTGAAGACTGACACGGAAGAGAAGAACTTGTTGAATAAAGTCATTATTTTTGTTTTCTTTGCACACAAAAGCATTCTTGTAGCTTCATAACATTACTGTTGAACCACTGATGTCGCATGGACTATTTTAACGATGTCCTTACTACCTTTCTGGGCCTTGAACATGTAAGTTGCGTTGCTGTCTATGCAGGGTCAGAAAGCTCTCAGAATTCATCCAAAATATCTTAATTTGTGTTCTGAAGATGAACAAAAGTCTTACGGGTTTGGAACGACATGATGTTGAGTAATTAATGACAGAATTTGGGTGAACTATCTCTTTAAGTTGTAAGCAAAATCATTGCCATCACACATACAAATGTGCAGCTCACTCTGTAGTCAGGCTGACCTTGTATAAAACCAGTAAAATTAAATAAAGCACACGGTTACCTGACATTTTACAGTGTATTTTATTATGAATGAATCAGCGGTAGAATTCTGCCTCACCTGTTGTTAAAGCTCAGGGTTTGCAACCAGAAGATTGCAGGTTTGATTCTCAAAAGGATGAGAATCAAAGACATATATATAGAGAATGACAGACAGACACGTAGAACTGTAGACAGACAGACAGATAACCAGACGGACAAACAATCTTACTTTCTTCTTATTTTTCCCTCATGCAGAATCAGCCAATGCCAGAGAGCACCAGTCCTTTCTGGGGTTTGCCCACTTCCTTTCAGAGTTGGGGCCACATCCATCGTTGCCCGAACTGCTGGGGGTGGTGTCTGTGCGGACACCACTGATGATTGCGGTAGAGGAGCTGGAACACCGAGACCTGCTGAGCTTCCTGTGGAGGTGCAGACAGGTACATGAGTAATGCTTCATTTTCAGTCTTGGAAGGGACAATGATAAAACTAGCTTGGCTTGATGAACTTAAGTTTCATTCCTGTGTTGAGACATTTCCTTATGAAACAGGAATTTGGGTGTGGGACATGAAAAGGGATTATCCCTGTTTTTAGTTTACATCACATGAATTTGCTATTTTGCTAATAAAAGGCAAGTTGTACTGGGGAGGAATATTCTCAACCTAGCAATAATTTTATTGGACAAAAGAACTGTTTTATTGGAACATATTAGAATAATTTCTGAAGGATCATGTAACAGTGAAGACTGGAGTAATGATGCTGAAAATTCATCTTTGCCATCACAGGAATAAACGTGAACTAAAAGTCTCAAAACACCAGTTCTTCTAGATAAATATGACACGACTAGCAATAACTCTTGCATTGATCAGTTATTTGCACTGCTGAGGTCACCTGAGAGTGGACAACACAGAGGTTGTGTCATTCCTGATGATCTCATTTGTAATGGATTTATTAAAAGTCAAACTACTAGTTTTAAACCTCACCTTTGTTTTGACTGACAGTAAATCTCTTTCTCAGGACCACACAGGTCAGGATGCACCATGTGACATGACTGAAAGACGAATCTTTACCATGGGCGCTCAGATTGCATCTGCTCTGGTTAGATAACAAATCAGCTTACAAGATATATACAATCATATTGACAGACATGATTACAACAATGTATTAACGTATATTTATGAATGGAGAGATTTATAAGCCACACCAGGCACGCACATACTGGCAACTTCATAAATCACCGAGTCTTTTACTTTGTTTGACTCTGGCATGCATTAATCATGGCCAGTCATGAGCACTTAACCGAAGCATTTATGAGTTACAGTGTACAATAAATACTTTGTCACACCCAAAATCACGTTCTCATTCTAACACAACCTGTTCTGAAATCATAGGAGTATCTGCATAGCAAGAACTGCATCCATGGCAATGTCAAGGCTCGAAGCGTCTTGGTTGGTCGAGACCTGTCGGTCAAGCTGTGGGGTTTGGGTCCGGCATATCGCAGAAAAACGAGTGCACGCTCTATAGATGTGGAAGATATGGAAACGAGAAAATGGCAAGCTCCAGAAGTATTAGCACGGCAACCTCTCCAGCAAAGCAGCGACATGTAAGTTTGTGATGATTATTATTTTCAGTTAATGTTTTTGTAACCTTCGATCATGACATTGTATCCATTTCTGTTTAATCCCCCATAGATGGTCCTTTGGCATTTTGCTCTATGAGATGGTGACATTAGGTGAGTGTGTCTGTCTTCCAGTATAATAAAAGTCTCCAGTACAGCTCCAGCTGCAAGGTTGTAGTTGGGCTCTATTTTTATGGAAAAAATAATCAGATTACAAAGTTGTTCAAAGCTCTTTATCACATTGTTTTTAATTTCAGGAGAGCCGCCGTTTCCCAACATCATGGCCAGCGAACTTCTGCAGCATTTACAGAGAGTGAACACACTAAAAAGACCACCCAACTGCTCTAATACACTGTATGTCTCTTTTTTTAATGGTTTTATTTTTTTGTTGCAGTTAACTATAATAACCCTGCTGCACTGCATCATACACACAAATACAAAACATCATCATTGTTACATATGACAATAAAATAATGAAAGAAATATTATTTAACAACATGAGATGTAACGTAAAACCCTAATGTACATAACTGATAACAAAAACTATTAGAAACACAATTATCTAAACAAAATATCATCAAATTTGAAGTGTCACCCAGGGAATTCTAGTAATGTCAATTTAAAGTTTTTCAAGATGGCCTTTCAAAGTAAAACAAAAATTGTGCATTACAATATATAGTATATATGGCCACTATAACATGTACTTACATAATTCTTCTCTAGATATTCTATTATCAAATCCAGCTGTCAGTGGAAACCAAAGGATCGAGTCTCATTGGCTGAGCTGATCAGAAAGCTCCAGTCAGGAGAGAGAAGCGCCGATGATCAGGCAGTGCTGCGAGTGTCTGAGCTGCTGGACATGGAGAAATACATGCGGGAAGCAGGCTACGGAGAGTCATTCAACTATGCTGTGCTCTAATGTCCCCTTTATGTGTCAATCAAATCCAAGACTCATCAAAAGAGCTGCACACTAGCTATGAATAAATGAACAGTTCAGGTTTAAGATTAGCACTTTCAAAGGATTACAGAAAGCCACTGCTGGTTACAGACAGTGACATCACTCTATCAAATTTAAAGAAGAACAGTCTCTCATCAAGCAAGCATGTGCTATTATTCAGGACTTTAGATTAAAGATAAAGGAGCTTAATTGTAACAAATTAGAAAAAGGGGAGATGTTACGTAAAATATGAAACAGCGAAAGATTGTGTCATACACATATATATGCAGCTAATAGACAAAAGCTACAATGTAAACCTGTATAAAACACAACACACAAACAAACTATGTCTAGTAATAGTTCAGGTATTGTGATTTAATTTATCATATTTATTTAGGTTGGACTATATTGTACTATGTTCACTCGTACTCGCTAATTCAAATTATAAAACTTTTATATTATTGGTACATTTATTTGTAATTTGAGAGTCTATTGCATTATTATGATGTATGCATTTAAAATACACTATTTATTCATATAGATGTACTTTTTTTTGCCAGTTTAGTCATCATTAGTGCAGTTGTAAATAATGGTCATTAGGTCTACTTTTAAATATTTGGTTTTCCACTTACATTTTTAAGCCTGCGGTGTTGGTCCCTGAGGGAAATTGCAGTAGGTTTTATAATAATCCTTCAATAAATTAGATTTCCTCTGTATTTTGTCTAAATATGAAAGTTTCTCTTCACCTGGGTTGTTAACCAGCTTGATGACCATAGATGATGCATAGAGTGATGCTAAAATCTGATTGGCTTCAAAGGTCATTTCTGATGATGATTGGTATGCGGAACGATGCTAATGGAGACAAATGACCTTGTGTTATTTGAATATCAGTCAGTCCAGTGATTAAAAACAACAACAACAACAACAACAACAACAACAACAACAAAACACCTGCTATCGAAAAGAACTATAAATGCTCATGATCAAATTCACATTGTTATTTATATGCACACTGAGCAAAAAGAGTTATCTTTATGAATTTAGGTACCTTGAATAGATTTTTGTGATGACAATTGCTATAGGCTACTCCAAAATACCACAATGTTACTGTATACTTCACCGAATCTGATGTATCCTATTAACATTTAGGAAACAGAAGAAACAACAGAAGAAATAATTTAGACTATTTATTCACAAAATAATACAACAACTGTACACAGTACCACTCATGATTTTGATACACATTCAGGAAAAGCCACCATAAAATATACAAACGTCAATACATCAAACACTTCTTTTCAGCAGACACCCTCCTTTTGACCTGCAATTACATCAATTAGACCATTCAACACAGAAACATGATCTTAGGTATTTACAGGGTGATGCTCTTCTAACTGTACAGTAAGCAAGTAACTATGAGTTGTGTACATTATGCACAGTAAAGGTACAGTATGTGAAAGGTATAAACAGTTAATAAGATGGTTGTGTTTGCCAGTGTTAGAAGAGGGCTGACTCAATGTGAAGCTGCTCTTGACCGCTGGAATACAAACCACAGTGCACTACTGCAAGAGGAATGTTGTCTTTCTTGGTCTTTTTTGGAGTTTCTCTCCGTGCAACAACATATACATGATCACAAGACATCAGAATGGGAAAAAGCACTTCTTCATATTACCCCTGGCATATAAATGTGCTTATTAATAAATACTTCCACATTCAATATCTAGACAAAAATAGCAACACCTAAGCAATGGCAGCATAAAGCGTCTATCGACATACATGATAGAAATTATTGGTAAAGATTCTCTAGTATAATTAAAAAATAAATGTATGAACAAATAAATACTATATGTGTTCTCTATGAAAGGGATTCAAACAAAGTGCAGAACTACAGTTATTATAAACACATTTATTCAAATCAAGTGAGACTTCTCTCACTACTCTGTCAAACCTCAAAGTGAGTCGGTGCAGCACATATGTAACGCTGGAATACTAAATCACTAAGCACAGGAAATTCAGTAGCGGGATTAATGGTCACAATCTAGCAAATTTCCTCCTTGATTTGCTAAAATTCTTAATCTTGGATATCTGAAATGTGAACTTGTTTAGATATTGAGACCGTATATAGTATATACAGTGCAATTCACTGAACACTGGTTGGTCCATTTGCGTCCTCTACAATACAACATTTACTGTGATTTTAGATGAATGAGTGACTTATTTATCTGAAGAGTCTGATTCTTTAATTGTATTATTTTTGGCAGTAAACTAGCGATTTTATACTTGGCATTAGCTTTACTAGCTAAGCACTTCCTATGAACATAAATATTTTTAATAAATCTTCTAATTAATTACATGTTTTAAGTGTTTTTGATAAGTGATCTGTAGTAATGAAAATGTATATATCTCTATATACACTATATTTTATACAAAATAAACATCGTCAGTGTAAAAACCTTGAGATTACGATGATCGCCAACTATCTTTCAAGGGAAAAACACTTTGGTTTTTCTAAAAGTTGAAAATGGTGAGAACTATGAAGGCCAAATGTTAAAATTCCCTTTTTCTGTTGATTTGATATAGGAAACTATGTCCTATTTGATAATTCACATTAAAACTGCACTAAAAATGCACAAACAGGAATAAATGAGCAATAAAAGGATAAAATTCTTAAAACATGAATCAATATTGCACCAAATCATCAGTTGTCAAACTACACAATAAAATAAAGCTCATGGACCATGAGCTCTCGTATCCTTTCAAAATATGTCTAGGTGATCTGTGACTCTCTACTGTGGTTCCTTTCATAATCTATTTACCCTAAATAATCTCCTTCCAGTAAATAAATCTCTAGTATTATATTTCTACCTTCAGTGGTACATGTCATGGCTTTAATCATTTTAAGCTATATAGCTATATATGGTTACACCATTTCTTAGATGGTGGAATTAGATTTCTCCTCTTTACTAGAATCCACCAGCGGCTGGGTAACTGAGCTCGGTTTCTCCTCCACCTTTGTGGCATCTGACGCAGCTGGCTCAGATGAGCCTGCACCCTGTTCCGAGGAAGATTTGGAAGCTTCCACCAATGGGAGCTTTTCTTTGACAGGAGAAGCGGGAAGAGCGACTCCGCCGGCCTCTTCGACGGAGGTGGCAGCCGGAGGCGGAGCCCCGCTAAAACCACGGGCGATGTCATCGAAAGTTCGCCCTTTGGTCTCCGGAACTTTGAAGTACGTAAAGATGAAGAAGATGATGAGGAAGATCATGAATATAATGAAGACAAACGGTCCGCACAGCTCCTATAATTCACAAACAATAAGAAAAAAGTTCATTCTGACATTGTGCACACATTTTAACACAAAATATGTCCCAATAACCTGCTAGTCATGAGATAAAAATGTATTATATTAGGAAAATTATTTTAAAACTCATTTAAAGTTTCAAATTCAAGTTCATAGGTGAGTGATTTTAAAAAAGTTTATAAAAGTTTAATTGAAAAGCTGGTTCTCCATACAGAATATTGATAGTTTTACTTTAAAAAACAATACAGTAGTTTTAAGTGGTTAAAGTTATGGCAATTGATTTAATAAAATAATCTAAAGTAAACTTGTACCTCCAATCCTCCAACTTAGGGAAATGGATTCCCACAAGGAGAAGAATACTCTAATTTAACATAAAATAAAGATCACAATAACCCACTAGTTATGAGATAAGAAATTATCATAATAGAATAATTATTTAAAAACGTTATTTTAACAGGTTATTTCAAAAAAAAAAAAAAAAAAATATATATATATATATATATATATATATATATATATATATATATATATATATATATATATACACACATACATGTGTGTGTGTGTGTGACCCTGCACCACAAAACCAGTCATAAGTGTCAATTTTTCAAAACTGAGATTTGTACATCATCTGAAAGCTGAATAAATAAGCTGATGTATGGTTTGTTAGGATAGGACAATATTTGGCAGAGATACAACTATTTAAAAATCTGGAATCTGAGGGTGCAAAAAACTCAAAATATTGAGAAAATCGCCTTTAAAGTTGTCAAATGAAGTTCTTAGCAATGCATATTACTAATCACAAATTAAGTTTTGATATATTTACAGTAGGACATTTACAAAATATCTTCATGGAACATGATCTTTACTTAATTTCCTAATGATTTTTGGCATAAAAGAAAAATCAATAATTTTGAACCATACAATGTATTTCTACAAATATATCCCAGCGACTTAAGACTGGTTTTGTGGTCCAGGGTCAGATTCAGATATATATATATATATATATATATATATATATATGTATATATATATATATATATAGAATATTAATTATTTTACTTTAAAAACAATACAGATTTAATAAATGAATCCAAATTACACTTGTAACCTCCAATTTAAGGAAGCTGATTCCCATAAGGAGAATAATACACTAATTTAACATGAAAATAAGATCACAATAAATCATTATTTTTTTCTATAATAGAATACTTAACTTTATTTTAATGGGTTAGATTAAAATCATTTCGAGTTCAAAGGTAAGTGTTTTTTATGAAGAAATGTTTAATTGTGAAGCTGGTTCTCCATAAGCAATATTAATATGTTTACTTTAAGACACTTTAAAACAATACTCTAGCTTTAAATAGTTAAAGTAATGGCAATTGTTTTAAAAAGTTCATCTAAATTAAGCTCATACCTCTAGTTTAGGGAAGCTGATTCCCACAAGGAAGTTGGCTGTCCAGTTGGAGCATCCTGCAACGGCCATGGCGGCAGGACGTGGCCCCTGGGAGAACAGTTCAGCCACTATGAACCAGGGAATGGGTCCGGGGCCCATCTCAAACATGGCCACAAAGGCAAAGACCGCAGCAATGCTGAGGTAGCGAAGAGCCTCAATGTCCTTCTGCTCAGGGACAAAAGTAAGAAAATACAGGTACCATATTAGCATTCTTATGATGGCCAGATATTTACAGCGACTGTTTTGAATCTTCAGCAAAATGAAACAGACAGCAGGACCCACCAATAAGAGAGCAATGGTCATGAGCAAGGCGCTGATGGCCATTCCACCCAAACCAATAAGGTGCAAAGTTCTCCGTCCCGCCCTCTCCACCAAGAAGAGCTTGTAGAAAAGGATAAAATGGAAATATTATCTCAAACACATCACAGATTTCTTATAAAGTTCAATGATTAAATACTTACAGATACTATGGTAAAGACAGTGTTAACAGCTCCAGCTCCAATGGTGGCGTAAATGGGCTGAGTCACTCCAGCAGATTCAAAAATACCAGTTGAGTAATAAAAAACCTTTGAGAAACACAAGTCAAAATGGTTAATTGAAGAATGTAAAGTGATAGTAAAACAAGAACACTGTTGTATATTAAACATTTGACAGACCAACCAAACAATGAGTTAGAAAGTGGATGTCCAGCACATTGCATTTTGGGATACTGCAGAGTGCTTTGGTCACACTGTAAGTGAAGTAGGATCTAAATATTTACTGCATACGTAAAGTATGTATATTATGAACAATATACATAGGGTTTTATCATTAAAATAGTAGGTAGCATGCAATTATGAGCATAGTAATGATGGGTAATGTATGTCACTCACAGCGTTGATGCCAGAGAGCTGCTGGGACAGCTGCAGCATGATAGCGATGAGCAGAGGCTGGCGGTAAGCAGCGGTGCGGAAGAGCTCTGGGATGGTCACCTTCTTCTCCTTGGCCATCTTCATACTCTCCTCCTTCATCTCCTGCAAGTCCTTCCCCACATCCTCATAACCACGGAGACGCACCAGTGCTGAGGGACAAAATAATGGAGGTTTGGTGACATGCCACAGTAATGTCACCAAAAAACAGAAAGACATTACTGTTCAAAAGTTTTGGGTGGGTAAGATTTTTTGTAGATGTTTTTGAAAGAAGCCTTTTATGGTCACTATTTTTATTTTTTTATTATCAAAAATACAGTAAAAGCAGTAAATATCATGAAATATTATTACAATTTAAAATAACTGCCTTCTATTTTGTTATATTTTAAAATGTAATTTATTCCTGTGGTGACAAAGCTGAATTTTCAGCAGCCATTACTCCAGTCTTCAGTGTCACATGATCATTCAGAAATGATTCTAATATACTGATTTGCTCAAGTAACATTTCTTCTTATTATCAGTGTTGAAACTGTTGTGCTGCTTAATATTTTAGTGGAAACCATGATACATTTTTTTCAGGATACTTTGAAGAAAAAATCTTAATATTAATATTAATTTTACAATTATTGTCATTAATCACATTAATTACAATGACATTATTGTCTTTACTGTTACTTTTAAATTTATTTATTCAATGGTCATTGTCTGTGTGTATTTTGATGCATTCTAGGAGAAAAGGGCAACTATTACATAATCAACATCAAAGAAGATGCCAAAACCTGCTATTGGTCTTTTGTCAAGATCAGGGACTCTTAAAAACTCAAGCTTTGCTTCCTCTATGAGGAACAGTAAACAACAATATCAAAGTAGGGATGGTTTCTCCACCTTCATTTCTAGTTTCAGAAAACACTTGTTACTAATCTAGTTTAGCAAGTCTGACAAAGGGTCAGGTTCTAGGATGAGAAAACTTTGCTTAACAGCAAATGATATCAATGACTTCATGATTTAAAGGTTTATGAAAAAGAATGAGAGTAATGTCAGTACCTATTGCTAAAAACATGGTAATGTCTGTTCTTCTGATCTACATGAATTTTGAATTCAGAACACTGAATAAGTTATTCTCTAATAGCCTGCTTCTAAGATGTTATTGGTAAACAGATTATGTTTGAAGATGAATGTCTCAGAAAATGGAATGAGGTAATAATGTTTACACAAAATAAAAACATTTTGCGACATTAAGAAAATGCATATTTGTTATATTAACAAAACCTGTCATATTATGCCTGCAGCTTAAAACAATATCACAAGCTTTATCTAGATTAAAGCATAAGTGTGTACTTTCTCCAACACCTAGTGACTCCAAACAGACTGTTTTCAAACAGGTTTCCTGAATACTTCCCAGCTGCCATTGGTTGACAAAAAGATCAAAAGCCAGGTTTGCTGTGTCAGGTTGGTCGAGATGCTCAAACAGAGCAAAATTTTGAAACTGGAGTTTTTCAAAAGCATTTTACAACATAGCCGTGCTAGCTAGCATCTATTAAAACATTTATGTGCGTAATAATCTGGTGTAAAATTAATCATCCAGCTCCAGTAAATGATAAGCTGTATATGTTATTTAATAAAGGGCTCCTGTTTAAGCAGATGTTTTAGCTCATTTTGCCATCAGCACTCTCAAAGGCATAATTAGCATTAAGTGGAAACATAAGGTTAAGTGCATTTGGCACAACTTCATTGCCACACATATGAACGCTGTTCACCAAATTAAAAAATAGTTTAGGTTAACGCTGATGCACATGCGTTTTCTGAGGGAGTTTTCTCTTCTGACTAACATAATCAATTATTTCATTTGCTATTGAAGCAAAAGGCAACATAAAAAAAATATTTGCTGAAGTTTGCTTTCACCACTATTCTTTCCGCCTAAGCTGTTCATTGAAGTATGGCTACAGCTCAGTGGAGATAAAGCTCATTTGTGATCTCCTTCTTACCTTTACGGGCCTGTTCTTCCTCATTGAGGTTAATGAGCAGGTATCGAGGGCTCTCTGGACAGAACGGAAGCAGTAAACATTGCAGGATGGCAGGTAGCACAGTCAGAGCCAGAAGTACAGGCCAGAGCTTATATGAACCCAGCAGACTCTCCAAACCAAAAATCTAGATGGAAAAGGACACGACTTATAAGAAACTCGAACATTTACAGGTATCAAATTAAAACTGATTAGGTTATGATGGCATAAATTAGGCTAGCAGACTTAAAAATGGATCGGCCGATTCAATCAGAAGCTTCGTGCAACATAAGCGCATCAAAACCAATTAGAGGGGATATTTCCCCAAGGCTTTGTTGTGGCACAAACATATAATGAAGCCACAAGGCTCTTGAAATGATTTCCACATTTTTTATAAACCATCTGGTCATAATCAAAATCAAAAACTACTGTAAAGGCAACAAACTACATTGCTGCGACACAGAATGCTTTACCTGTGCAATTAAGATGCCCACCACAACACCAAGCTGGTGCAGGGTCCCAAAGGCCCCACGGAGGGGAGTGGGCGAAACTTCCCCAACATACATTGGAGTGAGACCAGTGAAGAGGCCACAGAACAGCCCAATAACCAGCCGACCGGCAATGATCATCTCAAAGGAGGAGCAGAGAGTGCACAGTCCCATGAGACCCCCACCAATCAGAGCCAAGACATTCACGAGGATCATAGATTTACGTCTGTGGAAAGAAAAACAGACAGGCCAGGAGGGAGTTCAATTAAATTAGAAACACTAATTCAGCAGCAAATGGAGGAAATGAGAAAAATGACAGCAAGAACGAGAAGAACACAATGTTAAGACTTACACCCTTTTTTGTTTTAGTCATAATTTTTGTCCTCGGATGAAAATGTAACAACATACAGTACTTGTCATGTCATATTCATCCATTTTATTCAATTTTGATCTGAATGAAATGATATATACTAATTTTAGTTGACAATAATGTGCAAAACTGCAAAATAAACCAAACTCTTAACCAAATATTTAAACACAAAAAAAAAAGAAAATCAGATTTATAAACATAATCAAAATACAATGAGTAAAAATTTCCTGAAATAATAACATATAAGTAATAATAATTATATAGAGTATATTCTAAAATAGAAATATTTTTCTTCATGTTTTTACTTTCACTTTGATTATTTAAAGCACCTGCTGAATAAAAGTATTAATTTCTTTATAAAAATGTTTTACTGCACAGACTTTTAAATGATAGTTTATATTTGTATGCAGTTGACTGTGAATTCTTTATACTTTAAAATCTAAGACAAAAACATTATGCATATTTTTCTTCTTGATTATTGCTGACAAAATCAAAAATCAGCCAAAACCAGGGAGAATGACAGAGAAGGTCACAGAAAAAGAACAATAGCCACTGACCACACATGAATGCTTGCTTTGAATGAGGTTTTTCTGACAGTGTGGACAGTGTTCAAGCAGACATGGACAGAGGTCAACTCTTCTACTCTGAGTGCCCTTATTACAGTAAACTGCTTTTATTATTAATGAAGCATTTACTGTCCAGTTAAAGCAGCATTGTGAGTAACTCTGACATAAGCTGATGTATTATCTGGCTCAGGTTTCCACACGAAAAAATGACTACACCAATCTTCTCTGTACATCTTTCTTATATTTCTTCCATTTTACTGATGCCTAAATTAGATTAGACAGGAAATTATGCATATAATGTGAACTGGGAAATGGTTCAAACCCACAACATCAGTATTAGTTCCTTGGTGCGATGTGCTAGAAAAAATGCATTAAGCACAAGGCCATGGCTCTGACCTCAATGTGTCTTTATTTATGACTGTAAACCTATATGAGTAATGACACGGAAGAAGTCAGAAGTTTAGGATTTCTTTCTTTTGATTTAAAACTCAAAAGCCTCTGAGCACAGGACTTCCATAAAAGATATGACAGGTTCTTGCCAAGTCCAAACTGGTCAATATATGCTTTATTAGACATAATAGGTTAATTTACACTTACCTTCCAAATTTGTTGGCTATGACACCGACACTGAATGATCCCACCATTCCACCCACGCTAAAGATGGCAACAGCAAAACTCCACACAATGGTGCATATGCCCGGCTTGATGGGCTCCCCGTAACGCTCCATCCATGTGGCATTAAAGAACGCCCGCAGTTTCTAAGAGGTCAAAAGGTTTTCATTTAAAATGGTCACTGCATTATTCCCATACTCGCATTTGTGTGCATGTGTGTTTTATTTAAGTTTTGATTAATAATTTTAAGTAAGTGTTAAATAAATGTGTTTTGCTCAATTTAATGCATTTAATGCAAATTCGTACTGACCTCAATGGTTTGAATATGCAGTATATGTGCGTTTGAATTTTTGATTGGTACTACACACATACACACACTTACTAACCTGTTCTGGGGCATTGATGACTCCTGTGTTGTAGCCAAACTGTAGGGAGCCAATTACAGCTGTTGACAAAGAAAACAGGAGGTAGCATGTCACCTGCTTCTGTAAAACAAGAGAGCAAGGATTCAAGGTCTGTTAGTTGTTCATCACTATAGTTTGCCTTTTTTATTTTAATTTTCAAATTAACAGACAGACTTCAGATTTTCAGATTAACAGAAGTTCTCATATTAAAGTAGCCTATTTATTTATAAAAACATTGTCAATTCTATTCAAAATTGTCTATATAAAACATTTCAACAACATGACGTTAATCATACTTTTTCTTGAGTTGTGTGTTTCTTTTAAGTCCTAGTTTACTGGCTACTCCCCCAGATTCTTTTGTTAACAT
This sequence comes from Spinibarbus caldwelli, assembly GCA_039654775.1. NCBI lineage: Eukaryota > Metazoa > Chordata > Actinopteri > Cypriniformes > Cyprinidae > Spinibarbus > Spinibarbus caldwelli. Next base: position 9,445,624 of record CM077245.1, read on the forward strand.
TCGCTTGACTGATTTCTCCAAAGAAAATAATGAAAAAGGCTCAAGCCATTTATGAGATTCATAGATTTGATACAGAATTGAGTTCAATTGAATTAGAAACACTAATTCAGCAGCAAACAGAAGATATAAGAAAAATGGCAGCAAGAAAGAGAAGAACATAATGTTAAGCGTTACATAATTTTTGTGTTTGGATGAAAATGTCCTTTAATATTCATTTTGTTCCGTCTAAAACAACATACAATTTTAGTTGACAATAATGTGAAAAATGACAATAAAACCTGTCATACTGTAATAGACCAAATTCTAATAAACTATCTATATATTTATTAGAATTATTATTTAAGAACATAAAATATCAACATAAAATAAGTGAAAACTGCCCTAGTGAACTCCTAAAATAGTAGTTATTATATTAAGCATAGTCTAATATAAAATTTATTAATATATAATTTATATAATAAAATTCCAAGCAATTGTATTATTAAAATGAATCATATATACATATATTAATTATATATGTATTAATGTTTGCTTCACTGAAGTCTCTAAAGAAATGAAAAAACTGCACTCCGCTTTGCTGTAGTAAATTATGGGATGTAAACACGACAGCAGCCAACAGCATATTATTAAAGAGCTCATCTTAATCATCTCAAATCAGCCGTGTCCTAAAACGGCCTTGCCTCCAGCTGTAAGACAACCCTGCGACTACAGATTCCAGGTTTCTGGGGCAATAGGACACAGCAGTGCTGACACTGTGAATTGTGAAGGGCTGTGTGATGCTGAGATGGTCAGACATTCGACACAAGTGACCTTAAAGATATTATTGAACAGTATCAAAACAAAAGAAGTGTTAGTGTTTACCATAAACTGTATAAATACAGTAGTAGTTCTAGGACACGGATGCATCTGTGTAGGTCGATGCAGTGTTGCAGGGCATTTCTTGCACCACATTTGGCCTTATCTAAGCAAAACCAACTGGATGTAACTTTCTGAAAGAAATGTAGATCAATAGCATCATTTCCTTTTAATCTGATCCTATTATTCCTATTACTCGCTCTCCATCTCTTCCGCACCCATACAAATGCTCTCAAGTCACAATGACTCAGTGAAATAAGTTTCGAAACAAACGTCATCTGACAAATGCATTCAGAGTCAAACGCTCGGAATTAAAGAGTTACAAGACAACCTGGACAGAAAAGTCCTAACATGTGTAGACAGCTATGAATGAAAACATCTAATCTGCTCACAAGAATGATTTAATCTGCTGATGCTGTGAAGGTTAAGAAGATATAAATAAATGCCCAATACAAACAACCTAACCTCCCACTCTGCCTCTCTCTCCCAAACATTTACATCCCAATAGGTCTTAATATCCTTTATATCCTGTCCTCAGCATCTTAGCCACTCCTTCATTGTCATAGGAACATCCTATGGGTAACCACTGCATTGACATTCCCTTCAATGAGACTACAGCAAACACAGGCAACACACTGGGATTATGCATGACACTGCTGATTGATCATATTGATTGACTTTTGACGTACATTCAGTGATGAAACAAAGACTGCATACACATATGAACAATTTGCATAAGTAAAATGGCTAATCAAAGTCATGCAAAGCATCTATGGTAGGCCTAAATTCAAATGCACAAATGTCATATTTAAAGACATGTGGAGTGTTGTGGGAACAGATCATTATACTACAGCACAAAAACAGCAGGTACTGATTGAGGAAAACTGGTTAAAAGGACTAACCTTCTCCCCCTCCATCGTGCCAGAGTGGAAACGTCCAAGATTGATGGATTCCGAGTGAACGTGATACTTGGCACACAATCTTCTTATGCCCGAGATGCGATGCTATTCGTGACTATTTCGCCTTTAAAAACTGCCAAATTGTAAAACATTTGTAAATTAGTGTCCTATAAGTAGTGTAGAGAATCAAACAACTTTTTTTTCCCAAAACAATCTGTCGCGCAACATCGTTTAGCGCTCATACAAGTTAAGCAAACCACAAACGTTCTAGTGACACATAAGCCTATATGATATTAAAATGTATCATTTAAGTAATAAATAATGACAGTAGTATTTTTGTTTTGCCAGCGCTTCATCCTGAAATGAACATCAAAGCTCGAGTACTGTTGCCATAGTTACATCTTCATTCTAAAATGTAAACTTTTGTTGTAAAATTTATTTTTGGAAGGAATGTTTATGTAAAAATACATACTATATAACAATAAGAGACTTTATTGTTTTTTGACCCTCCCCCCAAACCTTTTGTGACGACCCCCCAGCCCCCAAAACCTCCTTCTACCGAGCAAAGAAACGCAAAAAACAAAAGAAAACAATTCTGAAATAAATAAATAGCCTATATAAATAAATAAAGTATACGCTGTCTTACAACAGGTGTTTCTGCATATTTCTGACTCTACTTTTTTGACAAGTGGATTCGGTAGCATCATCTTCACCTCAGACCTGTTTTTGATCATTAAACATTTTACACGTGCAAAAGCGAATATTTTCGTAATTTTAAACGCCAAAACAATAAATTTTTATCAATACTGTACTATTACAGGTCTCATAACCAATAAAGCATAGATCACCCCTTGCACGTAGCCTAATATTTTAACATTCACCACTATGTTCATTACTCTTTTCCACTTAAAGAAGACGCTGTCATATTCATTTAAACTAAACAGCCAAATAAGATCATAGAAGATGTGGCTGCTGCAATAATCAGCATCAAGCTATGGTAAATCATATACCATTTAAATACCTGGCAATTTAAATGTGTATCATCAGTTGAGGCTGCAGTTACCGTATCTCTGGTGCGTCGTGACCACCCGTTCGTGTGTGCACGTATCCCGTTGACCCACTGGCACTGATGTCAGGAGAATTTCGCTCCAGCAATTATGTATTCATTCATTCGTCACACGCAGCAAATACACGACCGACCGCACGTTCCACTTTGACGGAATACCGGCGGCCGCGCACGTAAAACCTCGCGCCCGCCCCGTTATTTATCCGCGACTAGTATTTCGCATCACGCCTTGTGACAGCTGTTCCGTCATAGCACCTAGCACATAGCTGTGCTCGTGGGGTGGGACCGTAGCATCCGATACACCGCCCATGAAGCTCTGCGCGGGTGACCTTGATAGAGCATCAGCTGATGGGTGCTACCAAATGGATGCGGGGCTGGGTACCACAGACTCTAAGGCAGGGCTGTCCAAACTCGGTGCTGGAGGGCCGGTGTCCTGCAGAGTTTAGCTCCAACCCTAATTAAACACACCTGAAGCAGCTAATCAAGCTCTTTCTAGGCAGACTAGAAGCTTCCATGCAGGTGTGTTGAGGCAAGTTGGAGCTAAACTCTGCAGGACACCGGCCCTCCAGCACCGAGTTTGGACAGCCCTGCTCTAAGGGATGCAGACATGCGGCTTTTACTTCCTGAAATTTGTAGAGCGAAAAAAGTAGTAATAAAAATACTGTTAGTATATAATATTCACCTTTTTTTTTCTTTGTTTACCTATGGATATCCGTTGAAAACCGTAGCAGGCACATCCCACTTGCGTTTATTCAGGCCTCAAAGAGGCACGTGAATCAAACTGCAGGAGGAGCCACAAGACTCCAGATGATTTTATAACACAACGCGGTTGCATCATTATATATGTCTCATTTATGTGCACTGTAAAAAGACTCTGTTGGTTTATATATATCAAAAGCCACATTGTACTGCTGACTTAAATAGTTATAATAAGGAGAGATTAGGGCTAGTTATCACACTTTTTGTCAAGATATGGTTTATCTGTAGTTAATTTGTGTGCATTATGTACAAGTATTGGTTAGTCATTTCCACCATTCACCAGGACAAAAAACAGTGGGAACCTGCTGTTGATTTAGACTGATTTGAGAATACATTTTTTTACTATTCAAAGTAAATTTCTGTATTTAAAATGTACTATAGTCTGTTTAATGTTGTATTTGTATTTAATGGATTTAATGTTAAAAAGGAACTAGCTAACCTACCTACTCAAGTAGAAAGCATCTCTCTCTCTCTCTCTCTCTCTCTCTCTCTCTCTCTCTCTCTCTCTCTCTATCTCTCTCTCTCTCTCTCTATGTTTATATAATTGGGCTAAAACGCGGGACAACATGATGCAAAATTAATGCCCCGATCTAAACATTTATGAAATATATCCTTGTCCTAAGATCATAGGCTAGTTCAACTTTTTTTTTTATTAAAATCTACCATCATAAAATATGTAGCCTAATGTTTGCTTTCTTGCTTTAATGCATCCCGTGGTGTGTTTTATTGTGTTCACGTATTTATCCATGAGCTACAAATAGGCTATATGATGATTCTTGTTTTTTCTGGTTATGAAGTTTGTTGCTATTAAATATTGAGTAAGAAATATTGTCACACATTTTTTTAAATTTCCATTTAATAAAACAACATGAAAAAAATTATCAAATTAAATATACTGAATTTATTAAATTTGCGAAAATCACACACACACACACACACACACACACACACACACACACACACACACACTTCAATGTATGGTTTTGTGTTAAAAGAAGCGTTCACATCATGTGATGGATTTAAAAAAAAGACTTTCCTGCCATCCTCAGGACGCAATGTGGAACTGCACCATTAGAGTTTGTAATTCAATGACACCAGCATCTGTTATATAATTCTCACAGAAATGTGTACTGTAGATTTGTGAAATCATTTTTATTAGCACATTTATTGACAACGGTTAATCATAAAAAAATCATAATGCAAACATTAGGGACTTAGAGGCCTCTGTGGTCTAGTGCCACATTGTAAAAAAAACAACTTTTGAAAAGTTCTACTAACCAATGTAAAAAAGTAGCCTGAACAAAGAATTTTTAGTAGGAGAAGTCAGTTAATTTTTTGTGTGAACTGAACAAAAATACTCTAAACATGTCGCTAGCAAAAGTTGTTTCGTTTACCTTACTTAGATACTCAGTATTTGTTCACAACATCCAGATGTTCTCCCAACTTTTCAAATTGAGTCATCTGAACAAACAATTTTACATTGAACAATTTTGCACAAGTTCCCAGCACGCATTGCAGCTCAAAATCATTTTATTTTAATTATTATTAAAATATTATCAGTTTTAAATTTTACTGGCTTAATTTATGCTGTTGCTGCTGTTGTCACTGTCAGTTAGCTGTCATGTGGATCAGAGTTCATATTTTTACTGATATAAAATTTGTTGATGCTCACCATGGTTGAGAATCGTGTGCTGAGGTACTGTATATACGCATCTCATTGCAACTTGTTTAGTACATTTGTCTAATAGCATAAATGTTTGCATTTCGTTTTAAGAGGTAAATATTACCCATATTATATAGAAGGCTTTGAAAACAAACATAAATCTAAAAGAAAGTGGATTGTTAAAAAAGATTAGCGTTGCTAAATGCTAAAATATCTTTGGTTGCTCTAACAGATCTTTTAACACTTAGTAGACGGACTTTTATTCATTAGATGAGCTAAAGTTTTTAAGTTGTCAGTTGCTAGTTGAGTTAACTTAAAAAGTTGATTGGATAGGTTGCCTAATTTTTTTGAGTTAGGTCAAATTTTATTTATTTATTTTATTTTTTTTACAGTGCACTAACCACTAAATTGCTTGCCTCCACAGGATGATCAGTCAGAAAAAAATATACTGAAATTTGAGATTTTTTTTTTAAACAAAATGTAATTTTACCTTCATAAAATGTATTTTCCTTTTGATAGAAGCTTCCAAACCACATTGTAGGCTATGCATTTGACATGGTACAATCACTGACCATAGAGCATTTCATAAAGGTTAATCAGGACGAGCCATCCTTGTTTAAACCATTTCATTATTCACAAACTGGCAAAAACATATCTGATCTATTTAATGGAAAATCTATTTTTCATGTTTCAAAAAAATCTCCATTTACAACACACATATCAAATTAGAATGTGGAAGCCAAATTGAGATCATCAATATATTTGCAATCATTCAGACTTAAAAGGTCAAAGGTTTCCTTGTGTTTGTGCAATATGCTCTTTTTCGACTACTGAATTTAAAACCAGGTACGTAAGGAAATTTAAGAGACAATTTTTCTTTTGAAAAAAAAAAATATATATATATATATATATATATATATATATATATATATATATTTTCCTTATTTTGTTCACGTACATAAAATCAGCGTAACAATTTCGTAACTTCTTACACATACTGTAACCTTCATAGCCTATATGAACGGAGAGCCATTTCTCCTTTACTTACCTGTGTACAGAAAAACACCACTCTCCACGGCATCTTTATGGCATATTTATGTATTCAGTCTCACTTGTTTACAGATGCTTCATTAATTTGGATTTCATCAATATTTTGGCTAAATTTAAACTTTTTGCTTCACCTGTCGTCTCAGCCACAGGTGACGCACTAATGTGATACTGAACGCTGATTGGCTGAATTGGTTACTTGTGATAATATATGCAGAAGAAGGACATTTTCATCCAATAATAATAATAATAATAATAACTTTATTTTTATATAGCGCCTTTAAAACAGTTTCTCAAAGCGCTTTACACAATAAACAAGCAAAAACATAACACACACATGAAAATCAATTAAAAACAAACTAAGATGTAAAAATCAAAACAGTCAAGAAAAAGCTAACCTAAAAAATGAGTCTTTAAATAAGATTTAAAAATGCTTAGGTTCTGTGCATCTCTAATTTGTAGAGGGAGTGCATTCCAAAGCCTGGGAGCATAGGAAGAGAAAGCCCTGTCCCCTACAGAGCGCAACCGTGTATGTGGAACTACTAATAAACCAGCTTGTGAGGAACGTAAATGACGCTTGAGTGTATATAAAGTTAAAAGTGCAGACAGATATTTAGGGGCCAGACCATGCAGTGCCTTATATGTGAGCATAAGGATTTTAAAATCAACTCGGAACCTGACCAGGAGCCAGTGCAAAGACTTTAGAATTGGAGTGATATGCTCATTTTTCTTGGCACCAGTCAGGATCCTAGCAAGCTGAGTTTTGCACATATTGGAATTTGTTAAGTATGGTTTTAGGAACCCCAACAAGAAGTGCACTGCAGTGGTCAATACAAGAAAAAACGAAGGTATTAATAAGCCTTTCAGTCACAGAGTGTGATAGCATAGAACGGAGTCTAGCAATATTTCTCAGATGAAAAAAGGAGTTCTTAACAGTGTACTGCACATGATAGTCAAAAGACAGGCTCGAATCAAAAATAACTCCTAAATTTTTTTATTTAATTTGTGACTCCAAAACAGAGCCATCAATGTTTAAAATTAATGAACCAGCTTTACGAAGCTGATGGGAGGAGCCAATGAGCAAGACCTCAGGCTTATCATTATTAAGACACAAGAAGTTTTTGGACATTCATATTTTTATCTCAGAAATACATTGCATTAAAAATGGAACATCCAAATTTTTACCAGGCTTAGAATGAATATAAATTTGAGTGTCATCTGCATAAAAATGATAATTAAGCCCAAGTGATCTTAGAAGCAGTCCGAGTGGAAATATGTAGATGCTAAAAAGTAAGGGGCCTAAAATTGAACCTTGAGGAACACCCATACGGACTGAGCCCATCTCAGACCGAAAACCACGCATACAAACAAACTGTTGACGATCAGTGAGGTAAGATCTAAACCAGGTTGAAACAGTTTCAGAAACACCAAAGACAAAGTAAAAGGTTGTGATTAACAGTATCAAAAGTGGCACTAAGATCAAGAAGAATAAGAGCAGAGAGAGAACCAGAATCTGAAGCTATTAGCAGATCATTGGTGACCTTGACCAAAGCTGTCTCAGTACTATGAAATTTTCGGAAGCCAGACTGATGTCACGCCCCTGGTCTGTTTTGTTGTGGTTTTTGCTCCCCATGTTTTCCCTGTGACCCAGTTTCTCCCCAGTCTGATTGTGTTAATTTGCTCCAGGTGTGTCTCCTTAGTTCTTTGATTGTCCTGTCTTTAAAAGCCCCAGTCCTTTCAGTTAGTGTTTGTCGGTCTTTGAATGTCTTCTTGTGTTCTATGTTCCCTAGATGGATTATTAAAGACTCTCAGTTTGTGTATTTGCCGTGTCTCCTCGTTCCTGGCTCCAGCGTTCGTGACAGAAAGACCGACCGAAACAGTTACCTCCGTGTCCACCCTCCGTTTTGTTTTCCGTTTTCTATCAGTGTTTTTGTTTCCGTTGTGTTGCCCCATGGATCCCTACGTCCGGCCCGAATTCCTCCTCCTCCTGCTGGAGCAAGAGGACCGATCTCTCGAGGACCATACACGACTTTTCCTGATGTTAGCTAACGCCACCAGCTACCCGGATGGCGCGCTCTGCACATTCTATAATGCAAGCTTGAACGCGTGCAGAGCGCTGTCGTCCGAGGATGGTCCTCGAGAGGATTTCGCCGCCTTCGTGGAGTGGACACTGGCGAGGCACGGATCCCCGTTCACCGTCTGTGCCGAGGGGGATCTCGCCAGTGCCACTCCTGACCCAGAGCCCAGCCCACCAACTCCCCGCAGTGCGGAGCACCAGCACGAGCCCACCGATGACGGAGAGCCATTTCCCGCTACGAGCCAGCGACAAGCCGAGCGACTGAGCGGAAGATCGTCCTGGAAGTTGAGCCCAACACGTCAGATCAGGTGCGAGAGCTGATCACGTGGGAGCCAGCCGTGGACGGTGTGAGCGCGGAGTGGAGCTCCGCCCCCTGCACCGCGGCTGAGGGTGAGCTGATGATACATCTGGGGCTGCTAGACTTTGAAGGGGATCTGTTGGACTGGGAACATAATCTGGAGGTCGACGCTTCCCCTATCCTCTCTCCGTCTCCGCTGGTTCCAGCCAGCTCCTCCCGAGCTCCCCCCTGTGCCCGCTTCCCGAAAGCGTCCTCCAGAACCCGCGCCTCCAGAGCGCCCCACAGTGTCGGCTCCCATTCCTGAGTTAACCCCTGGAAGCCCGGAGGATCTCAAATGCCCACCCTCCCACCCGCTCCTGCCTCCTCCACCGCTGTCGTCTGGCAGCCCCTCTGCTCGCCCTCAGTCCTCCAATGCGGTGCGAGCTCCGCGGGTCTGCCATCCTCCATCGCCGTGGCTGGAGAATCCCTCACCTCCACCTCCAGCCTCCGAGGCCCAGACTCCACCTCGGTCCGTAGACCCAGCGGCTCCACCTCGGCTCCTAGCTCCCTCGCCTCCACCGTCATCCATCGCTCCACCAGGCTCCCTCGTCCCTCCGGCTCCGCCTTGGTCGGGCGTCGACCCGCCATCGCCTCGGGACTCCTCTCCTCTGGCTGCGCCTCGTCACTCCGTCCCACCGGCTCCGGTGGGCTCCTTCCTCCCTCCAGCTCCACCTTGGTCCTCAGTCGCTCTGGCTCCGCCGCGGATCTCCGGAGCTCCGCCTCTGCCTCGGTCGCCAGAGCTCTCGGCTCCACCCTGGCCCCCCGGATCCTCGGCGTCACCCTGGCTCGTCGACTCTCCGTCTCCACCTCGGGCTCCTCCTCCACCTGCTCCGCCTCCGTTGGTCGGCCCCCTGGAGTCGGCGGCCATTCCTCCTCCATGGCTCCTCCCTCTGTCGGCTCCACCATGGGCCATCATCATGGCTGTGGCCTGGGTCCTGCCAGGCTCCTCCTGCTCCGAGTCCCTCCTGTCTCCTCCCTGGCTCCTCCCTCCTTCGTTGCCTCCCTGGTCTCTGTCTGCCGGCCCCCTCCCGGTTGTCCGTCCTCCTCCTGAACCGCCGCCATTGTTCCCACCCGTTTCCCCCCACCCCCCGTTGTTCCACGGTGCGAGGACACACCTTCCGGGAGGGGGGAGTTATGTCACGCCCCTGGACTGTTTTGTTGTGGTTTTTGCTCCCCATGTGTTCCCTGTGACCCAGTTTCTCCCCAGTCTGATTGTTAATTTGCTCCAGGTGTGTCTCCTTAGTTCTTTGATTGTCCTGTCTTTAAAAGCCCCAGTCCTTTCAGTTAGTGTTTGTCGGTCTTTGAATGTCGTCTTGTGTTCTATGTTCCCTAGATGGATTATTAAAGACTCTCAGTTTGTGTATTTGCCGTGTCTCCTCGTTCCTGGCTCCAGCGTTCGTGACAACTGAAGGGGTTCAAAAAGATTATTTACTGTGAGATGATTGTGCAGCTGCAAAGCCACAACACGTTCTAAAATTTTTGCAAGAAATGGAAGGTTTGATATAGGGCGATAATTAAGTTATCCAAATCAGCATTATGCTTCTTTGGAACAGGTGTTACAGCAACAGTTTTCAATGCTGCTGGAACAACACCAGCACGCAGAGAATCATTAACAATGCTGAGAACAGCTGGGCACAAAGAGTCAAAACAAGACCTAAATAAGCTTGTAGGGAGGGGATCAAGCGTGCAAGTGGTAGCTTTCATACGTGATCCCAATCTCCCTTTTTGGCCACATCAAACGACGCTGCGTAATTTTAATATCCAATTTTCACTGGTCACTTTGGTAATAACAGGCTCGTTTATGCTGTCAAGCATCTCTAAAGTAATCATGCTGTAATTAGGTTAAAATTCTCCTACTGCATACTGAACGTTCTGGTGCGGTAATTAACTCTCCTGCTGCATATGAGTGAGTGAATAAAATAAATACATAAACATTATTGTACAGCTAAAATATTGGAAAAAACGTTTTTATAGAAGTTGGTATAGGGTAGAATGGGGGACATTTTATCCCACCCATGGGGGCATTTTGCCCCATATGGGGTAAAATGCCCCCTTGGTACAAATTGAATTTTTGTTAAAAATCTAATAACATGAAAACTCTGGACATTTTTCATACTTTGTTTATAATTTATGTCGTTGTCACTAAAACAATGATAACTTTTCTGAACACATTTAACTTTTGTTTCACAGAAAAAAAAAAAATTGCACAGTCCTTAAGGGGGGCGTTTTTCCCCACTCTACCCTATATATATATATTTTTTAATATAATGATGAAACCATGTTTATATCGTTATAAAATGTGTCTTTGGCATAATTTGTTTTAAACTGGCAAGCCCAGAAACCATGTAACTGACAGACATTTTATTAAATCCATGTCAAAGACATCTTAAATAACACTTTTATCAGTTGAAAACCATTACTTTATTTAAAAATAATTAGATACATGCTTGTCTCAATTTAAGCTTGTACATTTTGGCTTAAAGGCATTAAAGACATGCCCATACATATTGTTAATAATGAGTAAAAATATGATATATACATATATCTGCTATATACATAAATTATATTAGAAAGAAGAGAGAGAGAGAAACAAAACAAAACAAAAACAAAGTACAGAAAAAAAAAAAAAACTAATTAGTGCATTTGGATACAGATATACACCAAAGGCGAGGTTAAGCGGTTTTAACAGTTGATTTATGCATTTTAAACACACACAAGCAAATGCATACAAATGTGTGCATGCATAAATCTGACCAGTCAGGTTGGAAGATTATCTAACTGGTATTATTATTATCTGTAAAGAGTCATTTTAATAGGAAGACAAAAAATACATAAAAATTCAGGCTATCTCTGTTTATATTTGGCCATCTAGTTAAAAAGTTCAAAACAATAAATGGGTTTTAATAGTGAAAATGCATAATCTAAAAATACCTCCAAATTATTGGTTAAATTCATTACAATAAAAAGCAGAATTTTAATAAACAGCTGGAGGTATGTATTCTGAGAGCTCAGAATAACGTGTCCTAAAGAGGCATGATATGGTTTTTAGACCAATGAAATTTCACAGTAGGCAGGAAACCTACATATGTAATCCACAAAATGTCCTGCTGTGGTTGTTTAGGGCCAAAACTCTTTACATTTACAAATATGAGATGGTTTAATCACTTTTATCACCTGTCACTTAGGACATATTGGTTTTGAATTACATTAAATTGCAGTAATCATGAAAACTTGGTAAACATAGAAAAACTGCAAGTTAAAAGAATGTTTTTTCATAGCCCCACATGACACAAAACAATGTAAATAAGTCTTTTCACTTGCTCTCAAAACAAATGTCTACAACACATGCATGTAATCCTTTACAAAACAACATTTCACAGAATAACAATTGCAAAGTGCAATCAATTTATTTACATTCACAGTGACAAGTACTCTTGAAGCAGATTTCTTAAGCTATATATGCATGTGTTTAAACAAAAAAACAAAACAAAAAAATTATGTATTATAAAATGGTGGGAGAGATAGAAAGAGTCTCCTTTTTAGCTATGTTTTCATGGACACCTCACTGTTTTCGTTCAGCTCCTAGTTTTCTGGCATGTGTGTACTGTATATAAACCCATAACAGCAGCCCACCTGCCCACAGACAACACTTGTCATCTTGTACATTATACATATGAAATAAAAATGCCATCTTTTCCAACACTTCAAGTCCTCTAATGCAATACAAAAATACAATCATACACATTTTATATGTTCAAACATGATACATTCACATTTTCCAGCTTTCTGTAATACAAATTTACATAAATACAAAAAAAAAAAACATACAATTTATTTCTTGTCTGGCATAACTTATTCTTGATTTGCAAAACTAAAAGAGCACCTCAGGTTCTAAACTACTGTAGTTCTGGCTTTAAAAATGCAGCATAAATGAAATGTAATGATGAAGTAGGCCTTTAAAACTCACTGCTGCCCCCATGCTGCCTAGAGCCAATACAAATGGGTCTAACCAACCAAAAGAAAAAAAATTGCAAATTTGTATTTCACTTAACATCACATAGATAAAAAACAGACCACATTGTGCCACCTGTTTTGATAGTACATGCCAACTGTTATTAATTGCTGTTGTGGAGTGTTCTGTACATTCAGCATACTGAAGTTCTCTAGTGTTTGGAAGTGAATCAAAACCACGGAATGGAGTTCAACCAGTCTGTTGACATCCTAAGTGCTTATCGATATGCAGTATGAAACTCTTAGACACGTAAACTAATAAAGTGCTTAGTTAAATGCCCGATGCCTATATAGACCTGTTTGGAATCCTATTATCTCGCAGGAGCGGCTGCACTCAGAGTCCTTCTCCTCAGCCTTTCCATCTGGATTCAGAATTCTCCACCTTTCCAGCTGCAGGTTAAGCAGAGGTGTGGAGAATCAGGCTCTGTTTGGTCCCTAATGACAAGGGTCGAACGGATACTTTGTGACACCTCCGTGAAGTTCCACCATGGACTCGCTCCAGGTGATGACGTCTCCGGTGAGGTGGCTGGAGCAGGTCGCTTGGTTGTAGATCTCGGCAGAGGTGAGCACACGTGACCACAGCTGCAGATCCGACATCTCACCCACAAAAGACTGTGTGGCATCGAAACGGCCGCCCAGAGTGTCCTGGATAAAAGAGAGTCACAAGTTAGCATGCGTGTGTTTTGATACTGATTAACTGATTCTCTGAGACATACCTGCTCCTGTCCGAGGATGAAGACTCCTCCTGGTTTAATGGGATGCCACGGGGACAGATTCTCTCCAGAGCCCCTTTTCACACCGTCCAGATAAGCCTCCCACATGCCGTCACGTGTAGACCACGTTATACAAAGGTGGTGCCATTTACTGTCCGTCAGAGAAAGAGGAAGAGTAACTGCCTGCAAGAGGGCAAAAACAGAGAATATCTTTAAACAATACAGCAACTATTTTGTAATTATAGTATACTGAATATTGTCAAAGACACTTTCACATACAGTATATACAGTCAAACCAAAAATTTATGCAGACACCTTCAACATTTCTCACATTATCACAGTTTATTCGCTATAGTTTAGAAAATGGTAATAAAATATGACAAGAACTCAAGAGTTAAACTGTGTCAGAACAAATTCATCTTGATAATGTCAAATAACTTTGATAGAAAGGTATGTAACAAAACATGGTCAGGTCAAAGTGTCAAATCAAATTTTTGGTCTCAAATTTTTATCAATTTTACTGGTAGTCCACTGTATGAAGATTTTTTGGGTATAATATGTCACAGTTTACTTTATTTTGCTATCCTCACTTACATAAATGAACTATAGTATCCTGCACCCACTAGTGAAAAAATGTAAAAAATTACATCTTTTGTCTGAATAATTTTTAGTTTGACTGTATACCGATATGCTGTACTCCAGGCCAAAATAAGAACTAGGGATGCCCAATTCATATATGAATAACTGTGAATAATATGAAAAATTTTGTGTAAAAGAATTAGCAATGCCTAATTCATATATGAATAACTGTGAATAATATTAATAACTTTGTGCTGATTCTTTCAAAACAAATTGGTTAGCATAATGATCTAAATTATAGTTTAAAACAGTCTGAATCATTCAGACAGCTCATTCATTGACTGAATAATTCCAACAGTTTCTCCATAAAACAGTAACAGAATATATTTCAGAAAAAAAAAGAAGAAATAAAAAAGAAAATGAAACATTTACATGGAGGAAGTAGATTTTGGTAATTTAATTACAAATCAATGAAACAAAACCTTAATTCACAAACTTTTACTTTGATTAAACGTTTATAGTTTGCTTGCATACCTTAACAAAGTAATCTCGTGCAAATGTAGTCTACACATTGACAAACTGTTTTTATTAGCTCTAGACTTATTATGCTGTAGCAGCAAGCCAGCATTAGTTGTAAACAGTTTGGTTGACAGCAAGTAAACAGTCATTGAGGAAAGAGGTCTGTCTTGTTTCGATTGGAAAAAAAACCCCTGTAGAATGCATTCACACGTCAATCACGGATAAGCCATTAACTAATTAGGCAGGATGATGCAAGTGGCTGAGAAGCCAAGAGGAAGAGAGAGCTTTGCAGACTGTTGCAAGGGCAGGACAAGGGCAATATCAGGAAAAGTCTGGTGACCCCTTTTCCTAACTGTGAGGTCTAGCATTTTATCAAAATGCATTTGATCACAATTATTTTGTCTAATGTTATGACATGTTTGTTTGTATAAATTTAAATACACTTCCAGGCTAAAATCTTTTAGATTGCCTGTGTTTAATGAATCTAGTGCATTAATCGGTAAAACTTTAGAATAGGGAACACTTATTCACTATTAACTACGACTTTTCCCTCAATAAATTCCTAATTTGCTGCTTATTAATAGTTAGTAAGGTAGTTGTTAAGTTTAGGTATTTGGTAGGATTTGGTATGTAGAATACGGTCATGCAGAATAAGGCATTAATATGTGCTTAATTAGTACTAATAAATGGCTAATATTCTAGTAATATGCATGCTAATAAGCAACTAGTTAAGAGACCCTAAAATAAAGTGTTACCAATTAATCTTTCGTTATGCAATTCCTGTTTTATTATTGGATGATTTCTTTACCTTGTCATTCACCAGCAGCTCCATGGGATTGTTGCCCCATTCAATCAGGACAAGCTCGTTGGCCTGGTCCGGGACAGAGTAGGAGAACGGAGTTCCGATCCCAGGACCTGAGCCACCTTTCAACCAAAGACAGACTGTAAGGGCGAACATCTCGCTCAGAAGGGTGCGCTTGATTCGCCCATACATGTAGTTGGTGCGCATCGGGAAGCCAATCTGAAAAGCATCAGGATTCTTGGGCTTCTTATTTGGTCCTGTTAAAAAAGAAAATAAGAAACTGTGAAACGGGATTGCATTTCTAGGCAGCATAACATCTAAAAGCTCCACTGAAATCCTAAAAGACAGTTGGAGACTCAGATCTCCTGGAAGCAGACTGTTTACCTAAACTCTGCAGTTTTCACATTTAACCCATTCAGATCTCAAATATGTTCCAGGAACATGAAAAATAAGACCATACTTTATCTTACTTTATTTAGAGTACTTTATTCTATTCTAAATCCAAACATATATTATAATCAGACGATGAATAATAATAAAAAAAATATATTCAAGTTATTTGAATTTACCTTTTTTTTTTAAAAAAACTTTAAATAAATTGGCCAAATATACACATGACCAAATATAAATGACGGTATATATGTATATATGTGTGTGTGTGTGTATATATGTGACCATTTATATATACTGTATATGACCATTTTGCTAACCAAGGTTTTTTTTATTTTTTATTTATTTATTTATTTTTTTGTTGAAACTGAGAAAATTCATTTGTGGGAAAAGGATTTTTTTTTTTTTGAAACTGAGAAAATTCATTTGTGGGAAAAGGATTTTTTTTTTTATTTTTTTTAATTTTTTTTTAAAATACATTTAAAAATATCAAAAAAAATTATTAATTATTTTATTCACAATTATTGACCTGACTGTAATGTCATTTCTAATGCTACAAAAAATCCATTTCAAATAAATGTTATTTTTTTTAAATGTTTTATTTAACAAATAATAATAGCCAATTATTATAAATAACCAATAACCAAATAATAATAAAAAATATATAATGTTTTCTCAAAATATGCAGCAAAACCTTATTATAATAATAAGAAGCTGACTTATTAATAGTTGCCCAGCAGTAATAACTGACAATATTTGAGCAAATGTTTATCAGCATATTAGAATGATTTCTGAAGGATCATGTGAGGTGTGAAGTAATTCAGCTTTGCCATCACAGGAATAAATTCCATTTTAAAATATATAAAAATATTTAATACAAAATGGGTATTTTATACTGCACTTACTATTTAAAAAATGGAAATTTAATATGGTAGAGTTAATTCAATTCTATTTTGTACTACTTTTAGGACATATCACCTTGTTCTGGAGTCTTGTGGTGAAGGTTACTCAGCACTGCGTCTAGTTTGTTGATGGCTCCACGGACAGGTGCTCTAGACGCCGGTGGTTTGAATGAGGTTTGTGGATGATGAACATGATCATCATTTCCATGGTGTCCATCATCAGGGTGTCCATTGCCATGATGGCCATCATCATGATGATCATCATGGTGGTTGTTGTTGTTGTGGTGGCTGTCATGATGATCATCATGGCCACTTTGATGATTGTCTTGGTGACTGCCATGGTGGTCATCGTGGTGATCATCGTGGTGGTCGCTGTAACGGTCGTAGTGATAACTATAATGGTGGTTACGGTGGTGGCTGGAGTGATGGTCATCGTGATGGTTTGCCTGGTGGCTGTCGTGGTTATCATGATGGTCATCGTGGTGGTTATTTTGGTTGTTATTATGGTGGTCATCATGGTCATGGTTATCCTCATGATGACCATATCCGTGATGGCTGTCATGATGACCGTAGTGACTGTCATAGTGATGATGGAGCTGTTCTTCCAGTGTGTTGATCTTGCGCTGCAGAAGGTCTCTCAATGAACTTGAATAGGAACTGGAAGAATTTCTTGCCTATAAGAACAAAAATGAAGACAATAAACAACAGTATACAGTTTTGGCAAGAATTTAAATAATAATATAATAATAATAACCACAGCAAACATATGCTTATTTTATCAAATTATCTCAATTGTTGCGCAGAACTTGACCAGTATTTTAAAATGTTTCATTTTATAAATCTATAGCTAAAATTATGGATGAAATTTCAACAAAACAATAGGACACCATGTTTTTCAACAACAGACCAGGTTTACTGTAGAAAGATCAAACTTTTTACTATTAAAATTCAATATACACTACTTTTCACAAGTTTGATGTATAGTTGTATTTTTTTTTTTTTTAATGAATTAATACTTGTATTCAGCCAAGGGATCAGACAGTATAAAATAAATGCTGTTTTTTTTAACCTTCTATTCATCAAAGATACCTGAAATAAATTATAAGAAGATGAAATGTTTCTTGAGCAGCAAATCAGCATATTAGAATGATTTCTGAAGGATCATGTGACACTGAAGACTGTAATAATGGTTGAGGAAAATTCAGTTTTGCCATTACAGGAATAAATGACATTTTACAATATATTCAAATAGAAAGCAGTTCTTTTAAATCACAATGTTATTTCATAATATTGATGTTTTTCCTGTATTTTTTGATCAAATAAATGCAGCCTTGGTGAGCATAAGAGACTTCTTTTAAAAACATAAAAAATCTCATCAACCCCAAACTTTTGAACGGTAGTGTATCAGTATACAGTCAAGTGTTATGACAACACAAGACAGCCCCTCCTTCACTGTCAGCACTCCTTCCTCTGATTAGTCGCAGCAAATCCAGCTTTTCTCAGCACCACAGCATTCTGCGCTTAATGGCTTATCAAGGCAGATGGGGCTAATTGGAGATGGCAGCAACTAGCACATTGCAGAGAGCCATCACCAGTGTTCTGTGTGTGCTCTTCCTCTCCAAGACAACAACAATTCTGATAAAGCTTGTGGTCATATTTAAGTCAAAAATAAAGAAACAGGAAGAAAATTCTAAAGCACAGTTCAAACTTGATGACACTTTTACAACTTTAAACTCTTCATCAGCCATTCACTTGTGTACTATAGATCAATTTAAAAGGGAGAATTTAAATGCATGCCATTAGTTTCACTGCATACTGTATTCAATGGTGGCTGGTTGACTGCAAGTGCACTGTAATCAATAAGCATACAAATTATACATGTTAATGTAGCTAGTTTGTATTTGTACCATTTTATCCAGTGTGCTTTCTCAAGGGTTGGGATATGGCTAATTAAATAAGGAAATCCTGACTGGGCTGCCTAAATGGAAGACTGTATTCAATGATCTGTTGTTGGCACAGGAAGCCACCAAAGTGTACGTTACAGAAACAGAAAAGAGCTTATGTCTTGCTGAGAAGTTGTCCTGAATACAGATCAGCCTGTGACATGCAGGATAACCCCTAAAAACAAATCCAAGCAGTTGGAAAACTTAGAAATATCAGTTTGTTTGTTTTTTTTTTTTTGCTTTGTTTTGGTTTGATGCATTGTACTGATCAAAAGTGGCATTAAGGAATTTTACAGTGTTACAAAAGATTCCAAATAAATGCTGTATGAAAAATCATTTATGAAAAAATGAATCACAAAAAAATATTAAGCGGCACAACTGTTTTCAAGACTGCTAATAATAAGAAATGTTTCTTGAGCAGCAAAACCATATTTTAATGATTTTAATTAATTAATGAACACGTGACACTGAAGACTGGAGTAATAAATGCTGAAAATTCAGCTTTGTGATCACAGGAATAAAATACATTTTAAAATATATTCCAATAGAAAACACTCATTTGAAATTGTAATAATATTTCCACAATATTCCTGTTTTCATTGTATTTCTTTTTAAATAAATGCAGCCTTGATGAGTGTAGAGACTTAAAAAATGTTTGGAATGTTATTATGTTTATTATTATTATTATTATTTACAAGCTTTAACTTTCAGTTTCCCTCCCACCTGAAGATTTTCCAGCCTCTCCTTCAGGGCCTGCAGGGTTTTTCCTGTCTGTTCTGGGGAGAAGCCGTGTTTGCCCAGATATGGAGATTTGCCTCTGTGATGGTCACTGCGATGCCCATTTAAAGGAAAGTGTGGGTCGGCATGGTGGCCGTCATAGTGGTGTGAGGAATGCTGGGAGTTGTGTTGTGAAGGGCCGTGATGGTTGTCATCATGGTGTCCCCTCCCAAAGCTCTCGCAGAGAGTCAGTTTTGTGGTCAGTTCCCGAATGGTCTCTCGTTGATCCAAGATGGTCTCCTTTTGTCGCACAAGGCTCTC
This sequence comes from Spinibarbus caldwelli, assembly GCA_039654775.1. Classification (NCBI taxonomy): domain Eukaryota; kingdom Metazoa; phylum Chordata; class Actinopteri; order Cypriniformes; family Cyprinidae; genus Spinibarbus; species Spinibarbus caldwelli. Next base: position 9,465,224 of record CM077245.1, read on the forward strand.
CCTCAGGTGAAGGATGGTGGCTTTGGTCTCATCAGAAATGCCATGACGGCTACTACTACTGCTGCCACTGTGACTACTTGGCAGCCCGCTAACTGGCCCATGATGTCCATTCCCATGACCATTCCCGTGTCCATTGCTGTTTGGCCCATGTGAAGCCCCATGTGAAGCCCCATGTGAAGCCCCATGTGAAGTCCCATGTGAAGCCCCACCTGGTGTGAAACAACTAGGGTCTGCATCTGCAGGGATAGGGATGCAAACAAGTTTGGGTTGCGTTCCCCAGTCATATTCCAAACCTGGCACGCTGCTAACTGCAACTGAGGGTAATAAAGAGAAGAGAAAAAGAAGAAAGTGGGAGCAAAAAATCCCTCTCCAGTTCATGTGTTCTGAGAAAGGCAACGCCATAATGGCATAATTTGTGCTTTTCGTCATCATTGATTTCTTCTTTACAGCAGTGGGATGTGCACCATGAAAAGAGGTCATGGGAGAACAATCAGTGGATTTAGAAATCCACAAGAAATGTCCAGAAAATGCATTGTTTATACTGTGTTTTGTGAGCGCAGAATATTATATCCACTGTGAACGGTTATAAATCCATCAAACGCAGACATTCCAATGTACAAACACATGTCAACAAACCAGAGCAGAACCTGTTGACCGCTCTTTCGCCCCGGGCTGATGAAATATTTGGCACACCGGATCTCCAGTGTCTGGCAGTTAGCAGTAATCCTTTAACTTCCGGATTCTGTCAGGCACATCCCTGTAGATTAGAAAAGAGATTTCAGTCAGAATGAAGCTGTGCCTCTAGGAAAAACACTTTTGGGGTTATTTACAATAATTCTAATAAAATAAACGAGCATGTTTTTTTGTAAAGGGCAGAAGTGGGATTGCGTATAGCTCAGTTCTAGTTACTGAGTCGATCAGTCAACAACATGGACTTGTTGAGTAAGACACGCCCCTGGGGTGAATGACGCTAACAGCTGAAAACCCCCTCGGCTATTGTAATCAGATTACTGTTGCACGAACTTGATGCAAATGATGAAAGATGGCTTTCAAGATAATGTGAGCAGCCAAGCAATTTCGAAAGCCTGCAGTCAGAAGTAGCTAATGAAGGATGCATAGGGAGAATGGAAAACCAATGCTAGAGGGAACATATCAGTAAAGCGCTAGCTGGTGCAATATAAAGTTAATGCAACAGCAAACAGAACAAATACTGTGACACAGCTCAATGTTAACTTTTTAATAAGGAATTTCACTGAAGATTTTAACACGCTTTTTAAATTCAAAGAAAGACAGAATAGACAGATAGATAGATAGACAGATATAATAATAGATAGAAGAATATATAAAACAAGCAAACTACCAGACAAATGACAGAATGACAGATAGATAGATAGATAGATAGATAGATAGATAGATAGATAGATAGATAGATAGATAGATAGATAGATAGATAGATAGATAGACAGACAGACAGACAGACAGATAGATAGATAGATAGATAGATAGATAGATAGATAGATAGATAGATAGATAGATAGATAGATAGATAGATAGATAGAATGACAGACTGATATATAAATAGACAAACAGAATGATAGATTAAACAATAAACAGAAATACCAACGATAGCAAACAAACATAACAACAAAACAACAAAAAGAATAATAGAACTGTATACCGATTGAACGATATACTGAACGAACGAACGAATGAATGATAGACAGATAGATAGATAGATAGATAGATAGATAGATAGATAGATAGATAGATAGATAGATAGATAGATAGATAGATAGATAGATAGATATAGCAAACAAACATAATAATAGAACAATAAAAAGTATGATAGAACGATAGAGCAAATGATAGAACGATATACCGATTGAACAATATACTGAATGAATGATAGATAGATAGATAGATAGATACATAGATAGACAGACAGACAGACAGACAGACAGATATGAATATAGATAGAAATAGAAATATAGATAGATATGAATCAAGTCTAGAATACGCTACACAACTTTTGTCCAGATTTTTGTCCATATTTACAATCTGGACAAGCTGATGGATGATAGTTGCTGAAATCAAGTAAGTGTATGATGCTCGATAATGTTTTAAATGTTTTAAAATCAGTTTCAGATTTTAAAAGTCATTTCATGAATTCAAGCCTGAAGAGGAGCAACTTTTTTTTGAAAGATCTAAGTAGTTTCCTGTAACTTTCCTGTAGCTCAAATAGTAGAGCATGGCACTAGCAACGCTAAGATCATGGGTTTGATTCCCAGGGAAAGCAAGACCTGATAAAATGTAAAAAACTGTAACTTGAATGCAATGTAAGTCGCTTTGGATAAAAGCGTCTGCTAAATGCATAAATGAAAATGCATAAATGAAAATGCATCTGCCTGAGGATCTACCACATCACAGGAAGGGGCTCTCTTACTCTTGCATCCCCAAGGTTGACAGTCTAATAGGATCTAGGAAGGCTTAAAGTCCATGGTGGATTGGCTTGGCATGCTTACGGTAGTCTCTTCCTGCAGTTTTGCCGAGATCACATGTATCGGATTCGGTGGCGGTGGGTCGTAGTCTGGCGATTATGAGCCAGTTCAGAATCACTCTACATGTGGCCAGCAGACTCCTATAAGAGGCTTGCCATTCCACCCCGAATGTGTTTCTCACGCTGTACAGCACACCACTCTAGACATATCACTAGACAGAGCTCATGGAATCCTCGTGTGACTGAGATGGAATGAGTGAGAATGTGAAAGATCAAGGTGATTGCCAAGGACACTTCAACTGTCAGCTTAGTTAAACTTGCAGCAACCGTGAAGAGACTTTACAGACTGTTCAGCTGTATAATTAGAGTCCACCAGACATGTTTCTTAGGGGGCTTTTCACACATAATGTTTTCTTGCATTTATAAACAGTGCAGCACAATAGAACAGACCTCAGGGTTAATTGAAGTACATTTTTATTTATTTATTTATTTTTTTACCTTGAAATATCAGTTTCAAAATAATTCTCATGGTACATTTCTAATAAGTCTGTTCTGGCAGTATGTAAGTTTGGGTACAGAATTTTAGGCAGATTGCTTTACGGCAGCAACAAATGCATATGTAAAGCAATCAATTGTAATTATGATATATTTATGACAGCGAATTTCACTCACTTAAAGGGAACGTTCACCTAAAAATGAAAATTCTGTCATCATTTACTCACCCTCCACTTGTTTAAAACCTGTATGAGTTTCTTTCTTCTAGAGAACAGTAAAGAAGATATTTTGAAGAATATTGGTAACCAAACAGTTGATGGTAGCCATTGACTTTCATAGTATGAAAAAAAAAATACTGTTTGGTTACCAGTATTCTTCAAAATATCCATAGTGCACATACTAAGTGAGACTTCTTTCAAAAATATTCAAATTCATTTAATTCATAATTTTTGACCAATTCTTTTTACTTATTAAAGAACAGTCCACAACTAGCAGTGCATTTGTGAATTATTTTGTACTCTTACGCACCAGTCAGAATTATTACATGTAATTTAAGGAGGAACCTACTGAGAGAATCTCAACCAGGGCCATCACCAAGTCGAGATACATGAGTAACACCTGTCCTGCTGTAGGCCCTTGATCTCAACCTAATTGTACTGATAGTTAAATGAATCTGTTGAATCATTCATAGTCTGTTGGTTAATTGAGAGTGTAATTAGATAAAGGGAAGTAGACTGGTGCTAAGCTTCTTACATCTGCCTGTATCATGTCACAAACAGATGTCATGGATGCACTTTTACACATGATTAGCTCTAAAATCATGGATATCTTATTAAAATGGGTCATATATTTAAATAGCCTACCTGATTCACCTTATTAAATGAATTTACATATCTTTAAGGATACATTGTATAGCATAAGATGTTTAATTTTATTTTTTTTTTCTTCATTTTCAAAGAAAAGGACATGGGTTGAGTGCAAGCATTCAGAGATGTACAGCAACATATGGTTGGTGGTAGACTTTGGGTTAAATGTCTGGACTAAATTTAGACCAGTAGCATAGCTATGGCCCACTCATTGAGAAGTTGGTTATTTTCCAAATTGATGTAATTTATTAAACGATAATAATAAACATCTTAATTCACTGTAACTTTATATATTTTAAAAAAATATTAAACGCTTGTTTTCATGGTCAATTACAGGTCGTTTCTTAGTCTTCCCTCTTCCTATAAGTGCATCACGCTTGTCAAAATGATGATTCGTCCGTTTCTTTTAGTCGGAAACTTCTGAATAAAGCGTGTTTGAAGCATCATATTAGCATAGATACAGTGTTTGATCCGCTAAACAGATGCGTCCTTTGTGGAAAGAAACATAAATGTTGTGCTAGATCATGGTCGCCAAAACAAACTACATAATTTGCAGCTGTGCACATTTCTGCGGTCCTCAATGTGCGTGAACTGACAGAGAAGCTTGATTATGAAATCATCTGCGAAGCCCCGTTGTTTCAGACCAAGGTAATACTTTACAATAAACTTCCTTTAGTTAACGTTAGTAAATGCATTAAATAACAGTAGAAAATAATAAATTTTTTATTCATCTTTGTTAACCTTAGCTCAGACAAATGTTAACAAGATACAACTTTTAATTTTAATAATGTCCTATTAGTAAATTTTGAAATGAACATTAACAAATTATTCATGTTAATGCATTCTTTAGAAGTACTGTGTAATGAACCTTGGTGCTGTATTTTTTGTTGGCAATTTGACTTCATATGCTTTTCCTAGTTTTCATATGCTATACACTTGGCCCACCCAGTTTTATGTAGGCCCACCCACATAAACATTTCTGGCTACGCTAGTGAGGTACACTAATGGTTAAAAGAGCACCAAATCCAAAACAATGGTGTACCATGAAGAGCGACAATTTTACTCTAAATTTATGCAGTTTTGCTCTGGAAACTGTTTCTGCAATTAATGTGAAGTTACTTTGGACCAAAAACATAAATACAAAATAGCAGGAAGCAAAAATGAAATCCAGCCATAACCAGCCAATGTAAATCAAAATGACAAAATGCATGCCATTGTTGTTTGCAAACAAGAACCATACGAGAGACCAACAAGACTAAATGAAAACTGTGATGGTTCAAATTAGAGGATGCATTCAGGTTGGCATCAGAAAAGATCAGGCACTTGAGACTTGGATCAATTGAGCCCTAATGTTCCACAATACTTCCTGGCGTCTCAGTAATATGCATAACTAGTTGCTTAAAAGACTGTTGTTTAGATTGTATCAAATATGAGGTAAGTCCCTCTAGTGTTAGAAAACTTAATACTTTCCATAGAGTGTCCATATAACCCATATTACTGTATATTATTTGGTAGTATTACTCAGTACTTGCTTGTCTAATTTTATAGTAACGCTGTAGTGTAAAATATAACCAAAATCTAAAATAATCATCTATGTAGGGCATAGAGTTTGTAATATAAGCATGAACAGGTGTCCCTAGAACAGACATATTGAGATTTGTTCACCTAATGTTTCAGGTCGAAGTACATCATGAGGTAAAGTGTCCTTTGTTGACCACATATTATATCTGTTAACACATCCAGTTACCACAATGGTTACATATACAAAAAACCTTATGTATTTACATATGGCAATTGAAAACAGTGCTGTAGATATATTGAGTGAGAAAAGACAAATGCTAACCCTAAGGCTCTTGCAAATCTGAATTAAATTGAACCATTATCGCAAGCACCTCTTGTAAGGTTTAAGGAAAATATTGCTTACAACTGTAAATAACAGTAAACAGTACTGTCAGAAATGCTTGTTTATACTATCATTATTTAAAAAAAAAAATGCTAAAAAAAAGTCCAGTTAAGGTCGCCAGACAATCAATTAAAGGATTTCTGTTTTCATTTTACAAGAACACTGTCACTACTCGGCTACTGCTACTGTGTCGGAACGAGGGAGCGAGGAGACGTCTGAGAATTCAATAAGGAACAATCTTTATTCATCCAAATAAAGACTCACATACAGGTAGGAACACACACGTAGCATGGGGAACAGACGTTTAACACCGGACACTGGAGACAGGGAAACACAGGGCTGAACTACTGGGAGACAACTAGATAATTAATAAAGCACAGCTGGACACCAATGATTTACTAATCAGGGAACATAATGGGAACAGGAAACAGGAAGGACCAAATAAGGGCATGGAAAACACAGGAGGAAAAACTATCTCAAAAAAGCACATGGGACACGAGGGAATCCAAACAAAACACACAGAACAGTCCTTGGGCGTGACAAACACAATTGTAAAAACACAGCGTATGTGATTTATAGGTATAAACCCATGCAAATATCCATCACAATATTCATGCATTCCTCTACTAAAAGACATTTCCCAGCTATATTTACTGTATATAGCGTGTACCAGAGCAGCTGAGAATCAGAGTTGCGTCACGCTTTGATCTCGCCGCTGCACGGTCACGTGGTTCATGGAGCTCTCAATAGTTCCAAACAACTCTGCGCTGTCAATTTGTTTGAATGTGTTTAAGTAGGAGAGACAGCAGTTTCACTATATTTGCAGCAGTTTCTAGTGATTATTAACACATCATGTGCATTGACTGTGTATTGATAACTACGCTGTCGCTGACTACGTTTTACAATCGCATTTTATTCTGGGGAGTGATTAAGAGACAGCATTAATATTTTTTTCTAATATGTTTATTATTTATATTACAATTAGTGTAGGATTTAGGGTTAAAATAGAGAAAATGTTTTTAAATTCCAGTGCAAAGAGGCAAATTAGAGGCGTTTGGTGGCCAGAAAAATACTATTCCTATGTAATGCCATGGTTTAACCACTAGATGCCTGTAGGCTGTTTAATAAATGTAGCCTACATATATTTAGCTCTACTCTAGTTGCTGTAAAGAGTTTTACCGGTCATAACAGCTTATTTATTTATTTATTTATTTTATGTTTTGCATTGTATATTTAGATATTATCAAACGCTCAGTGTTTATAAGTTTTTGATATTAATTACTCACATCCCTGCATTATTTTATGACATTTATGTAAGACGACAATATAAGTGAATGTTAAAAAAGGCCAGCAAATACGGAATTTAACCCAATAAAAAATTAAAATAACGTTTAAAACACAAGGCAACCAACTGCATTTAGGGAAACTCTTTCTTGTATTCCTTTAATGGGCAGTCTTCACTGAAACTCATTCAACTTCCTACAGGGAGAGAAAGATTACAGAAAGACTAAAAACTTAAAATCATGACAACTAGAATCTGGTTGTGATCGCTATTAAGGTGTTTCTCACGTTATCTAACTGCAAATATAGCATAACTGCCTATTATCTAAAAATAAACATTAACTATAACACGTTTCATAAAATACAACTACTGGCCAGATTTTCGAGAGGTAAACTAATGCATTAAAATGCCAAAAACTGCTGTAATTTCCTCAACTTTCTGGCGAGTGTCCTTGAGAAACACTGAAATGAATGGGCTTCAATGCTGGAACTATTGGTTGTTTGGAACTATTGGCCGCTCCATGACACGTTTTACTTCAGCATTCCTCAGTTCCTATGGAAGCCTATGGGAGTGTCACAACTCTGTTTCTCAACGGCTCTGGTGTGTACTATAGCATTGTAAATAAGCAATAATTAATATATAATTATCTAACACAATCAAAAACGACATTAAAAAAAAAAAACTAAAAAGAAAAAAAAAATACAAATAAACAAGTAAAAGTCAATATTCTGGCAGCTCGAATTTCTCCATTAAGGAATAATTAGATTAAGTTTGCGAAAGCAAAAACAGATTATCTTCAGTTTTCCTAAAATCACATGGCTATTCATGCTGAACAAAAGTATCATATCTACAGTGCAAAGCTGAACGAACATTAATCATACAATAAAATGCCACAATTATGTCACATTTTCTAAACGACACCATACCTCCTGAAGTAAATTTGAATTAACTCCATCAGAAAGTTGCTTTGTAGTTTTCTGGAGAGAAAAAAAGGTCCCTCACCTGCAGTCAGTCACAGAGTTGGGGCAAGTTAGTCTATTCCAAACACACTGATCAGATTGAGAGGGATTTGCTTTAGGGAGGATAATTTTAAATCTCTCCACTCCCCCATCCTTCCCTCCCTCCTGTTATCAGTCCTCTTTAAATTTCTTAGCTTTAAGGGTTCTTTTGATTGTATTTTCTCTTGAAATGCTAAATTGCAACACCACTAAAGAACTTGCCTCATCGCCTGTTCCTAAACACTGATCCATGAGGACACATTATGGAATACAAGACTGGTAATCTAAGGAAATGAGCTGAAATTAAACAATTTAATAAGATATAAACAATGCAGTGTTATTTTAATATTATTTATATACCATTATACTATTTATTCATATTTTGAATCAGCTTTTATTGTTATATGTTTAGTTTTAATGTTAGTTTAAATTTTAGTAATTTTTATTTTTATGTCATATGCTTTTGCTATTTTTATTATTAGTTTGTTTTTTTAATGTATTTACTTTTATTTCTGTATTAGTTTTAATATTTTTTAATACTTCAATTGTTTAAAACTCATTTTAATTTAGTTGTTTGCCAAGGCAATATTTCAAATTTTTCTAAGTTTTTAAGTTTTCTAATATTTATATTTTGTTTTATTTCAGCTTTATTTCAATTTTTATTGCATTGGATTTAGATTTAGTTAACAAAAACACTAATGCATTGATTTTTTTTTTTTTTAAATTTAATCTTATCTCTGGCATTTATCAGTTTTAGTTCCAAAATGCAGATATATGACAGATATGTACAGTAACAAATATGTAGGGAGAATCCATAGTTTTCAGAACCAATGAAACATTTAGCCACAAAAAAAATTAATTAAATAAAAAAATAAAAAAATAAATAAATAAAGGAACAGGTCCTGTACTGTCTCATACCTGTACTTAAGTATGTTTCATAATCCACACTAATTGTGTTTGTGCTTCAATCTAATTGTGTTGGCCGAGGTGCTAAACTTAGTCTACCAAGTCACTGCTGACCCCACTCAGTCTGGTTATGGCATCCTGATAATAGATTCTGCTCAGGTGACCTGTGAAAAAACCTGCTGGCAAACCCATAGAGTTGCCAACTTCAGCAGAAGGATATACAGGACACTCTTGGTTTCTTTTAGGAAATGAAGGAAACTCTTAATTTCAATATTTGCATTTTCACTGTAATCTGTCATTTTAAACAATGATGCTTGAATATGAAAAGAGACAGCTGGCAGCCCTAACCTTCCATGATATAATGGGTATCGGTCCTAAAGCTATTCACGCACACAACCGATGCCAGTTGGCCTAAAAAAGGGAGAGAAAGTAAAATACAGATAGACGAATACAAACAGATGAACAGGAAGAATGAGATAACTAACTGGACTGCCATTTTTAGACAAAAGGTAAATAATAATGGTTAAACAGTGTCATTTTATAGCACAGAAATGGTAGAATGAATGAGGATCTAATAAAACTAAGTCTAAATTTTAATAATCAATTAGTTATTTTAAGCAATATAGATTATTGTAAATGTATAAATTAATGTACAAATCTTGTCACAACTCCCGTGTGTTACCCCAAACAACATTACCAGAGGATCTGGTTCTAATCTGTGCTCAAAGACTGCTGAGACAGTCTCAAATAGCCTACAGATCACCAATAATGCTCCAGATTGGGGCCTGTCCAAGTGAGGTATCTGCACATTTACACCGAGTACATGGAGAGCTAGTTCCTGAGTGCTTTCAGTCTTAACTTTGGACATATGGGCTTGGTGCACTACTTTAAATTGCGAGTGCCTTGCACACATTGATGAAGAGTGAACTTGTGAGAGGACAGAATCCCCATGTGTTTTCTCAGAGCCGGTCTGCCAACATCCTCCTCACAGGCACTCCTGAGCTAAAGTAAAGGACCTGCTGTTAGATTGGGAGGAGTCTGCAGTTTTGTCAAATGCACGCTGGGAAATAAAATGTCTAAAGTATCAAATGAATGTGATGCCTGACTTTGAATTTATTTTGATTTAAAGTGCATGATAGACACATAGATCTGTACAGCATTCGACCATTTTTCATTCCAGATATGAAAACATACCTACATTATTGGTGTGAAAATAAGATAATGGTCAATGGGACTTGTGGGTGAGTCTTAGGGTGTATTCACACCAGGAAAGTCCGCTAGTTCACTTGCTTTGGTCCGGACCAAGTACAATGTTGATTTTTTTTTTTTTTTTTTTTGGTGTGGTTCGCTTTCACACTGCCCTTTTTTGCAAGTGAACCAGAAATTGTAAACAAAACCACATGCGTGCTAAGGTCATCCATTCATTGGACAAAAATTCTCAAGCAGGGAAAACAGGAAGTGCAAAAACAGGTTAATCATGGATATCTTTCGTAGTGCAATTTTTATTCTTTTACTGATTTGCTGTTATGAGATACTAACGCAATATGAGCATCAAATGAGACAATGTCATACGATGTTGTAATTACGACTTGCCGAAAATAAAATCTATAGATATAAAATGCTTAAAGCATATCAAAATATTAGTTTAAACATTTAACCTAGATAAATGTGCGCTATTAGGCGCATATCCAATCATTTGTGCGGAGAGTGGAAGCTGAAGCGTGCTTCAGGACATCAGTGGAAACAAATTAAATACGCGTAATTGTTGCTCATAAAGGTAAGAAAAATACATCGTTCGGAATTGTAAAGGGTCTATTTCTATTTTTGTGCACTCACAATATCAAGAAAACGTTGTGCTTTTCTAAAATAAAGAAAACTAATAGGATGCGCTTGCCGTCCCGGTCTTGAACGGGAGTGCTTCACGAAAATGAACCGAAACTCAGTGAATATTTTCCTTACAGACATGATGAATATATCTATAGAAAGCTTTGAATTATTACAAAACTAAATAATACATATCCAAAACAAAAACTCTTTCATTATAATCTGTAAAGATGCATTTCTTTCTAAAGAAGCGTCCAATGAGGAGATGGCGAGTCAGGATTTTTAACTTCATCTTTGTGACACTGACTCAGAAAACACTACTTTATTAATAAATAATTCAAATATCTCCTTACTATTTCCCCCAGACACATTCATTGTAACTTTTGCTGGGGCTTTGCAGCAAGCTTTAGCCTATTTAGTGTGCTCATGTCACATTGCTGTGCGCTATGGTCACGAAAACTTCAGCATTTTGGTTTAAAAACAAGTGATTTAAGCGACTGAAATGCAAACAACAGCACTATATGCGCGAGCTGTGTGTTTCTGAGCGTGCTTTCTGCAATTGGGTCGGATCGAGGCCGGTTCATATTCACACTTTAAACGAACTGTATCAGAGTTTGTTTGGAAGTGGACCGAGACCACCTCTTCAGCTGGGTCTCGGTGCGGTTGTTTGGTCCGCACCCGAGTGCGATTGCTGTATTCACACCTGCCCAAAAGGTCCGCACCAAGAGGGGAAATGAACTTGAGTTCGTTTCAATCGAAACAAACAAGACAGGTGTTAATACACCCTTAGAACCCAAATAATTTGCTAAACCAAGTCCAGACCCTTGTTAAGTGCTTCACACCTGGACAACTTGGTTTGCTGGATATCAGGGAGTGCAGCTTCACAAAGCACCGCAAGAGATGAGAAAGAAATTAAACACATTATTTTTAAATTTGCAAAAAAACTAAATAGTATTTTACATGAAATAAGATAAAATATATATATGAGAGAAAAAACAAAACAAAACAACCATAGTCCGACTACAGATTTGTGCCAGACATATTTAAAACATGAGTTCACACAAAAAATGAAAATTTACTGAAAATGTACTCACCCTTTGGCCATCTAAGATGTAGATGAGTTTGTTTCTTCATCAGAACAGATTTGGAGAAATTTTAGTATTACATCACTTGCTCACCAATTGATACTCTGCAGTGAATGGGTGCCGTCAGAATGAGAGTCCAAACAGCTGATAAAAACAAAACAATAATCCATAAGTAATTCCATCAATTAATGTCTTGTGAAGTGAAAAGCTGTGTGTTTGTAAGAAGCAAATCCATTATTAAGTTCAAATTTCAAACATTGTTTTCCACAACAGTATGGCTTTTTATATGAAAAAGAATTATATAACATGTTGCAAGAGTGATTCAATCTTAGTGTTTCCTATACTCTTAATAAAAAAGGTTCCAAAATGAAAAATGTTTGGTTCTCTGAAGAATCTTTCAGGGAAGAGTTTTTAAAAGAACCACTTTTAAATGGTTAAAATGGTTTCATAATCTAAAGAACCTTTGGTGCAATGGGAAGATTTTGTGGATGTTAAAGCTCCTTTGTGGAACCATAACCTATATTTTTAAGAGTGTATAATATTTGGTTGTTTCTCCAGCAAAACATCTGATTGCATTGTCGATTTTTGAGTGAATGGCTGCCTATATAAGTTCAGGATCAGGTGAATGGCTTCCACTGCTGGTGTTGTGTAATCATCCACTTACAGATGTAATTTATCCTTAATTAACTGCTCCTGCACTGATTACTCCGTAAGTCACTCATCTCTGTTTGGTAAGAGCTACAGCGACTCTCTGCTTGACTCTTGGCTCCTACCGTTAATCAATCGCTATATGTACTATGTGTACTGTACTGTAGCATTGTTTAGGAGAAGAGTATGGAGAGGAATGACATGAATGAGAATGACTGGGCAGCAATACAGACAACAGACTTTTTCATTGTGTGAAGCTCCGTTGGCAGTAATCTCTTTATCTCTTTCTCTTCTGTGCTTCAGGACAAAGCTTAATACTCACATACACACACTTTGATGGCACAGGCAGAGGCAGTGAGGCATTACTGGCCGGGTGGGAAATTAACCTTTGTGCCCAATATCCACAATGGCTGATCAATGCTGAGTTTATGAAGTCAGTGAAAAGTGAAGAACACAGTTCTTTTGGAATTCACACTGGAACAGAAAGTGGAATTCTATTACATTTTCACAATCACAAAACAATATTTGAAAATGCGCGAATGTCAAAATGAATCACACATATACTGTAAAATAAAATTCCGGGTGACTTGGATGAATAGACCTGTTTTTTTATTTTCCTTTTTTTTAATTTATTGTATATTTACAACACTATACTTTCTTAAATGATTAGTTAAATGCATAAATGTTTTTACTGGACCATTTTTGTTATGAGGCATTTCCCCAACTATAAATCTATTCAAGTTTTTTATATTTTCATTTAAAAAAAAATACTATAGTTTGTGTTTTATTAAGTTTGCATTAAATCACAGAAAACTGGTTAATGCTGCTGTGAGTGTTTCTAATAGGCTACAACATAATCTCTCTCTATTTTTTTTTTTTTCCTCTTTTGGAAAGTCGTAGAAACACTATTGTGGATTTTTTTTCTTTTGGTATTGGACCTTATAGCAATACAAAAATTATAATCATTGTAGTTTCTGTTCACCCCTACAGAAGTTTACCAAACTATGACAAGTTCCGCTTCCAAGAACCCTTCTTCCTTTGTAAAGTCATTAAAAAGGCCATAGTGGATTCTTCCTTTTGCTATTTTAGCAAATGGGAATGCAAAAATCATATTTGTTGTAGTTTCCATTCACCAATATACTGTAGAAATTTACCCAACTATGAATGACTTTTACTTTTATTTATTTTTTTAACATGCACAGCTACTCCAGTCCCTTTATTCTACCTTCTCTTCTGAAATAAAAGGGTTGTATGCACCGGTATGTAATATAATATGTAAGGTGTCAGACTGCTATGTACTTTACTACTTATATTGAACTAATACCTTTAGTTCAGCTGATGTTTCTGGTCTTCTACAAGGGAGAAAATTGCAGCTTTCAAGTCATATAATCTCACGCATCATTACACATGTAGAGCAGTCTGCTAGATGAGTAAAAGAAGAGAAAGTTGACTTAAAAAAAAAAAAACGGCTGTAACTACACTAAAATTTGGTAAGATATTTTAATGTTTTTTAAAAGCCTCTTATGCTCACCAAGGCCATATTTGTGGAATCAGAAATACAGTAATACAGCAAAAACAGTAATGTTGCCAAATATTTTTACTGTTTAAAATAACTGAATATAATTTATTCCTCTGATGGCAAAGCTGAATTTTCAGCATCATTACTCCAGTCTTCAGTGTGACATGATTCTACAGAAATCATTCTATGCTGATTTGCTCAAGAAACATTATCAGTGTTGAAAACAGTTGTGCTGCTTAATATGTTTGAGGAAGCAATAACAATTTCTTTCAGGATCCTCTGATGAACAGAAAGTTCAACAGAACAACACATATTTGAAATCTTTTGTAATATTTTAAATGCCTTTATATGTCTTTTGAATCAATTTATTGCCTCCTTGTTGAAGAACTGCATTCATTTCTTTAATAAAAATAAATAAACAACTAAATAAAAAAATCGTACTGACCGCAAACTGTTAAACAGTAATGCGTATGCAGTTACATTTCAGGCTTGTTAAGCACTTGTGTTTGTTGCCCCCAATAGAAACCACCTGGCTTGTGGCACATAACTAATTTGAGTTTGTGACCCCTGTTATAGGGGATTAATTCCCTGACACTGACAGCCATTATAAAAATAGGCAGATGTTATATTATACCCTGTTTAATAGGCTGATTGGATTTCTGGAGACGTGTTGAGGCACAGCTGCCTGGTGGCGCCACCTGCTGGACAGTGTTGGTAAAGCAACTGGCTCCATAGAGGTTAGTGAGTGCACAAATCAGAGCCATCGCCATGCTGAGCACATAAGACTGCAGCACAGTGTCTGTCTCTTTCTCGCTGGCTCTCCTTTCTTGTCGGTCTGATAAGGCTACATAATACAAATGAGCACCACCCATGTCAGTACATCACAGATCCATTGAATGGATTGAATACAGATTGGATTGCAAGCATGTTGAAGCTGCAATCATCTCAACAGCACATAGTTCACCTGTCATCATTTACTCACCCTGACTTTGTTACAAACTCGCTTGACATTCTTTCTTCAAAAAGATGATTGCCATTTACCGTCACTGTATTGAAAGAAAGACTGGTGACTGAAGCATTCGCTCTGCCTAAGCCAAATCTTGACTGTTTGAATATGTAAAATGCTCATAAAGGAAAAAATGTACAGTGTCCCACTTAACTCAGTGGGACACTGTACAGCAGGCGCCCCTCGCGCACGTCCATGGTCATAATTCACTTGACATTCCACCGTGACATCAAAAGGGGACTTTACATTTGGCTAATCCACATAACTCACATTTACATAACATCTGTAAATAGCTACCTTAACCACCCTACTTAACTAGCTGTCAAGAAAGTTTGCATTGCAGTATCAAGGACATGTCTGTTTGCGTTCTTGGTAACTAGAACTATTTCCCTGTTCCTATCTGCATCTGATTTTAAAATAAATAAATACCAACCTTCCATCTGGAGATAAAATAAATAAAATAAAATAATAATTAGTTTTGACAATTTTAGATTCAATTTTATAAACTCAAATTTAACAATTTCATACAATCAATTCATCAACAGATAGATAGATAGATATAGATAGATAGATTGATTGATAGATAGATAGTTTTAGCTGGTCTGCAGATCCAACTTCATTAAGTCAATTATAGCAATAAAATTAATAACAAATAAAATAACAGATAAAATAAAGTCAAATAAATAAATAAATGTTTTAACAGGTGTGCACGTCCAGTTTTATAAACCAAAATTTACATGTAACGATTAATTCCTCAACAGATTATTAAAAAGTCTAAATAATTAAAATAATAATAATAATAATAATACTGTTAAATATTTTGTTATATATATAATTATGCACCATGGAAGATAAACTCCTTTGTGCTGTGCAGGCAGTCTAAATCCATATTTAAAGTAAATTGCTTGAAATACTGACATTGACGCTGCTTCAGGATTCCAGGCCTCAATTTCCAAGAATTAGTATCACAAACACCCATGCACATGCATCCTGTAACCTCAGCTTTCGAGTGGGCTTGGTGCCATGCTTTTTAATGTCATTAACAGGTGGCTTTCTAAAATAGAATCAAGAAATGCTCACGCGCGTACTCACACACATAGCGACGCAAGAAGATACAAACATCATGCTGGCATGGAGACACACACTGAAATCTCTCAGACACAGCAGAGCAGCCATGAAGTAACAATTGACAGACAGAAACAGACCTGTTGCCAATGTCCCTAAAAAATTATTGATATCATTTTGCCCGGACATGGGCGTGATCTTTTTCAGAAGCATACAACCCCCCCACTCCCAAATACTAGTGCGTCCTCTCTTTAAACCCCTCTTACGTACTTTCTGTCCATCTCAGAAACCCCCATGTATTCAACTCTCGACAGGTCAGCTGCTTCTTTGTGCTCTCGTGATTCACTGTAAAAGTACCTGCTTTGTCAGCACTGTTAAGGTACAATTAAAAGTCATTATTGTTTTTGTTGCAGAAAATTTTAAGATTATGTGCTTTTTTTTTATTACTAATATATTAGGTACAACATTGTATGCTTGAACAACAAGTCATGTTTGATGTTTTTTTTCTCTATATATACTCTGGCTGTTTGGCAGTATTAGCATGTCCTGTTATTTCTTAAACATGCTGTGGTTCATATCTGAACAATTTTGGCTGGTATTTTCTGCAAGGTAATTCAATGGAGCTAACGAGTCAATCAAAAGCTGCATTAAATATTTTTAGATATATGCTGCATGTTCTATATACCACAACAACAAGCTAGCTTTTTTGCAGCATAACATGACATAAAAGGCACTCAAATTAAGTTGTAAGTTTTACTTGGTTACATTGTTACTATTAAAAGGAAAACAACTCATTGTTTTCTGATTAATCTGTGCAAAACAGCTCTTGAAACTATTGGATATTAGCAGAAATGAGACTAATGGCTTACTTTTTTGTTTGTTGGTGGTGTTACAGTAAGACTGTTATTTTGAAGTCAAAATCATGGGGGTTTGTTATGACATGTGACTACGCTTAGCACAGAAAGAAAGAAGTCTCTTATGCCCACCAAGGCTGCATTTACTTGATCAAAAATATCAAAAATACAGCGAAAACCATAATATTGTGAAATATTATTACAATTTAAAACAACTGTTTTTATGGTTTTTTTCTGTTAACTGTTTTAAATGTATTTTAAAATGTAATTTATTCCTGTGATGGCAAAGCTGAATTGTCAGCATCATTGCTCCAGTCTTCAGTGTCACATGATCCTTCAGAAATCATTCTAATATGCTGATTTGCTGCTCAAAATTTCTTATTATTATCAATGCTGGAAAATTTTCTGCTGCTTAATATTTTTGTAGAAACTGTGATATTTATTTATTTATTCATTCTTGGGATTAATAGAAATAATATAGACTATGTGTACTGTAGAATATAAGTAATATAGATTATATATACATAATATAGATCTATATAGAATATAGATACATAAAAATAGCAATTATTTGAAATAAAATATTTTCATAACATTGTAAAATTCTTTGCTAACACTTTTAATCAATGAAATGAAGTCTATAACTGCAAGCATACTACAATTCTGTAGTTCAGCAAGTAGTTATATAGTCAAATTCATGAAACACAAAATAAAATATTTTTAAAAATGTTGGCAACCAGTTTTGGTGACCATTGACTTCCATTGTATGGGGAAAAAATATACTTTGTATTAAAAACAAAACAAAACAAACAAACAAACAAACAAAAAAAAAACAGGAAAAATTACAAAAAAGTAATTTTTGGAACGGGAAAGGCAAAAATTAATTTTTGAAAGGCAAAAATTAATTTTTGAAAAATTACAAAAAAGTAATTTTTGGGTGGGAACTATCCCTGTAAAGAAGCCATTATAATATGTGAAAAACAACGACAACAAAAACATTAAAATTATATTCAAAATATTGATTTCAAAATTTACTGGCCCATGATGCTGGAATAAACTGAATTATGACATAAATATTGAGACATACACTGTAGCATGTATGGTGATACCCAATTCTACTCATCATGTTGAATATTTTCCTCCATAAAACTGTGCTTACATTTGATTTACATCATTTTTTTTTTTTTTAGAGTAACCAACCTGACCAATCCCTGACTTCATCATCTCATCATTCACATCTTCAATCTGTATTAGCGCTCAATGTCAGCACTCTTTGTGTGAATGGGCAATGCCTTTCCCTGTCCTGCAGCTGCCAGCATTCTTCAGCTGGCCTTAACGCCTCAATTATTACCATCCTCAAGTGCATCTTCTTCTGACGAAGCCTACATTAGAAACACATTAGATTGGCCCAGATTGATCACACACTGGATCAATCTAACTCAGACTTCTCCAGCACTAACTGTCTTTGTTTGTCCTCCCATCTGATTATTTTGACCTCAAACATCTAAGAAGACTTAAATGTCCTTTCAAAACAAGCCTCTCATTCATTTGTCTGGATCTCTGAAGCTGCAAATCAATCATGTGGTCCACGTTCATCGTGCAGGATGAAGAGGTAAGGACGGTGAATACATCAGCTGGGGTGCACCAACCTTCCGGTGGGCTGGAAGGCTTTTTGGGATCACGAGGCGGTGGACGTAAACGCCAACACAGAATGCACTCCAGTTCTGGAGATGGAATTAGCGAAAGCCAAGAGGGCAAAATCAAGCTGACATTATTCATGGCTATAACCAGCATCATGCTTACTGTGCTTGGGGTGGGAACAGAGTTCTGGGTGGAGCTTAAACCATCCAAGAGCTTCTACAACAATCAGACTTGTCTGGTAGCACATTATGGCTTATGGAAATGCTGTACCAAGACATTCTGGGTGTCAGATATGAACCCAAAGCAGGAGATCTGTGGGCCTTTACACTTACAGGAAGGTAAGAGCTTTTGTGAAAAAAATCTGGAGTAGGAGATTTCTGAATAATCTGTCAGAGTAACGTCACCTTTTTGGATCCCATTATAGAATCCAATTGCACCTTCTTTAAGTTCTACACCACTGGAGAGAACATTGTCCTATTTCTGAAAACGCCAGAAAAGGGTGAGTCATCCCAAATCCTGCTCTCTATCTTTAGATCCGTAGCACTAATGTGTCTTTCTTTGTGTCGTCACTGAGTGCTGACCCCATATATGCATTTTTCATCAAAACATGATAGGTAGATGGTGTATGAGCAGCAACAAATAGCATGAATAATAATATGAAGGAAATAAAATAAAATGAAGAAATGATTGGTCGATTGGTTGATTGGAGATTTAATGCCATGCCAGCTTCCTTGGCTATTTTCATGGCAAGTAACAAGTTGAAATATTTTAAAAGAGCCAAACCACTGTAAGGTTTTTAAAGTTTGCTTTAGATAAAAACTCTAAAATGGATTCATTGGTTTACTTTTGAAAAATTTCTTCAAAAGTGTAATATAATTCCCTAATAGAACTTAAACCAGCACAATTTAATAAAATCTGTTTAAGATTTATCGGCATAATATATGTGATCTGATCCCAGCGATTATTACAATTATTTGAAGTTGTTGTTCGTACACTGATCCACTCATTTTTCCATATGATAACATAAGATACTAGTTTTAAGATATGAGGGTGGTATGGAACATTTTTCAATAAATGAAGGAATGAAACATTACATTTCCTACAGAGAAAGATTCTTGAGGTGATTTGCACCAGTTTTGTACCAATTTTCGGTGACATTTTACAGTAAGGTTCTATTTGTTAACATTACTAACATGAACTAACAATGAAAAATATGTGCAAAGCATTTAATTTCTAAAGTATTAATTCCAACATTCACTAATACATTATTAAAAGTTGTATCTGTTAATATTATTTAATGGAGCTGAGCTAACATGAACTAACAATGAACAATTGTATTTTTATTAACTATTTACGGTAGCCAGTAGTGCACAATACAACGAAATCTCCACACAATGCAACGAATAGGACTAATTTTGTTGTGTTTTGCTAATTTTGCTATGTTCTGGCTTGTTTCCATTGTATTGTGCTAATTTCATTGTGTTGCGGCTAATTTCGTTGTGTTGCGACTTGTTTCCGTTGTGTTGTGCTAATTTCTTTGTGTTGCGACTTGTTTCCATTGTATTGTGCTAATTTCGTTGTGCTGTGGCTTGTTTCCATTGTATTGTGCTAATTTCGTTGTGTTGTGACTTGTTTCCATTGTATTGTGCTAATTTCGTTGTGTTGCGACTTGTTTCCATTGTATTGTGCTAATTTCGTTGTGCTGTGGCTTGTTTCCATTGTATTGTGCTAATTTCGTTGTGTTGTGACTTGTTTCCATTGTATTGTGCTAATTTCGTTGTGCTGTGGCTTGTTTCCGTTCTGTTGTGCTAATTTTGTTGTGTTGCGGCTTCTTTCCATTGTGTTGTGCACTGCTGGGCCACCGTAACTATTAGTTAATATGAATGAATACTGTAACAAATCTATTGCTCTACATTCTCAACTAACAGAACCATACTGTAAAGTGTAAGCAAATTTTTGAAGACCGTTACCTGTATAAACATATTTAAAGGTGCACTCAGTAATACTATGCTAATTAAAAGGTTAATGAAATCCATCCAAGTGCTACTGGCAGCCTGTATGATGACAAACCACCTAAAGGAAGTTGGGATTGAAAAATAAATAAATAAAAATAAATAAATAAATAAATAAATTATATATATATATATATATATATATATATATATATATATATATATATATAAGAAGTATGAAGTCACAGCAATTAATTAACATGTTCTAGATGTTAATTTAGCTCAGTATGTGTGCATTGTGCCATCATATTACTGCTATTTGTTAAGACTCCCTTTCTCCCATAAGATCTGACAGTAGCGTCGGCCATGTTTGCTATCATTAGTCTTTTCCTGATGGTGATGGGAGCTATCTGCATTATCATGGCAGTAAGCAAAGGTGTTCAGTTCTTCTTGAAGCCAGCTGCAATTTGCTTCATACTGTCAGGTAACATTATTATATTATTGGCTAACACCTCTAAACGAAATATTACAAATGCATTTCACATGATGCTTTTATCCAAAGTGACTAAGTTCACTCAAGGTATATTTTTCAAGTATGACATATTAACAAAACATGTCACACACAACCAATAATAATAACAATAAAATTAAAAAATTCAAATGCACTTTGGAATCTTCATACACTTCTGTTCAAAAGTCTGGGATCTGTAAGATTTTTGAATGTTGTTAAAAGAAGTCCCTTATGCTCACAATTTTTTAGTAAAAAATTGCTAGGAAATTTCACAAAGTTACAAACAATCAGCTAACAAAAGTGCAGCATTGCACTGCATATAAATTTGGAGTAATAACATTAAGACCAAGAGATTTTTATTTTTTTTTTCAAAAGCAGAACTAGCCAAACAATGTATGCTAACACAAATGCTGCAGGGTCATTCAGAAAAGACAATTCACGTAATTCCATATTGCTAATAAAAGCCAAGCAACATAAGTTTGTATACTGATGTTATTCTTTTTTTCCTCTCTGTCTCTCCACAGGTGTCTTAATCTTCCTCTGCCTCATAATTTTCCACCAATCAGTGCTTGCTTTCTTAGCAAGTGACCAATCCATACCTCTACATCATGAAATGTCATGGTCAGTGACATGTGTGGGCTGTGCTGGGGCTCTGGTCATTGTAGCCGGGGTCTTGTTCTTGGTCCTTGCTCTTCCATACAGTCCTTGGGAAAAGTGCTTACCTATGAAGAACAGTGACATCTAGCGGTCTGGGGGGCTGAAGTGCACTTCTCATTCACTTTTGCTAATAATTTGATAATGTGGAACAGACAACAACAGTTGTACATCCTGGTGAATATACATCCTGGTGTGTGTGTGTGTATATATATATATATATATATATATATATTAGGGCTGGTAAGCGATTAAAATTTTTAATCTAATTAAATCGCAAATTATTCGCACATCAAATTTGGCTGAGAAATTGCTCTCAAAAGATAATTTAAAGTCATTGTTGTGTAAAGCATCAAATAGACATTACAGAAAGTAGCTTCAGCAAGAAATATTTTGTTTGATAAAATTTATTACATATACTCATTTGAACCATGAGGGTGAGTAAATGATGACACAATTGTCATTTTTGGGTGGGTGAACTGTACCTTTAATAATTTATTTTATTTTATTTTATTAATTTTATTATTATTACTATGGAAATATAAAAATATTTCTTTAATGAACTAAACTAAAACTGCCAGTAGGTGGTGGTAAATATCTTAATGATTAAGTCATCGAGTCAGTTATTCATTCATTTGATTTGTTCAAATGGCTGATTCATTCAGGAGTGAAGCAAATGGTTCTTTATGAATGGTCCATTGAATCATTAGGCTTGTTCGACTTGAAGCGGATCATCATCATCAGACTGATCGGTGTGTGACATCAAAGTACTGCGAGAGCGATTAGAGAGCAGATGTCTCTGCAAAGGCTTGTTTGAAATGCGCCTCGCCTGAAATGTAGGCAAGAGTAGGCGGCTGCAGTGAGGGGAGAAGTGAAATAAGCGCAGTCAAGACGGACAGTTCTGCCCTCTCGAAGTGTAACAAGTGGAGCAGATACCTACGAGATCAAAGGCGGATATCGTGTCCCAGCAGGCTCCAGACGTCTATGTAACGTCAGGTTGACGTTGGACATGACGTCGGACAGACGTTGCATTTTGGTTGAAAATGAAAATCGGGTTGACGTCAATATTTGACGTCAATTTGACGTTGACTTAACGTTGGATTTTGGTTGCACAACTTAAAAACAACAAAATCTCAACGTCAGCTGACGTCGGTATTGGACATCAATTTAACATTGACATTAGACGTTGAATTTACGTTGAATTTTGGTCACCCGACGTCGTAACCGAAATTTAACCAAATATCAACGTCTTATGATGTTGTGTGTCTGTTTTGTGCCTGCTGGGGTTATTCTCACTCATGTGCTGTGCTGCTGATAAACGTGATGTAATTTCAGCTCTGTTGCTTTTATATGAATATAAATATGATGAACAAGACACTCAAAGTGCTTGGTATTTAATTCCATACAAAATGTGTATTTATCATCCATTTCTACTTTAATACAAACATGTATTTTAAAATTTTATAGAAATATGACAACAAAAACATCTCACACAGAGATCGCACTGTCATAGTGTTTGGAAATATTCATGCATAATTTAAATACATCATTGCATGAAATCAGATAAAAAAAATAAAACATTTTAGAAGAGAACGCAGCATCACGGTTGTCTGAACCAATGAGTATTAAGTTGTGTCGTCAGTCAGTCGTTTCCCATCATGCTTTTGGTCAGCGCAGTCGGTGGAGAGCAACTGCGCCCAACTGCTCAATCCGACAGAGCCGCCTCGCCATCTCGAGAGTTTTTTGGCACACGTCAGCATGACATGTAAGGCGGACGTAACTCGGACACTTTTCTAACCGGCATGCATCTCACGGTGATCGGTTCTACACAGATTTTGTTCATCTCAAACAAGCCTCATGTTTTTGAATCGCTCTCGCGGTCCTTTGATGTCATAAACCGATCGGTCTGTGCAGCGCCGCTTCAAATCCAACGCGCCTATGGCCAATGGTTCAAAGCGCCAACTGATTCACCCAATTCGTTCAAAATGTGCATTAAGAAATGAAATGCCGCTGTGTGTTGCTCGGAGACGAACAGTTCTGCTTTGTCTTTATATCTTCGTTGGCAAAATTGAGCATATTGCTATATGATATAAATATGATATTGCTATATGATTTAAATATGAGACAAAAACTCAAACGGGCATTTTTGCCCCATATCTTGAATTTTAGGGACATTCTAACTACGTTCTCTAGGCTCCATCACGCAGTGAGTTGTTGCCCTGCCTCATATTTGTCATCAATCAACTGTATGAAATGTCAGATGACCTACATAAGTCTGGGGCGGGGCAAGTGCGTTAAATGCGTTAATTTTTTTAACGCGTTATTTTTCACCGTAATTGACTTATCGGTAAGCCCCTCCCCTCGAATGCAGACTAGCCAATGGCAGTCGAGTATCAGTTGCACGGGGAGCGGAACTCGGACATCTTTAGGTTTCAGCGCCATAGAGAAACACTGGAAGATCCGAAGCTCGCATCGGTTTGATGGGGTTTATGCTTCAAAAATGGAAAAACGATGTGCTTGGGGTACTTGTAACACTGATTCCTGGTATCCTGAGAGGATGGGCAATATAATTTATTACATTTCCTGAATCCAAACAAAACAGAGCAAAATGTCCCTAAGTATTCAACCCCAATACAAATGAAGACAAAAACGTTCATTTTCTGGTTGTCATACACTCATTAAGTTACAATTTTCATCTGCTCAAGCAGAACGTTAATGTTATCTTGTGCTTCAGCATGGTATCTCTGGCTAAAACTACCTAACGTTAAAGTTTGCGAGTCCATGCTAACGTACAAACCTAAATAGCGGACTGTTCTCGCGTCTTGTAGTGTAGGTCAAAAACACATAAACGAAGGTCTACATTTCAGTGCCTCTCCATATTAAACTGGTTAAATGTACATTAATTTAATCGTACCCTGCGATACATGAACAGTGTTGATCCTGCATGTTGTCATCCGCGATCGTGATGACCGACAGTAATATGAGACTTCTCCCGCTTGCATTGTGATCTGTAAACCCTGCTTCGAGTTACACACCGTATTTATTTTTAAATATTTTATAAATCCCTCCATGGAATATTTAATTCCCATTTGGTGGCCTTCTGTGTCCAAAATTGTGCAAAATCATCGTGGGACAAGGTTTTCACACTGCAGCTGTCATTGTAAGACAGTGAGCAACTCCGTTTGTTTGTCCGAGGGAGCAACAGTAACTAAGGGGGGCGGGGCTTACCAATAGGTCAATTAATTAATCTAATTAACGCGTTAAATTACCAGCCCTAATATATATATATATATATATATATATATATATATATATATATATATACACATTATATACACATTATATACAGTGCCACTTGAAAGTTTGTGAACCCCTTGCAGAATCTGTGAAAATGTTAGTAATTTTAACAAAATAGGAGAGATCATACAAAATGCATGTTATTTTTTATTTAGTACTGTCCTGAGTAAGATATTTTACATAAAAGATGTTTACATTTAGTCCACAAGACAAAAAAATAGCTGAAATTATTAAAATAACCCCATGCAAAAGTTTGTGAACCGTTGGTTCTTAATACTGTGTGTGGTTACCTGGATGATCCACGACTGTTTTTTGTTTTGTGATGGTTGTTCATGAGTCCCTTGTTTGTTCTGAACAGTTAAACTGAGCACTGTTCTTCAGACAAATCCTCCATGTCCTGCAGAATCTTAAGGTTTCCAGCATCTTTTGCATATTTGAACCCTTTCCAGCAGTGACTGTATGATTTTGAGATCCATCTTTTCACACTGAGGACAATTGAGGGACTCAAACACAACTATTAAAAAAGGTTCAAACATTCACTGATGATCCTGAAGGAAATACGATGCATTAAGAGCCGGGGGGTGAAAATTTTATGAATTTGAACATCAAGGTAAATTGTACTTAATTTGTTTTCCGGGAAACATGCAAGTCTCTTCTGTTGCTTCCGAAGGGCAGTACTAAATGGAAAAAAATTATATTTCTACAAAATAAGAAAAATTTGGAGATCTTCATCCTGTTCAAAAGTGCATGGGGTTATTTTAATAATTTCAGCTATTTTTTTTTTGTCTTGTGGACTAAATGTAAACATATTTTATGTAAAATATCTTACTCAGGACAGTACTAATTAAAAAATAACATACATTTTGTATGATCTCTCTTATTTTGTTAAAATTACTCACATTTTCACAGTTTAATTGTGAAATAAATTATTGGCATGATTGGGTTTCCAAACACTGACTATTATTGAAGTTGTAGGTAACAGGAATGAAGCTTATTTATGCTTTTATATTTATGTTTATGCAGACATTTTCAAGCTTTCATCTGGTCTTGGCACTAAAACATATGAATCTTTTCTCCTTCGTAATGTGGAAAACAGCCTTCATGTCTCGTCGGTGGGGGAAATAATAGAACCACTTGAAATCCATAACAAAGCTGATTGAAATACACGAGTGAATTTATTCTGTTCCTGGCCGACACTGACTATTTATTAACGTTGGCGCCTTAGACGTGAAGCAACCACATGGAATTGCATATTTGAAAAACAACATGATCACTAAATTTGTTTTATTTTATTTATTTTTGGAGAAAACTGCAGCATTGTAAAATAAAATAACAAATAAAGTGATGATTATCTACAGGAACACAAATTTAAATGTTCTGGCTGATTTGAGTATACAAAAAGCAAACATACTGAGAAACTGATATTTTGGAAAAAGCTACATGTTGGTTTTAACTGTGGAAATATGTCATCAAATTCTCAGACAGAGGATAGTTTAGTCTTTGAAAAGAAACTTCAGTTACATGATAGTGCTTCCAGCTCTAATGAAAACCTGGTTTTGGGTTTCATCCGTGGTTTTAGTCTGGCAGCTGACAGCGCCAGTGAAAGCCCAGTTGATTCATCTCCGGTTCTGACCAGCCCTCTTCATCTGGAGGTGGTCGCTTGATGACAGCAAGAGATGAAGTGAAATCAAAAGCATTAATTAAAAGCCCCAACGTCTGCTGCTGCTGCTCCTGCTGCTTCCCATTGTGAACGCTGACACTGATGCTGATCTAGAATCAGTTATTGAAAGTCTTAGAGGAAAGCAGATCATAATAATGAGAAACTTTCATTGTTGGCTGCCTCTGGTGCATGACAGAAATAGCTTTCCTACTGAGTTGGGCTAGATTATGCAACAATTCGAACTAGGAAGGCACTGGTTTAAACATCAAACTTTGAGCATTTCATTTCATTTATTTATTTTTAGCCTGTTAATGTGACCTTTTTATTAAACAAAAGAATGTTTTGATGAAAGTATTTTTGCAGGTCTGCAGTGGCATCCAACAACACAATGATGTACTCTGGGTAGTTTTCAAAAGACAATTTGCCTTTCAGTGTTTTTTCCCTAGGCAAAACCGGACAAATTCTTCCTATTTAAGCACTGTTTTCTGTCTTTCTCATAAATCTACTATTATCATCACTTCTGGTTTTGGTTCTGATTAATTAGATTATTTTTACTACTGACTGAATGGAAATTGCACATTTTTGTATTCAGATATTTTTGAGTGAATTTTAAGTAAATATTTTAATTTTATGCATATTATTATATTATATTATATTATATTATATTATATTTCCTCTCAGGTGTAGTTTTTTAGTTTTATAATATTTGTCTTCAAAGGTCTTACTGTACTCATACATTTTAACAAATGCATTAAAACAAAGTGTGATATCACCACATATTCATAAATAAAGAGTGGTCAAGATCTGTGTATGCATTGATTCTTATTCTGAATATTTTATTGTCTGACTGAATAAAAATTGCACGTTTTTGTATTCAAATATTTTCTGAGTGAATTTTAAGTAAATATTTTGATGTTTTAATTTTGTGCATATTATATTATATTTATTATATTATTAGGTGTAGTTTTTTTAGTTGTATAATTTTTGACTTCAAAGGCCTTGCTATACACATGAATTTTCACAAATGCATTAAAAACAACGTGATATCAATGCCTTATTCATAAAAAAAGAGTGGTGCAAATATTTGTATGCATTGATTATTATGCTAAATTTTGTTTCGTCTGCTGTCGATCTCTCCTGCATTAGAGCACTTGTACATGTGCAGTCTACACATGCACTTTAGTATTTGTCAGATATGTGAAATGACATCCATGCCGAAGCCAAGATTCTATTGCCTATTTCCATCCATCCGTTTCGGATGTTTGGCATGCTCTCTTGATATGCATTACTGTGCCAATCATTGAGTGATCGCTATTCTTCTCCCGACTTGGATTAATCCAAATGTATTATAAAGACTAAAACATTAACCACCTTGCCTTCATACCTCGTTTCTTTCTGTCACTGTCACACAGAAACACGTCATTTTCTTTTTTGACCTCCTTCCAGATTTCCATCTCCCTGTTCATCCTATTCATCTCATTTGCTCCCTTCTGCTTCCTCTAAATTTAGAGCGTGGCCAATCGCGCTCCAGAGGACGTAAGCAACACAAACATGGATTAGAAGTGCGGTTCCCCTCCTTTACAGAGCCTTTCGTAAAATAGTGACCATCATTATAACTAATTTTATTTATACCTACACATTGACTGACACCAGTATGGTGTGGATGTTCTACTTCAGTTCAGCTTCGGTTACATATCAGGTGTCTTTACCTTCATTGTGACCTAGATAAATCTGCAGGCCACATAGCAACTGAATCTTCTGATGAGTTACTGTTTGTTTATGTTCGGCCTATCTTTAAAGTCTGCCCTTGTTGGTTTGACCTCTGAAAACTGCGCTTACAGTTCACACACCTTCAGCCTGCTAATGATCGCTAATGGTATTCCAACGCATGGGATACCTGATCCTAAAGACCCCAAGAAAATGCTTGACGAGTGTTGTTTTCTTGCCACAACGTATTTCTTTAAATAGCTAGTAGCCTCTAGTTTACGTCACAGTCATGAATCATTATTTGCTACTTGCTAATGCTAGTCAGTAGCAGGTAGTATTGGGGGAAGGATATTTTATTCTAAAGAATAAGTCATAAATATTTTTGGTCTGGTTTTCTAAAAGAGAAAGGCGGTAAACTTTAAATGTGTGAATCTGCTACAAACTAACTTTGTCAGCTTTTAGGAGAACATGTAGATGACCTCAGAAGCTAACAGACATGTCCTGTGTCTGAAAATGCCTACTTCCCTATATAATTATTAGTGCATCTGAATTTTTAGTATTAATAAACCCCAAATGACTTACTACTTCCACCCATATTTTGAAGTATGTTTACAATGGACACTTTACTATCCCATGAGGCCATGGGAGAGGAGTTGTAAATAGACAGGAGGGATGACATTTTTTTTTAGGCAAAACCCAGAAATGAGTTAGAAAATTAACCATGGTTTTATTATAGTAAAAGTGTAGTAACCATGTTTTTTTGGTGCATTGATTACCATTTGTATAACCACAGTTGTACTACAAATACCATGGTGAAACTATGGTTAGTTTAGCAAGACCATGGTTAATTTGTGATTACCATGGTTTAACTATAGTAACCATGGTTTTCTGGTTTTATTTGCAGTAAAACCATGGTTAATTTTCATAAGGGTTAGCATTTTAGCACTTCTGGTTCCACGCTCTTAATTCAATAGGTTTTATTTAATGGGTTTTTGGTTAAATGCTTATTATGTTCTATAAAGTATAAATTTGTGTAGTATAATGTACTACATTCATCTTGACGTTGTCATGTGACCTACCAGTGTCAGTTGCTTCACTTCACTGCTATTCACAAATCCTCTCCTACGGCCTCGTGGGAGTCCACTAGAAGCCACTTCAGATTCTCGCCAGAAATGGTAGGTCATCCGGGGCCTTTTGCCTATCTTATAAATACTGTGCATTCGGACATGCTACATGCTATACAGTAGGAATATATGTGATTTCAGATGCATCTAGCAACTTGCAAACAAACTCACATTTTACTTCTTCATCCCTTGATCTTGGTGCATCTTTATACTGACACCCATTAGTTTGGATGCATGATGTTGACTTTGTCAACAAAGCTGTTTGTGTTGTCAGTGTTTTTCTGTGTAAAATACTATTTTTTACCAGTATTTATAGTAAAAATAAATAGTGCAATTATTTTTATAATTATTATTATTGTGTTAGTGTTTAAATGTGATATGTGGTTAGAGCTTGATCCTGTACTTCTTACACTGTAGATGTGTATTGCTGCTGTGTGTGTTTTGTATCCATGTGGTTTGGACTGGAGCGCTGTTGGTGCGGATTCAAACTGTAACTCAGATTGATGACAGCTCTTTTGAACAGGCGCACAGGTGAAATTTAATTGTCTGACACTTCTCTGAAAGGTATGTACAGTAAGGACGCCTAAGGCTAAATATCAGTGTAAGAGTGGATGGACACGCGCACAAATGAGGCCCCTCAGATTTTTTTTTTTTTTTTTAAATAAAAGTGGACGTGTCATTCTGGAGAATTGTCTGTTTCAGTCATGTCCTTCCCTTGAGCTAGACGCAGGCAATAAAGCGTTGCTTTCTTTCTAATTACTTTGTTTGTGTGTGTGTGCGTCTCCTGAAGGCTTGTGTGTTTGGCTGTCTACCTAGACAGTGTTTTTAAGGCCTTTTTAGATCCTATTTCATTCTGGCCAAATTCAAAGGCAGCCTTTCCAGAGAAGGTGATGCCAGAATCTTGGGAAATACTGATTACAAATATATTTCATTAAATAAGGTTAATAATAAATTAATCTAATTTGTGTATTTGTGTTTTATGCTTATATGCTGAGTATTGCTTCATTAGCTTAGCCGAGGTTTATTGAGTTGTTGTCTATTAAAACATTTCAAATGGTCACTTATGAGTTTTCTTAAAAGCCAGCTGACTATGTAGGTACCCTTTAAGGGATGTAACTGGCGATGATTAGCAGGTGGTGTACAGCCGTCCTCTTGGATACACATTTTGCATTTCCCATAGTTGTAGACTAGTAAAAAAATAAATAAATAAATAAACTTAAAATTCCTTAATAAGAGGATAAATGTCTGTTTTTTAATGTAATAATATGTGTGTATAAAGTGTGGTGTATCAGATTCTTCTGGGTCTCGATGATGACCTTCCTTTTGATCCTCGTCTGTCATCCCAAATCCATCCGCATGAGTACATAAACGCAATGCACACAAAGCCAAAAGGCAGAGCATTATGAATATATCATATATTAGATATGAATCATGCATACAAAGTTACAAATAAACATGAAAATAATATGCTGCAGTCAAAACTGCTAACAGTATGCACATAGATCTCAGTTTTACACATTCATAGAATATATTTTATTTTACCAAAAAAGTTTTTCCACACACGCACACACAATTTTATATATATATATATATTTATATTCATAATATACTATATATTTAATAGATTTTTTTGTGTTTTCTGGTGAGGTTTTTTAGGTATACGTATTGCTCCCCTGGAATGAATGCATTCCACTTCTGTATTCTGTCTCTTTCTTTTTCTCTTTTTGACTTTCAGTCTCAAAAGTAGTTCATTATAATTATTATCCCATCGTAACAATATTAAGACTGTTAATATGATAAATAAATCAAATATATTTATATGAAGACTTAACTACTTGTACACTTACGGTTACAATGAAAAATTCCACAGATCTAAATATTAACAATCTTTGTAAAAACTAAAAAATGTCATAATAGTCGTCAAACTCTCGCAGAATTAACACATGCTTGACACTGAATGACATCGTGAAATATAGTGTCAACATGTGCAAGAAAAAAAATCACAGTTTGAGTTCATCAATCGAAAGGAAATAAATTAAAATGGATAATTGTGCAAAAACAAAATTCCTTGATAAAAATGTATAATGTTTAAGTTAACCCAGCAATAATAATTAGCATAATAATAAAAAAAAAAAAACAACAACTATATTGGGATGCTAAATAAGTTACAGGCATAACCTGATGATAAAGCACTGGAATTGAAAGAGCTCGAAGAACCGAAAGATCACCATCACACACATCAAGTATTTCAACATGAATCAATAAGAAGTGCGGATGGAATTCTGTTACTCAAGTCACTATGTTCAAAAACGCGAAAAAAGAGGATGTATTGCCTTCTTATTCACTTCTTTGTCGTCTTGCAAGCGGACCTTGTTTTGTTTCTCAGCCCTTTTTTGCCCCCCTTCCTGCTTTACTTCCAGTTCATGTAATCGCTTGTTTTCCCCGTCACTCTCTTCCCTCCCCCTCCAGCCTTTCGTTACACAGGTGTCGTTCTCCTGTTGAGAGTGTTAGTGTTTGAACTGTCTCCTTTACCAAGTCGATCCAAGGTTCCCAGCCCTCGATCCCTCTCCATGGTGGCGGAGGAGCCAGCAGACAGTGGCGCCTGCTGGGGGCCAGAGGAAGATGAGGTATTGAGGGTGGCATTGGTCGACGCAGCCAGGTTGGACTTGGAGAGAGAAGGCAGCGTTCCCGTCATGAGCGCTCCTCCGCCTCCTTCTTTCGTCGGAAAGTAATTGTGCAGCTGGTAGAGCGTGGCACGGTCGACTGTACCGTACATGGGCGGCTTACCTTCCCTGCCGAGCGTGTACATGGATATATCCCCCATCCCTCCTCCGGAGTGCGTGTGCGGATTGGGAAGCGTGGCTACTGAAAAGGGCGGCGGGCCGGCGGCCAGGGGCGGGCCGAAGTTCTTGGGAGCGGTGGCGGAGGTGGGAGACTGCTCGCGGGAGCGGGTCGGCTCCGCTGTGGAGCGTGAGCTGGAGCGGGAGGAGCGCCGGCGGAAGCGGTATCCCGGCAGGCGTAACACGGCCGAGGTCGTGCTGCGGAAGAGGTCAGTGCGCGAGCGGCAGCGCAGTTCTTTGTTGCGCTCGATGTAAATGTTGACGGCCAGCACGCCCACCACTTCCGCCAGGATGAACGACAGGCCACCGAAGTAGAAGGACCAGCCGTAGGAGTAGTGCCACTTCTTGTCCTCGTCCTTTTTGGGAGAGATGTCGCTGAGCGCTGCTGAGATGTATACAATGACTCCTATGATGTTGCTCAGGCCTGGATCAATTCAAGACAAAATGTATTTTTTGTTCGTTTGTTTGTTTAGGGCAACAGTTTTATTTTTAATACAAAGCAAGGATTCAAACACTTCGGGGTGAATTCACTCAAATTCAACAGAATTGGACCTGTGCACCTGTTGCTGTAGTTTGTTGAAACTAAATTCTGTTTATAAAAATCTTTAGTCTTAACAGCCAAATATAAATTACACCAGGCTAAAAGCACTGACTTGAATAATGCACCATAATAAACTTAATTTGCATATAAATGAGGTGTGATTTTCTGAAAAGAATGAAAATTGATTAAATGTTGACATTCAATTAATTTTTATATTTTTAATATTTGATACATTGAGTTAAATAATGACATTTATTTGATTTTTTTAATATTTGTGTGTGTGTGTATGTATGTGTGTATATATATATATATATATATATATTATTTATTTATTTATTAAAAAGTATTTATTAATATTTTGAATGAACATGTATTACTTAAAATTTGTATTTTCAGTTTCATTTTAGTTTTAATTTAAAATTTAGTAATTCTGTTGTTTTTATCATTTTTATTACGCTTTAAAAAAATATTTCATTTATAATAATTTTAGTACTTCAACTTATTTTATTTCAGTTAGTTGCCAATTTGACATTTTTGAGTTTTTAATCTAATATTTATTTATTTTTTTATTTTATTTCAGCTTATTTTCAGTTAACAATTACACAATTAAAAATTATTTTTAATAGCTTTAGTTTTACAGAAGTTCTAGTTAACAATAACAGCACTGATATAATTTGCTAGACTGTAGGTATTTAATGAGTAAGACATGGACATACGACACACAAAAGCATCAAAAAAGTTAAGTGAATTCACCCCATCACAAATTACTGAAAATTACGATCCTACAAGTGTCATAATTAGAAATGTTACCTGCCACTACAAACAAAATGCCTGCTCCTAAAATGATGTGTCTTTTGGTCTTGTAGAACCGACTAGAAGCCACACACACTCCACCTAGCAGCAATAATATGGCACTGAGGATAGGAAATATACTGGAGGCCCTGACTACACCTGAGAAGATAAAATAAAACAGAGACAAAAATGGTAAAAAAAACTTGTGTTCAAATGCATTGGTCTTTCCTATACACCTATATTTATAACCATAAAACTTGCACGATTCAACACTCCTGACTCACGTAAAAGGTACTCTGCAGCATCCTGGTCATAATCAGCATCCTCTGGGAAATGATTAATCTGGGAACATACTCCTCTCTTCAATCCTAAAGAGAATCAAAGAGAGAGGAATCATTCAAAAGTGTCATTTCTGAACTAACTAAATAAAGTAGCACTTTTTCATGGGTGACGCAACACTTTTTTGGGTGACTAGTTTGAGTTCAGCCTGCAACATTTCCCAGTCCAGTCTCCCCTAATCATTTCCTGTCTTATTTCTCAATGTCCCTATAAATAAAACTGACAAAAGGCTAAAAGAAAAAAAAGGTGTTTGAATGGAGTTCAGTCAAACAGTCAGTGAGGTGTTTTGTTGGAAATGGATTCAGAGTAGATGTCAATGGCTGTGAGTCACCCCAGGTCAAAGGCGTCATGCAGTGCTCTCCTGTGTGATCTAAACCATTCACTTTAGACAATATGTTGGCGCACTGCATATGCCCAGTGTCTCCCAGTGCTTGCTGTTTTCATTTCATGCTACAGGATGGCAAATGAGAATGTTTAATGCTTTTATTTTTGCTTTTCTAGTACCTAAAGATGACCAAGAAGGCATTAATATTAATATGAAACTGTTTTACCTTTTCACTGGGAACACAGAATCTACAGTGCCATGGCAAATAAATAAATAAAGTAAGTTAGTTAAAAAAAAAATAAATAAATCTATTTGAAAAATAGTCTGAAAAGTGAAATAATAAAACTTTTTTAAAATTATTGAAATAATTTTGTATGCATGCATATAGTGCGAACAATGTAGTTTGATTCATGAACAAATGACTCTTTTGAACCACTTCTTTGAATAAAGAATCACAACTCTGGTTACTGGTTTGAATCTTTGACAGAATCATTCAGTTCTGTTACTGAATCAGAATCACTCACTTACTGAACATATATGTTATCTTTTATATGACAATGTGTAGAGGCTTTTGCAACAGAATTCCTATTCCAAAAAGTATTAATATTTTAAATGTAATATATAGTGCACAGTGCTATTTTGTAAAAAACACTATTAGTAAAGTAAAGAATTTCCCTTAAAAAACAGATCAGTTTGCGCTATATAAAGCACAGAACCAAAGTGAGCAATATAATAAGTCAAAACGACTTTGTTTTTGTCTGGTTTGATTATGCTGCAAATGCAACGAGAGAGCAGCATGGCACCTTTGACCTGCGATGACTCACCACATAATCATAGCCATTGACATGTACTCTTCTAGGTTTCTAATGCAAATGGAAACAATACAGCCCATTTTTGTTTCAAACCTGTCTCTTGGGACCTGGCTAGAGCAAAGGAGGTACTGTACTGTTAAAACAACCAGCTTAACATGGATACCCTGCATTGCAGAGCGCAATGGTTAAAAGGATCTGGAGGCAGCGCTTCCCACAATGCTTTTGATTACTTTAAAGTAACTCTAAAGCTAGACAGTGAAATCAGTTTGTGTTAAGGTTGTGACTCAGTGCCCTGGTGTTGTTTCCTCTGTAACAACAAGCTTCCTAAACCTAAAAAATGTACTTCATGCGCTAACATAAGTTCTTTTTTTTTAAATGAACCATATTATTAAATATGAGTGAATCAATCTGACTGCAGTCAGGAAAAAACAGATCCTAATGGAGGAAAAAAATGCTTTCATTTGGAAGCCAAAATTGAATCGCAAGTTGACATTTGTAGACTGCACTTTTAAAAAGAGTTGAAGCTGATTGTGATCATGTGATAAAATTTCAAAGAGAATTTGTGACTTTAATATTTTTATGATGTTGTAGTAGCATCTGAGGACGTTATTTTGTAAATATAGTCACCTCACTGCTTAATTCTGTAATGATTTGATTTTTGATTTCTTTAAATTGCAATTTAAATGTCATAAAAGGACTGAAATGTAGGAAATTATTACTTTTATTCAGAAAGGATGCATTAAATTGATTAA
Source organism: Spinibarbus caldwelli (assembly GCA_039654775.1). Taxonomy (NCBI): domain Eukaryota; kingdom Metazoa; phylum Chordata; class Actinopteri; order Cypriniformes; family Cyprinidae; genus Spinibarbus; species Spinibarbus caldwelli. Next base: position 9,501,119 of record CM077245.1, read on the forward strand.
AAGTGACCAAAAGTGATCAAAAAGTATCACGGTTTCCTCAAAAAATATTCTGCAGCACAACTGTTTTCAACTTTAATAATAATAACCGTTTCTTAAGCATCAAATCGGCATATTAGAATGATTTCTGAAGGATAGTGTGACACTGAAGACTAGAATAATGCTTGCTGAAAATTCAGCTTTGCCATCACAGGATAAATTACATTTTAAAATATATTAAACTAGTATTTAACTAGTAACAGTTATTTAAATTTTAAAATGATTAAATTATTAAAATTATTTAAAATTTATTTTCACAATGTTACTGATTTACTGTATTTTTGATCAAATAAAGGCAGCCTTGATGAGCATAAGAGACTTATTTCAAAAACATTTAAAAAAAATCTTATTGACCCCAACTCTCCTTACTGAGAGGTTCAATCATGGTTATACATAAAATGTACTCGAAAAAGCTCTTGAGCACTTGAACCACCCCTCTAAAAATGTATATTAAGTGGCATTGATCAAAACAGAGCTGCAAAAAAGAACTCGAATGTTAGGTTGGTTGTCCAGACCGTATTTTTCCTTCTGCAATATAACTTTCATGAATCACTTTCGTAAACTGCACAGGTGGGGACCTCCTTCATGCATCATTTCCTCCTTCCATACATACATGGCCCATTCCTTCGCCCCCACACGCAAACACAGCCGTTCACTTACCTTCCAGGCAGCAAATCCTCCAGAGGCCGGAGTGGGTGAGGGCTCCAGGATCCTTCTTGTCCTTGTTGTGGGGGTCATCCTGAGAGGAGTTGGCAGTGCTGTTGCAGATAAAGGCCCGAGCGTACAGCCAGTAGTCCGTGCCAATGGCCACGGTCATCAAGGCGAAGGCTGCGAATGCTCCCACAGTGGTGAGAAGCACCTGAATTCCCCGCTCGCACCACACCATGGCTGGAGTCGTGAACAGAAACACGGTTAAACGAGGGGCTAAGAGAGTGTGAATAGAAGGCTGAGTGAAGTGAACAGTGTTAAAAGATGGGTATAAATAAAAAAAACATGAAGAAAGATTGTAATCGGAGCCCAAGGTTACAGGAAGAAGTAGATGAGATGAATGTGTGATCCTGCTGAACATATCAAGTGTTGGGAGATCAGTTGCATTTTGTGAGGACATTAGGAGCCAAGATGTACTGTACAAATGACATCAGTGTGTCCAAATATAGGTTACTAAGATCATGAGCAAATGCCAATGCAAAATCTGAATATAATAAAAAAACAGAGAGGTCAAAAAGATCATAGCTTTTAGATCATAACCAAACTGCTCATAGTCCCATTGGGCACATAGCTGCCAGTCAGTTATTGTGAACAGTCACGAGACAGTTGTAACTGAGTATTTCTTTGCATGGATAGATCTTTTATAAGGAGCAAGTCAAGCATGTTGATCTGGATGAAAGATATTTAGGGCTATATGGTCCATTGCTTCCTTGCAGAAGATTAGATTGTTTCTGATTAATAAAGCTAAATATGTCCAGTGAATGTTTACTGCAAAAAAATACATAGTTGAACCAAAATTTCTGTTCAGTAAGTCTCAAATAGATCTCAGACAGTGCTATATTACAGAGCATGTAAGTGCAATCATGTGACTGACATTTTGTGTTTAATACAACACTTAAAAAACTGATTTCAAACCAGTGATATAAATGAGATTGAATATACATGGCCACCATTTCCTAACTATGGACGGTTGAACCTTCTTTTTTTGTGGCAAATTATTCATTGACATATTAAGGCATTCATTGGAGAGTTTTTTTCATCTTTTACTCTCTCTCTATATAATAAATATAAATATTATATATGTATATTTATTTACAACATTAATATAATAATTTAACTGTATATATACTATATACTAATTATAATATACAATTTTAGAATATTTATTATATGTATATTATAAATGATATATGTATTAATTTTATAATATATGTTTAGAATATTCATTTATATATTATAATTATTCTGCAATTCAAGGTTCTTTTTCCATGGATTAGTTAGCTCAAATGTTTCATTATAATATAGCGATGCCTTCATCTGAGCGACAAGAAAGCAGCACCGGACAGTCAAATATTATACAAAAACATTTTACAGCTCAGTTCCATAATTGACCAATCAAGTATTCCAAATAGAAAGCCGAGTAACAAACGAACATAATGAACTCAATCATGAGAAACCAAGCAGAACGCATAAACTATAACTGACAATCAACACTTTAGGAACATCTGAAGACATCTGCAAGAAAGTTCCTCGATAAGACAACAGCAAGCTGAAAATGATGCTGTCAACCAGCAGAACCCATTCAGACTCAAGAGCATTTCACTAAACATGACAACAAGCATAAGACATGGTGGTCTCCACACAGCACCGGCAGCCATTAATGAGATCCAATTACCTGGAGGAATGTGTCTTCCCTTCCCATCCATCCCTGCAGCTCTCCGGTCCTTGTCACTGAAGATTGTACCGACCAGAGCGTCCAAGCAGCATCCATCGACTGTTATCCCTTGCTCTTTCTTTCCCCCCTCTTTCACGCTCCACTCCGCTCTCTCTCTCTCTCTCTCTCTCTCTCTCTTTCTTTCTTTCTTTCTTTCTCCCCCTGTCTCCTGCCAGTGGGTGGGTGTAGATTTTCTAGGTTTCACTGCTTTTCTCCTCTTAGAGAAATTTCATGGCAGGAATCCTACTGCTTCTCCTCCTGAGGAGAAACAAACAATGAGAACAGAGCTGAAAGAGACAGAACATGTTTAAGGTTCACGCTGGAGGAAAAAAAACAGCTTGAGGTTGCATTAAATGATCATTATCATGACAGCAGTACGTGTATTTCATCCAGGCGAGCAGTGAATCTAGATGGTTATGTCGCCCATACATCCGCGGGAAGAGCAAGGGATATATAAAGAAAAAGAGAATAGAGAGAAAGCAAGACAGAGCGTGCACCATTCCATCACCATGGCAACAGCGCATTCTGAAGTCGAGAACAGAACAGGATGGTGTGTGTGATGTTGGTGAGTGAGGTGATGCTAGTGAGTGTGTGTGGGGAGGGGGGGATGTATTCATCATAACATACCTAGTGATTTGCCAAACCCTCGACTGTCATGGATGTTCAGAACGCACCTGGCGGGTGGCTTCCATCAGCGTTCTTTTCTGACCGTATGGTGATGCGGTAATGACATGCACAGTGAGGACAGCTGATCTGTCCCCCCATGACGAGCTCAGACTCTAATAGGCAGTTACTTAGACTTCTGTTCTGTATGTTCAGAGTCTTTTCACTCATGCTCATTCTCAGAAACAGGAAACCAAATGGTAACAAACACCATAGCTGAACACACACAAAGGATGACAAATGCATAAACACATGAAAGGTCCTCCAGAAATGTACAAATGAAAATTTTTCACACCTACATTCATTTATTAATAATTAAACACACACACACACACACACACACACACACACACACACACACATCCTGGTGGAAAAAGACAATGAAATCTAAAATAAAATATTAAATAAAAATATTAGATACTGAATAAATAATTAAAATACTATTATTGTTACTAATATATTATAGTATTTAATATTATATAATAGAATATTTATTGTTAAATTAATATTTTAATTTATAAAGCAAAAATATTGATATAAAATATGATGCAACTTGCAGTCTCTTTTATTGAAAATTTCTCACACATATACAGTGCCTTGCAGAAGCATTCAAACCCCTTCATTTTTTTCACGTTTTGTTATGTTGCAGCCTTATGTTAAACCGCTTTAAATGACATTTTTTTCCACAACAATCTACACTCCACAAACCATAATGATGAAGCAAATAACAGGTTACCCTAACATCTTTGCAAATTTATTAAACATAAAAAACTTAAATGATTCCATTGCATAAGTATTCAAACCCTTATCTGGGACAGTTGAAATTTAGCTCAGGAGCATTCATATTGCTTGTAGATGTTACTACACTTCGAGTGAAGTTAAACTGTGGCAAATTCAATTGAATGGGTATGATTTTTGATACACATCTTAATAAAAGGTCTAACAGCTGAAAATGCATATCAGAGCAAAAACCAAGCCCTGATGTCCAAGCCCCCAAGCCTCTAAAACTGCCTGTAGAGCTCAGAAACAGGTTTGCGTCAAGCCACACATCTGGGGAAGAGTTCTGAAAAAAATCTGCTGCATTGAAGGTTCACAGAATCATGTAGCCTCCATTATCCATAATGGAAGACGTTTGAAACAACTAGAACTCTTCCTAGAGCTGGCTTCCTTGCCAAACTGAGCAATTGATGGAGAAGGGCCTTGTCTAGACTGGTGACCAAGATGCTGATGGTCACTCTAGTTGAGCTCCATGATCATATGTGGAGACAGGAGAAATCTACAGAAGGACAAACATCACTGCAACACTCCACCGATCTGGGCTTTATGAAAGTGTGGCCAGACTCAATCTTCTCCTCAGTGAAGACACACAAAAACCCACTTGGAATTTGCAAAAAAAGGACCCTCAGACTCTGAGAAACAATGTTCTCTGGTTTGATGAACCTCAATTCCAAGCATAATGTTTGAAGGAAACCAGCTCTGCTCATCATCTGCAGAGTACCATCCCAAAATTAAAGTGTGCTGGTAGCAGCCTCATGCTGTGGGGCTGTTTTTCAGCGGCAGGGACTGAGGGACTCATTAGAGTAGAAGAGAAGCTCAATGCACCAAAATATTGAGATAGCCTTAATGAAAACCCAGTGCAGAGCATTCAGAACCTCAGACTGGGCAGAAGGTTCACCTTCCAATGGGACAATGACCCTAAACATACAGCAAGAATGGTTTATAGACAACTCTGTGAATGTACTTGAGTGGCCCAGCCAGAGCCTGGGATTGAACCCAATCAAATATTTCTGGAGAAACCTGAAAATGTGCATCTGTCCCCATCCAGCCTGACAGAGCCTGAGAGGTGAAGACGCGAGGAAAAGAATGGCAGATAATTGCCAAATGCTGATGAGCAAAGCTTGTCACATCAAACAAAAAAAAGACTTGAGGCTATAAAGGTGCTTCAGCTAAGTACTGAGTTAAGGGTTTGAATACTTATGCAATGTACTTATTTCAGATTTTTTATTTTTTATAAATTTACAAAGTTGTGACAGTTCTGTTTTTGCTTTGCCATTATGGTGTATGGAGTGTAGATTGATGTGGGGAAAAAAAGTAATTTAATGCAGTTTAACATAAGGCTGCAACATAACAAAACGTGAAAAAAATGAAGGGGTTTGAATTCTTCCACAAGGCACTGTATTATGCATGTACTGAATTTAATAAGAATAAGATTAAGATGAAGAAATGTCTGTCACTAGCCTATATGAATATAATATTTTTAAAATCAAATTTTAATTTATACTATAATATAATTAAAGTGCATGCAGTTTTTGGGCTCTGCAAAAATCCTAATGAAAACTTCTCACAGTTACATAAAATTAATATGAATTAGAAAAAACAATGTTCCTGGTGACAGAAAACAATAAATAAGATTTAATATATAATTATAAAGAAGAAAATTACAATAATATAATATGAATTTTAAAAAAGAATAATATATCCTGGTGACAGAAAACAATAAATAAGATTTAAAATATAATTATAAAGAAGAAAATTACAATAATATAATATGAATTTTAAAAAAGAATAATATACCCTGGTGACAGAAAACAATAAATAAGATTTAATATATAATTATAAAGAATGAAATTACAATAATAATTAAATGATTAAATAATTAATTAATTCATAATAAAATAGCATTATTGTTATTATGCCAAAATCAATATTTTAATTTATAATATAAAAATAGTGATAATATATGCATTTAGACCTTCTGTCTCTTTTATTGAAAATTTCTTACATCTATATTATGCATGTGATGAATGTAATAATAATAATAATAATAATAATAATAATAATAACAATAATTATTATTATTATTATTATTATTATTATTATTATACCTGTAACTATATACATATTCATAAAAAATATTTTGCTTGATCTAATTACAGTTCATGCAGTTTTTGCACACAACACTTTTGCATCCTAATAAAAATTCTATTCATCTGTATCATGCATATTATTATCAGGCTACTATTACAATGATAACTTTAAAGAATTTTTATTTCTAATATAAAATACTTAAGTACTATAAAAAAATACTTTGGGGCACTAAACAGCAGGCCATCCTCTGGCCACACATTAGCCAAGTTTGTGGAGAAAAGGCAAGCTAGGGTTTTAATCATACATATGAATGAGCTTCTCTAATGCACTAATGGCCTCCCAGCAGTGAAACATTCACATAACATGGCAACCATGTGTCATGTCTGATAGAAACAACAGAGGATTCAAGCGCCTTGCAGGAATGGTTCAACCTTGCCTATCTCATACAACAAGAGGAATAAACCTCACTAAACCAGTGATATAAAATGCACATGTAGCCAGTTTCCATTGCTTTCATTATTGCTGTTGTCACATATAAAAGCATTTAGAGTCATTTAAAGTGATCGCATTTTCATTAAAACGCACTGGCACTAGGTTAATGAGCACCAAGAGACATTTGCGTCTTTGGGCTGAATGAATGAATGAATGAATGAATGAATGGAGAAGCATTCAATCATTTTAATGTAGATTTACTAATTTATTATGATATAATATACGTGCATAAATGTAATGTATCACCTAAATTGTCAAGTATAAAGTGCCAATTAACATCACATCTCTTGTTTGTATAGGTCAGTGCCACTAAAGCAACACGTAGCGATATTGCAGTGCCAGCGGACATTCAGTCCATCAATGATTTGTTGTTTTCGTCTTAAAGGGGATGATACAACATAAAACCAATGACTGATTCCCCTCAGCTATCAAAATGACTGACAGATGTTTCTCCTGAGAGCGTTACTAGAAGCGTTCAGTCCGCGCGCGTCTCCATCTGCCATCGAGACGCGAGTGAAACGATTTAGCAATTTCACAATGTTCACAAACAACTGTGTATAGAAATAGCATAAAACACGTTCTTCGTGACAAAACATAAATAATACAAAAACTGATTCGAATGAATCGCTTAACAATCGACTGAAGCTTTCACGCGTCAAGTAAAGCGACCACAGAACGTCTGTTAAATTTCACCATTCATTTCTGAAATTCTATAAATAAACAGGCTATGCGTTGAACCAGATGTGCCAAATCGCATAAAAATGTAACTGCTTGATGTTTTTTCGTCTTACCTTTGCAGTTTAGACATGCATCCCTGTTGCTTTTTGGTCGTAATTCTTTGAGGCGGCTCTGGAGAGGCGGTGAATGAGGGGGCGTTAAGAGACAGTTGTGTTCATATGAATAAACGATGGTGAAGCAGGAATTAGCCGACAGGACTTGCTTAATATTGATCAAGAGACAAATCACAGTTCTCTAGGAACAGGTCTGCAGGATGACAGACCCGAACTAATCGAACAAAGGATATAGATTCTGTCAGAGAATGAAGAATGGACTGATTGTAGGCTGTTTGACCATCCCAGACTTATCCTAAGGTTTAAAAATGCCACATAACATTTTCTTTGTAATTTTTTTTATTTTTTTATTTTTGGATTGTTTCATTATCTGACACAAGCTTCATTAAAAACCTTAATGGGAAAGGGAGTTTAATAAGGCTAATGAGGGCAATGACTATTTGACAGGCTATGTGATATGTTTTGGTCAGAATGTAATTTATCTAAGGTAGGGGTGAGTTCAGGTTGATTGGAACATTTTGTTCCAGTCATCTCAATGGAAAAAAGTGTCCTAATTTGCTCGAATTTACCCCATGTCATACTTTTTTGCTTTTACCCTCACAGCCTTCTTTTCATTTGTGAAAAAATTATATACAGTCATGGCCGAAAATATCGGCACCCTTGGTAAATATGATCAAAGAAGGCTGTGAATCCTTTTGATCTTTTATTTTAAAAAAATCACAAAAATCTAACCTTTCATTGGATAATAATAATTTAAAATGGGGGGGAAATATCATTATGAAATAAATGTTTTTCTCTAATACATATTGGGCACAATTAACGACACCCTTTTATTCAATACTTTTTGAAACCTCCATTTGCCAGTTTAACAGCTCTAAATGTTCTCCTATAATGCCTGATGAGGTTAGAGAACACCTGACAAGAGATCAGAGACCATTTCTTCATCCAGAATCACTCCAGACCCTTTAGATTCCCAGCTCCATGTTGGTGCTTCTTCTCTTCAGTTCACCCCACTCATTTTCTATAGGGTTCAGGTCAGAGGACTGGAATGGCCATATAGCAAAAGCTTGGTTTTGTGCTCAGTGACCCATTTTTGGGTTGTTTTTGAGGTTTGTGTTTGGATTATTGTACGGTTGGAAGATCCAAACATGGCCCATTATAAGATTTCTAACAGAGTCAGTCACTTATTGATTTTTTATCTGTTGGTATTTGATAGAATCCATGATGCCATGTGTCTAAACAAGATGTCCAGGACCTCCAGCGGAAATATAGGCCCACAACATCAAAAATACAGCAGTATATTTCATTGTACACATGGGGTACTTTTTATCTCTGTGTTCACCAAACCCATCTTGAGTGTTTGCTGCTAAAAAGCTCATTTTTTAGTTGACCATAGAAGCCAGCCCCATTTGAAGTTCCAGTCGTGTCTGATAGCTGAATATGCTGGAGTTTGTTTTTGGATGAGCTAGGAGAATTTTTCTTGAAACCCTCTCAAACAACATGTGGTGATGTAGGTGCTGTTTGACAATTTTTTTTTTAAGGTTTTCTGACCCCGAGACTCAACTATTTTCTGCAATTCTCCAGCAGTGGTCCTTGGAGAGTCTTTAGCCACTCAAACTCTCCTTCTCACTGTGCATTAGGACGATATAGACACATGTCCTCTTACAGGCAGTTTCGTAACATTTTATGTTGCTTGGAAATTCTTAATTATTGCCCTGATGGTGAAAATGGGAATTTTCACTGCTCTAGCTCTTTTCTTAAAGCCACTTCAGTAATTTGTGAAGCTCAATTATCTTTTGCTGCACATCAGTAAAATATTCTTTGGTTTTTCTCATTGTGATGGATGATTAAGGGAATTTGGGCTTTGTTTTCCCTCCTATTTATATTTCTGTGAAACAGGAAGCCATGGCTGGATAATTTCATATTCATAATCACCCTGGAGTGCTCAAAATTGTGAAGATGAATGGGAATATACTTCAGAGATATTTTACTCATAAGAATTTCTAGGAGTACCAATAATTGTGTCCAACATGTATTAGAGAAAAACATTTATTTCATAATGATATTTCCCCCCATTTTAAATTCTTATTGTCCAATGAAAGGTTAGATTTTTGTGAATTTTTTAAATAAAAGATCAAAAGGATTAACAATGCAGATTAATTTTCACAGCCTTCTTTGATCATATTTACCAAAGGTGCTGATATTTTTAGCCATGACTGTATGACACCAACCCTGAATAAGATCCATGAATGCAGCCCAGTGAAATTCAACTCTAAGATCAGAGCAATTAAAACATACAAAATTGCTGAAGTTACACTTATTTTGCACAATAGCCTATTTGAAGTAAATCCACTTCCACCGAACCCCTGCAACGCCCCATAAGAAATTATTACTGATATTTCTACAGCAAAATAATAATTGCAATAATTTTGCAATCGTTTCTGATTCCAAATAGCCAAATATTGGCCAATTAATCAGCCTTGACCGACAAACTTGGAAGATTGTTAATGGAGAAATGGATAAGAAAAGGGTTAAAAAGGTGGAAATAAGACTGATCTAATATTATAGGCTATATATTAATTTTGAGCCACTGTAAAATTGTAAGGACTCCAGCAGGTTGGTGTGACTATTTAATCTAGTATGCCGTGTGATGTATTTATTTTTATGCCTTGGCAAACGCTGAAGATATACAGCTTCATGTGTTCATTTGCTCACATGTTCCTCAGTGTTTTTTTCCTCTGAGAGAAAAAAAAGGGAGGGAGAGAGACACACCAGCCACTGTTCGCCCACACATCTTCAGGTAGAGAAGAAGCGCTGATTATCAGCACTCAGTTATGTAGTGCTTCAAACATCCCAGTGGTCTGAACACACTGAGAGATGCATGTATTAGACACTGTGGTTCCTTATTCATGTGGGTGTTTATTCTGTCACTAGGGGATTTTTTTTTTTGCCATGAAAGCAATTCCTCAGATTCAATGGATGCTGTTGCAGCAATAATGTGATCGTACCTTCAACCAACAGGGAGCCTTTCCTTACAAACATTGTGCATTGAGGGTAAATTATGCCTCAAGATTATTTCCCAAGGTCTTTCAAGGCCATTCTATCAAAGTTAGACATGAGCAAGAAGGAATCAATGGAATTTCATCCTTGAAATCGATACTGGATCTAAAGCACATGGCCTGAACATTAGCAAGTGCTCATTGCTGATGCACTGACCCATCAACTCACACTCCTCCACCATTTACTCATTTTTCCACAAGCGAGTCACCAAGTCACTCATTCACCCCGCAATTCCTGCCCCACAGACATGCTTACATTGTCATCTGATTATACAAATATATTAACTGTGGTTTTATTCAAAAGCTTAAAAGAGATACTTTCATCACCCACAGGCAAAATTTCATTAATAAAACCAGCTAGCACTGGCCTCTTTCTAGGGTGTTTTTAAACCAATGAGAATATTAAGAAACTGCATTGACCTGCATATATAGCGAGATGTGAATGATTTGAATGTGAACATGTACTTGTCAATATAATAGCAGTAAAGTAATCCATAATATGAAAACCACCATGTTGACGTTCACTATGTGATCAGTAAATAAGCTAGAATGATTAACAATACAAACTCTTAAACACAGACAAATTTAGACTCTTACCTGTTTTTCGATTGTTTTTTGATGAAATTGTCAAGTTAAAACCTCAAAAAACTAGCAGGGTGAATCTCATGAAACATGTCTTTGTCATATTTCACCCTGAAATCAAAAGAAAGATATATGTAATGTGTTTGCTTTAAGAAAATTAAGCTTATTATTTATTTTTTATTTTCAATCATGACATTGTTTTCATCCCAATTAAGCAACCCCTCATTCTCATTATTGCCACTAAAAATACAGTTATTTAGATGCTACTTAAATTGTAAATTATTTCATGTGCTGTCGTTGTTTTTTTGTAAATAGCCAAATAATTTTAAAATAATGTCACTATGGAAATAATCTTAATGATCTTGAAACAGGTCCTTTAAGCAAAATATAGTCTAGGGTTTTGAATTAATTATTTTTTTGGGGGGGACTTGTTTACTTTGGGGGGGGGGGGGGGGGGAGGGGGGACTTGTTTATGTGACCTAGACTTATTTTTACACATTCTTCTTTTTTTCAAGAAAAAAAAAAAAAAAAAAATCCAGTTTTCACTGCCTGCACAAAAAAAAAAAAACTTCTTATGAATAATGAAATTCTAATTATAATGGGAAAAGAATAACACTTTATTTTACACTGTCCTTGTTAATACATACAACTAACCATATAGTAAGTACAAGTAGTTAATTAATATTACTCAGTACTTGAATGTATAAATACACTGTGATAAAATAAATCATAACCAGAAAAAGCAATTCTCTGTAATGTAGGCTAAAGTTGTATTTATGATGGCATATCATATAATAATCATCCCTGTATTTTTGTCCTGCATTTTTAAATATCAAATTAAAGTACAAGCATACAGTATGTACAGTAAATGTATTAGAAATGCACTGGACATAAATCATAAGTCATTTGATGTGCAATTTTTTTCAGTTTCTTAATTTTTATTAAGCAAATTCCAGATTACAAAGAAGAAATGCCACAGTTTTAATAATAATAATAATAATAATAATAATAATAACTGTCATCATCTTAATTCAGGCACAATTGCTTTCGCATTATGGAATGAAAGGCATGCAAAATGGATAACTGAAAACAGAAAACGAAAGACAGGAAGGCTGAGAGAGAGAAGAGAGAGAAATGAAGGGTAAAAGAGGAAAAGACAAGTCAAATGAGTGAGGCAGCTTTAGCTTAATGGGACTTTGAGAGAGACAAATCAAAACAAAGGACAGCCCACTGGGAAAAAGCAAAAAAAAATAAAATAAAATAAAATAAAATAAAATAAAATAAAAATAAAAAAATTTAAAAAAAAAAAACATTGAGAGGAAAAGGGTATGAAGATGAAAAAAATGTCATGCAAAATGGTACATACATATTTATAAGCCAGACAACAAATGAAACAAAAAAACAAAAACAACAAATGTCAACAGGAACTGAGAGAGCAGAAAGCTCATTATAACACAATTATTAGTAAAAGACAAGAAACATAAACAGATATTCACATTTCAGACTTAAAAGCAGACTAAATTTGTACCACCAGCAATGCTTGAATAAATATTATAGGATTCAAAAATCATTCCTCTTGCTCTTTTCATTTTCCATATATCATACCTTCAATTCTGCATATTTCACTTGTAATATGGCTATCATATAAATTGTTATGCTATGCATTTCTTTACTATCCAGCAGGAGCCAGTCCTGTTCTTCATAACTATTCATATTTCATAACTATTTATGATTTTACACACAATAATGAACTCTATCAGTTATAACACTCTGGAAAAATATCTCAAGCTTCTGTGCATTAAAATATTAGTTTTAAGGGCATAACAGATCATTATAATAATATCTATTAGCTAATATTTATTAAGGGATATTTTTCTACAAAGGTTGACGTTTATGCATTAGGAAAAGGGACTGATTTATTGGTATAATAATTATACTGTACAAATTGTCTTTATTGCATTGCTCAAATCAATGCAGCATCCGCAGGCACCAGGTATGGAAGTGCTGACTCATCTGTCTCATTTTAGTCAATGAATCGAATACAGATTTCATACAACTTGTGGTTCAGACAAGGTACTTCAGCGCTTCTTTAATGAACTAATGCTGCATGACCAGTAGATGGCGCAATACACCAGGAGCTCTCAAGGTGGAAAACAAAACCACAGCACATTGTTTTGTGCTGTTAAATTCTCCCTCATGTTGATTTCTGTTATTCTTCGTTAACCCATATTACTCTACAACATGATCTCTGAAACACTGCAGGACTGATGTATAATAGCTTCTGTTATAACACATATACGTAGGTTTACAATTCATTTTGTATAATAAACAATTCAATTAATAGTTGTAATAATATCAATAATAAACAAGACGTAACGGCTGCATTTTTAAGATGACGATTGAACAGTGAAGTCATATAGGAGTCAGCCTCCACTATAGGTTAAGGTAAATATGTTTAAACTTTTCAAACATTTCCTTTTTGCATCGTGCTATACCACTGCTAAACGTTTTTAAAATATTATATTTTTGAATATGAGAGCACAAGAAAACACAAGGCATATTGAGGGCCGTGGGGCCAAGCGTACAACATCCCAGTAAAGAAACATCAGCCAGCTTTGTAGAACATCTACCCTGATGTACAAATCTAAAAACATTACAAATTGATAGTAAAGGACAAATCGAACCCCCTGCACCTAATCTTTGCCCACATGATAAAATGTAGGTAAATATGTTGGACTACACTAGATGACTACTGCTCTTCATACATTATGTACAGAAGTTGTCTGCTGAAATAAATCTGCGACACCATTTAAAGAAAATCCGCCACCTTTGGGGCACATTTGTGTCTTTTTTCTTTAGTATAAACAAGAAATGGTATAAATAGCCTCATGGTGCTCATGATATATGAGGTATGAGGGGACAAAAAATGTTATGGTGAGCAATAAGATTTAAACACTTTACATACTAATTTAAATATGTATACAGTTGTTCTCAACTATTTTCAGCAAGTCAGTATTTTGTACCTTTTCCTGTTTTCTTTCTTCTCCATACATTCTGTATAAATACTATTCCCTCACTTAATCTCGCTCTGAGAATCGGTTAAACTTCATTCAGGCACAGAATTGTAAGTGAAGTGCTTCCTCGTCTACCTCTTTTTCAACTTAGCACCCTTTTGATCCCATAGTCTCTGGAGTTTTATCCTCTTATCTAATGTTATGCCCATATTTCTGTTGTTTAAGTATCTTAAACGGAGGAAATCTAACATGGGGAGGCACTCATACGCATATGGGCATGGTAGCGAGGGGGCGGGACTGCGGATGGAGGCGTGGCCATTGGGAGGGACTGAGGGGCATGGCCGCCGGAATGGGAGGAGTGGATGGTGTGAGGATAGGAAGAGGAAGAGGAGGAGGAAGCAGGTGGGAGGTGATAGCTGGCCCCGGAGGAGGGTCCCGAGGAAGAGGGTGGATTGGAGGGCCCGCCGCTTTTTGGCGGAGGAGGCAGAGGGGTCTGGTTGAGCTGAATGGAGATGTCGCTGGACACCTCAGAGCCGCTGCGTCCGCGCTGAGGAGGCAGCCAGGAGTCGGGGTGCAGGTACTGGCCGCTGTAGTCGCTGCATTCAGACAGGCGAGGGCGATACAGCGCAGGGTGGGGCCGGTACATCTCTTCCTCGGTGTAACGTTTCATGAAGAGATAGACAGACATGACTCCAGCACCCTGGCACAACAAACTAGTCAATCACCAACATTATTCATTTTAAAGTACACCCAAAAATGAAAATTCATTAATTATTCACCCTCATGTCGTTTCAAACCTGTAAGACCTTCATTCATCTTCAGAACACAAATTAAGATATATATAGCAAGGGAACTACCACATTCAAGGCCCAAGAACGTAGTAAGGACATTGTTAAAATAGTCCATGTGACATCAGTGGTTCCACTGTAATGTTATGAAGCTACAAAAATACTTTTTGTGTGCAAAAAACAACAATTATTTAAGAATTCTTCTCTTCCTTGTCAGACTTTGACGTGTGTTCACGACAGTACCATGACGCAGGTCATGGATTTCATCAAAAATATCTTAATTTGTGTGCCGAAGATGAACAAAGGTCTTATGAGTTTGGAACGACATGAGGGTGAGTAATTAATGACAGAATTTTCATTTTTGGGTGAGCTATCTCTTTAAATTCAATTTTTTTTTTGGAATGTCACAGATAAAATGTTCCTACAACCTAACAGGAACCCTAATGTTCCTAAAACCTGAAAGAGATCACTGTAGATAGATGTTCTGAGAAATCACACCTTTCTCTGTGACATTCCTATGCAAAAAAAAAAAAAAAAAAAAATTCCAAAAAAAGTGTCAGGCGTTGAGCTTGTTTTTTTTTTTTTAGCCAAAACCTTGCCAATTAGAAATGTTCTCTGCCCAAGGGGTCAAGTTTGGCTGGTTAGCATGACCCATTTAGCTGTAACTACACCATCTGGGGGCAAAAAGCATATTTTGCATTGACAGCCATTCGTGTAGTTTGATGGAATAAACTATAATGTTATGAATTTCAAATAAATGCAGTTCTTTTGCACTTTCTGTTCATCAAAGAATTCTTAAAAAGGAATCATGGTTTCTACAAAATACTAAGCAGCACAAATGTTTTCAACACTGATAATAATAATAATGAGCAGCAAATCAGCATATTAGAATGATTTCTGAAGGATTATGTGACACTGAAGACTGGAGTAATGGTTGCTAAAAAATTCAACTTTACCATCACAGGAATAAATTACATTTAATCTATTAAAAGAGCATAAGAGACTTCTTTCAAAAACATTTAAAAGTCTTATTAACCCCAAACTTTTGAATGACTTATTAACCCCAAACTTTGTGTATTTCCAGGCTTAAATTAGATTTTGAGTTTCTATGTATGATCTCAGAATTTTGGACTCTACTGTATATGCATATATCTCATAAGAATATAAGTTGAGGTTACTGCAGACAGTAGATGCTGACATTTACAAATTGCTGCACTGAACTTAGTGAATTAGCATGTATGCAGCATAACGGAAATGTGTAGCCTTCACCCCAGCAAAAGCTAGGCTAAAATTAATGCATACTGATGAGGGCAGACCTATTGGTTTAGCAGCTAACAGCAGTGAAAGCTGTTAACACAGCTGCATACTAATGAACTGAGCTCTGTGATAAGAGTACACATGGAGTCAGCTCAAGTGTTAACAGTCGCTGGGCTCTGTGACTGACCTCTTTGAGCAGGAAGGAGCTGGCAGCAAAGGCAAATGACCAGCCGTAGTGATAGTGAAAGAACTGCTCCGGCTCCCGAGGCCTGTTCATCACTTCATCATTGATACTGGAGATATACAGCACCAGACCGACCACTAAACTCAAACCTGAGAGAGAATAAAAGAGGAGAAAAACAGTAAATCATCAAAGAAAAGTGGTAAAACATGGAGAAAAAAACCTGGTTTAACTCTCATGCTACACTGTAAAAAAAAAAAAAAAAAAAAAATTAAAGTTTAAATTTACAGTAAAAATCTGGCAGCTGTGGTTGCCAGAAATTTACCGTAAAAAAACATGGTAGCAACATTTCAGGTTTTACAGATTTAACTTAAATTTACATTTAAAAATAATATTTCATTAACTGATATAATGTTAATAATAGCAACATATTAAAGCTCTGAAATCTGTTTTAGTACCTTTGTAATACACTGATAACCACCAAAAACAGGTGGTGATAAGAAAGTCACATGATGAACCAAAGCTCATCACAAACAGCTTTTAAATACTAACATATATAGAAGGTGCAGTCTCACAGTCACACAAATACTAAACACCATCATGATAACACACATGAAACTGAAATAATGCAATAAACATTATTTAAACTAATGAACATAACTTGTAAGAAAAAAACTAAGAAGAAATATAGTTATTTCAATAGTTATTGAAATAGTTATTCATAGTTATTTCAAAAAACATCAAATGTAAAATGTAATGCAGGAAATTCTGGGAATGTAAATTTACGTTTTTTCACTGTAAATTATACATTCTTTTTCACTTCCAAAAACTGTATATTACCGTAAACTGTACTGTCCAATAGTTTTTCACCGTATATAGTAGGGGAACTTACCGTTAACCAATTAATAGGTTTTTACTGTAGTATTTTTACAGTCTTTAGCCCTATTCGGACGATAATTGTTTCTCAGGGGGACGTAAGTGATTTTCACCATTTACAGGGGGTAGTTGGTGATTTTAATGTCGTCCGAATCCATGATATCAGTTTTTTTCTCTCACCACCCCCGTAAAAATCCCCGGCCGAATTACCTACTGTTTTTTGACAAACACCAAGGTCGTATGGTAATTTAATTGCCGTCTGAATCCACATCTCTGAGTTTACGAGAAGAAATCGTTTCAAAATTCAGTGTTTAAACCCTTTTTGAGCACTCTCAAACACCGTAAGAGGTAACGTTGTACTTCGGTGTAATTTGCATGCATATTTCTGAAATGCTGGAAAGTATTTAAAAGAACAATACTTCATAACTGCTCCACCACAGCGGAGTGAGAGATTAAAGATTAGAAAAGCCCGTAAACATTCGAAATGGGTCTTTATTATGGCAGCAGCAGGTATACCATACAATTTTAAAATGTGTATTATAAACAGATATATAATGCATATAATTATATACAACTATAGCGCATCTATTTTCCTATTTTTAAACAGGAGATTTAATCAAATAATAAATAGGATTAAAATATCCTTGGAATAATAAGAATACATTTTACATAATAATTACTATTTTTAAATACATTTTACACAATAATAAGAATAAATTTGTTATTAACTAAGTAGCTTGTTTAAGATGGTTTCCCAGCCTGGCTAAGCTCGTGTTTAGCTGGACTTCTAGTCTGATCACCTGAACATTGCATCTAAGGCCCTCTAAAACAGGAGAGTTTTAATTGATTGATTGATTGATTGATTGATTGATCGATTGATTGATTGATTGCATTATCTAAAGAAAATGTGAGTTGAGCTTGCCCATGCAAAAATTTGTGGCTACTAAGGTGTTATAAATAGTAGTTTGTGCATTGCTTTGCAGTTGCTAGGGTGTTATGGGTGATATGTGGTTGCTAGGTGGTTACTTACTGGTTTACTGGTTGAGAAAAGTCTTTGGGAAATAACTGTAATAGTAGCAATGCAATAGTACCTTGATTTTTTATTCAGAAAATTTGAGTATAGCTTGGTCATCCTTCACATGAAAATCTTTCCATCGATCAATTAATTGCACAATGTCCACTTTTCCTCAATAAGCTGCATAATTTGTGGTATCACCTTCACATTAGTAAAGGGAGAAACTATTATATACACACAAAGGAGCCTTTTAATGAAATGACAATTGAAAGAAACAAATATGCCTTGTAAATGTCTAGATGAAAGTGCAGTTGATGCCGCAGTGTTTTCCTAATACGCTACTGAACAGTCAACATTGTTTTCTTCTGAAAGCTCGGTGCAGAGAGGGAACGATAAAGCAGCGCACCAACACGCAACCTGTCATACCAGGAAACATTAACATTTATAGCGTGCTCAAATGTTGCTGTGTTATGATGGAGAAAGCTCTGCTGCAGTAATTGTGGAGCACAGGAGAAAAAGAGAGAGGGAGACAGCAGTAAGGAAAAGCCTCTGGCATAATCAAACACATTATCACAGTCTGTCACTGCCAGCTGTCTATGCTGCGAATACCGACAAGGAATGTGCTTACATATTTCCTTTTCGTATTAGAAATGCAAGACTTTGGATATTAAACTGCTGTGTTACACTAGTGCATATATTCCCAGACAACCAAGTAGGATACATAAAGCCTGTATCTACCTGCTTCTCTGCCATGGTGAACTACTATATACTACAGTTTAGAACATCACAGACTGCGTTTTTGTTTTTTGCAGTGTTGTGCATGTCTGTGTTCAGCATTTTGCAACAGCGCTGTAGCGGTGTCTTGTGCTTTATTAATAATTCTGTAGTACAAAATGCTGAGCTAAATGTAACATTAGCACCTGATGCAGCGCTACACAGCACAGTGCTAGATGGCTACCGGTGCTGCCACAGGAATCTGCAGTCGTACTACAGAATCCATTGTTATTAAACTGCAGCAGTGTGTGCATTAGAGCCGCATCGGCTGCAAACGCATGGGACATGTTGACCTGTCTCTGTGCAAACGACTGAGGGGCTTGCTGATTCTCAACTCTCCCACTGCTGCTGACTCCTTGCTTTTGCCTCTTTGTTCATTTCCTGGCATCTAATGAAGACGGTGAGGCAAATTAGATTTTAACAGCCACTCAATGATTTACTGTATTCTAATTAGCAAATGTTGATTGTTTTGATTGGAGTGTAAATGGTCTCACGTATACGTGCAAATCAAGTGCTGCAATTAAGCAATAAGTTATGCGAGACTATGCTGTTTTGTGAATATAGCAAGTTACTGAGTTGAAATTATTGTATCATGCGTGAAGAAAAAAGTGATGAGTGATATGAAATCAATTAAATTACCAAAGACATGTAGGAAAGCAGTCCCCTGGGAAAATGATCAATTATGTAATTTACACTACTGTAACATTTATTTGATCACAAATGCAGAAATATTGTTTAATATCGCAGTAATTCAGCATAATATTGTTAAATATTATTACAATTTAAAATAGATATTTTCTATTTTAATATATTTTAAGATTTATTCCTGTGATGCAAAGCTGAATTTTCAGCAGCAATTACTCCAGTCTTCAGTGTCACATGATCCTTCAGAAATAATTTTTAATATGCTAATTTTGTGCTCAAGAAATATTATTATCAATACTGAAAACAGGTGTGCTGCCTAATATTTTTGTGGAAACTGTGATGCTGTCACGAATCCGGCCTATGAACTTCCATTTACCCACCACCAGAGGTCACTCGCTCACCACATTGACTCTTCCACTACACTACTGTTGCACGTCACCCCCAGGACTTCAATTCCCATCATCCATTGCACTGACAACTCACACCCAGCAGCCATCTCCCTAATCATTCGCTCACACCTGAGACTCATTACATTATCACACACACTACATAAGCCATGGACTTCCTCAGTGTCACTGCCGAGTATTGATCTGCGTATAGCACTCCTCAAGCGCTAGCTGCCTTACCGTGCCATTCTGTGTTTCTGTTCAGTTCCAGTATTGTCCTGCGTTTTTCACTCCCCTAGTGTTAGCTGCGATACGGAATCTGTTTCTTGTTTTCTAGTCTGTGCTCCCTGTACTTACCCCTGTCTCACCGTTCGGACTCTGTTTGCCCCTGCTTGGATTATATCTGTGTACCTGGACTATCTCTCTGCCTTGCCCTTTGGATATTGTTCGAGCCTTGCCTGGATTATTGCTCACGTTTCGGATTACCTCTCTCGTCTAGCCCTCTATATACCTGTTTGCCATTTGTTTGACCCTGCCTGTATTTGACCATGTTTCACAATAAAAACTTGCACTTGGATCCGCACGTCTCACATCTCATCAGCCCTGTTACAGATGCATTTTTTCAGGATTCTTTGATCAATTTTAAAGTTCAAAAGAACAGCATTTATTTGAAATATAATTATTTTGTAACATTATAAATGCTTTTACTGTCCCTTTTGATCAATTTAATGCATTCTTGCTGAATAAAAGTATTTATTTCTTTCAATTTTTTATTTTTTTTTTTAATGTTCAAGTGATTCTCAATTAGGGGGCCAGGCCACCAGGGGGCCTCAGCAAACTTTCAAGGGGAATGCATGATTTCTTACAATTATTGAAAATAAATTAAATTAATACAAAATAAAATATATTAAAATAATAACTAAAACTGCTAAAAACTGACATATTTTTTCCATTAAGTTTTAATTAAGAATTATTTAACTGTTAGAATGTCTGCATTCATAATTAATCACATTCTATTATTTAAATCCACTGACACTTCTAGTTTGTTAATAAAAAAAGCTTAAAAAATTAAGACTTTAAATAAAGGACCTTCTTTATGACTAAACTTAAATTCCTTCTTAACTTGATTGATTGATTGATTGACTTTATAAACCTTATCATCAGCAGACATACCAAAGGAAATATCATAGTCTATATAGGAAGTCAAAAATGTTGAGAACCACTGTTGTATCCTGTATGGAGTTATAGTTATCTGAGAATAGACTTTGGTGTGATATGAGACATGAAACACAGGAAACACAGATGAGTGAGAATTATACAAAACTATATGACTGAATTCAGCATTCCGCAATCAGAATGAAATATTCCAGAGTGCTGTTTAAAAACCCACCCTGTTCCAGCATTCTAGGACTGTTCAAACACAAGCTTTCTAAACCTTCATGGGAAATCTGTTCCTGCAGGCTGATTTGTACAGCTGTCAGCAGGAAACTGATACAATCAACCGATATAGTTCTGCCACATTGCTGTCTTCAAGACACACTGAGTATTGTGAAATTCACAGCTCCATTGTACAGTCTGTACGTACTGGTGCACCTTGAGAAAATTAGCAATTAAACTGAATTATTATTTTGGTATCAATCCATACCTACATATATCTGTTATGTATTTAGTGTAATGCTTCAAGATTTCTTTCAGAACATTCATGCACACCAGATCTATTTTAAGACATACTTTGCATGCAAATTAGTCAAATCTAAACAAACGTTGACATTCTTGACAATCTGTTTCTATTAGCCGAATGTAAATGACAGCTGTTAGGCACAGCTCTGTTGACTTGATCAAAGAGAGCGCTGTTATTACTGTTTGTGTGAAAAAAGGAGCATTTAATGAATATTGTGTACCACACATTACCATAGATGGATATCGGGAACACCATTCATTAAATATGCAAACCTCTCAGTAGGATTCTCAGCCTGATTTCGGACACAGTTGTTGACTGGATATCAACAAACAGCATCTAATCTAGAGTATGTAAGCAGATACACAACTATGGGCCGCAAATATGAGAAACATGATGATGACAATCAAGAACTTAATTAGCAATGTTTCATACATTATATTTCTATTTAACTTACCTGATAAGATGAAGAAGATTCCAGAGACGAAGGCAAGGATGGTGCGCTGGGGACGGATGTGGCCGATGTTGCTTATGACAAAAGGCCGTGAAGACAAAGAGGAGTGAGACCATAGGAAAGGGGGTGGCCGTCCTGACCATTTCTAACAGAGACAGAAAAAAATCCTTGAGAATGAAATTTTAGTCCCTCAGAATCATTGAATCAAGTGTGACATGCTTCATGCTTGTATCTTTTTTAGTATTGATAAATAATTGTACATATAATAATTGTATTAAAGCTAACTGTCAAACTAAAAGGTGATTAAAAATGCTTAAAAATTAAAGCAAAATATAATTTACAGAAAATTAAAATATAGTAATATATTTATACATTTAAATAATATACACTACCATTCAAAAGTTTTGCATCATTAAGACTTGTAATGTTTTTTAAAGAAGTCTCTTATGCTCATCAAGGCTGCATTTATTTGATCAAAAATACAGAAAAAAAACAGTAATCTTGCAAAATGTTATTACAATATAAAATAATGGTTTCTATTTTAATATATTTTAAAGTATAATTTATTTCAGTGATGCAAAGCTGAATTTCCATCAGCCATTACTCCAGTCTAAAGTGTCACATGATCCTTCAGAAATCATTCTAATATGCTGATTTATTATAAGAATTATCAATGTTGGCAACAGTTGTGCGGCCAAATATTTTTTTGGAAATTGCGATACTTTTTTCAGGATTCTTTGATGAATAAAAAGTTAAAAAGAACAGCATTTATTCAAAATATAATTTTTTTCTAACAATATAAATCTTTGCTATCACTTCTTATCAATTTAACACATCCTTGCTGAATAAAAGGTTTAATTTCTTTCAAAAAAAGAAAGAATAAAAATTTACTGACCCCAAACTTTTGAACGGTAGTGTATATTGTTAGAAAAGTTTTCTATTATAAATAAATGCTCTTCTTTTTAACTTTTTATTCATCAAAGAATCCTGAAAAAAGTATCACAGGTTCCAAAAAAATATTAAGCAGGACAACAGTTTCCAGCACTGATAATAAATCAGCATATTAGAATGATTTCTGAAGGATCATGTGACACTTTAGACTGGAGTAATGGCTGATGGAAATTCACCTTTGCATCACAGAAATTATAATTAAAATATTAAAATAGAAACCATTATTTTATATTGTAATAACATTTTGCAAGATTACTGTTTTTTTCTGCATTTTTGATCAAATAAATGCAGCCTTGATGAGACTTCTTTAAAAAACATTGCAAGTCTTACTGATCCAAAACTTTTGAACGGTAATTAATAATATAATATAATATAATATAATATAATATAATATAATATAATATAATATAATATAATATAATATAATATAATATAATATAATGTTTTTGTATAATTATTATACATGTAGTTTTTATTGGTGTCATATTATACTAAAAATCTTTCAACTGAATGTATAAAAATGATTGTCACAACAAAACACTATTTAAAAATGACTGTTTAAATTATTTAAAAATAACTATTTAGAAATTATTAAAAATTTAAGAACATCAGCAGTTACAGCACCTGAAATATGCAAGGAGCACATGAAAATAAATAATGGATATTTATATATTTAATAATCTAATCTAATCTAATCTAATCTAATATATAATTTTTGTATAATTATTATAAATGCAAAATGCTTTAAAAATGAATGTAAATGATCTGTTACAGCAACTAAATATAATATAATATAATATAATATAATATAATATAATATAATATAATATAATATAATATAATATATTATAATTTTTGTATAATTATTATAAATGCAAACTGCTTTAAAAATGAACGCAAATGATCTGTTACAGCAACTAAATATAATATAATATAATATAATATAATATAATATAATATAATATAATATAATATAATATAATATAATATATACTTATACTTACACTTACACCTTTGTTTTTCCATTACTATTCATACGCAATAAAAGTGCATTAATTTTTCTTACTCAGTATATTGGCTGTGTTCTCAGTAGTGATCTCTATTTCTGGCTCGGTGAAGTATTCAGATGCCACACATCTCCCCTTCTCTGGCCCTGAGATAGAAGAAGAGACGGAGAGAGAGAGAGACAGGGGAACAAAGAGAGAGAGAGAAAGAGAGAGACAGGGACACAGAGAGAGTGTAGAGGCAGAGCGGGACAGAGATTGACAATGACAGTAGGGGAGACAGGGACAAACAGAGAGATACACAGCAATGATTTTGGTTCAAACACTGAGAAGAGAGGTGAGAGAACTCACATGCATTACACGTATACACTGCACTTAGTCAGAAGCATCATGAATTTTTTTCTTTTGCACCAGTGGCTGTCCTGACTTTATATATATATATATATATATATATAGAGAGAGAGAGAGAGAGAGAGAGAGAGAGAGTGAGAGAGAGAGAGAGAGAGAGAGAAGAGAGCGAGAGAGCGAGAGAGAGAGTGACAGAGAGAGAGAGAGAAAGAGAGAGAGAGAGAGAGAGAGAGGAGAGGAGTGACAGAGAGAGAGAGAGAGAGAGAGAGAGAGAGAGCTTTCCTTTTGAAAATATAATATAAAATAATATATACTTTTTTCTTTTTTGATGCTAAAGATCCCCCAAATATAAGGCTCCCTTCCTGAAATATAAAGGCTACTATAATAATTTCATGTATACATTTATACATTTTGTGTGATATCAAGACAATTATATAAAATTATTGACAAATTATTAGAAATATTTGTATTATCTGGAAAATATTTATTTTCATTAAGTTTACAGCATATCTGTACAGAGCCTCTAAGGGAAGATGGTGTTCGTAAAAAGAAAGAAAGAAAACAAGAAAGAAAGAAATTATATTTCAATGCTTTTGCATTCACCTGCAAAACTTGCATGTTTTTATATGCAGTTACAGAATATAATTCAATGACTGAATATTCTTCCTTTACAACACTTTGCAAAATTTTGTATTTAACATTGGTACTCACACATCAGTTTTTTACTGCATAAAAAACTCACAAATCTTTTGCTTTGCTCCAAGAAACTTTGCATTAGCTTGCAAAACATTTGTGATGGAAATAATATGAGGTGTGAGGAAAAACTATTTTTGCAAGTAATTTTGCAAGTGAATGCAAAGTATCTTGGGGGGAACAATATTTTTGCGAGAGAACACTAATGTTTTACAAAAGAATGCAAAGTTTCTTGGTGGGACGCAATAATTTTGTGAGAGTAAATATAATTTTTAATATAAGTATAATACAAGTATAATATAATTTTTCTCTCCATCTCATTTTTCTGCATCATGTCCCTTTAAGGTCTCTATATACAGTATCTGAGATAAACACTTAAATAAAAAATAACAAAACTATATGGAGATGAGTTTCGTCATATTGCTAAAAACTGTCAAGGTTAAAATAAGCAAAATTCATTTCATGACTTTTGACCCATCTTTAATAGGGAGAATAAAATATAATCAAAAATAATAAAAGTGAATATAAATCAATAATTATGTTAAACGTATTGCAATCATATTTAAAATCTTTCACACTGAAAATTTGACATCTAAAATACATTTTTGTATAAATTTTTTTCTCTCCAAAAAATGTTCTCTGTCCTAGCACCCCCTTTCTTCCCCTTTTGTTTTAGACAAAATATTTTAACCTACAGTCATTTTAATTATTTTAACTTTATTCAATTTAATTTTCAAAGATACTTTTAAGATCAAAAATCTGAATGTGTGCTAAATGTGCATGACACTTCTGCATATCGTGCATGAAAGCAGGGCACATCAGACCTCCCTCTCAGCACACATATAAAAAAATAGATCTTGTTTGAGCACACATAAATCATATGCTCTCCAGATCACATGAAAAGCGTACAAATTATACATACAACACACCTAATTGGCGAAGAGTCTTCCTGTTATGATTTGTCAAACTCCCACATACAAGCAAACTAAATACCAGGACTGGTTAAGCTAGAAACAAGGTGACATCATCTTCACACTCCTCTTAGTCAGTCATTCGCAGCCAACTGGTGTGGCATCGTTTCAGTCCACCTCAGCACTTCCTGTCAGTGTCATGACAACAAACCAGCATGCAATGCAAAGCAACATAAAAATGCAATTTTCCATAAGCAAAACCGAAAAATGCACGTTTCACTGCATCTTTTATTAGCCTTGGAATTTGATGTGGTTACTGATTTGGCTTCTCGCAGTGGCTTGCCCACACAGCCTCACTAGTTCCTGTTTCAATGTCTGGCACGATTTGGGAGGGTGATGCAATAGCATGCCACACCAGTGCAGTGCAGGGACAAAGAAGACCAGCTGCATAACACAGCAGGATGCCCTGCAAATAAACCGCGACTTAACCATGACGCTGTTTTCTGATGATACACCAATGCACAGGGATTCAACTGTGGATCTGCCTGTAACACCTGATGCAGGAGTCAAAGTCGAGACAAAGCGATGCATAACAGCGTGACGCCACAATCAATTGGTGTTTGATTTTTAATCAGGCATCTGTCTCAGCAACAAACTGGTCAGCGATAGAAGACGATGCAGCACCGTCAGTAATGGCACCTACCAGCCACAAAACAGACCCTCCAGAGTCCAGAATGCAGAGCCATCTTCACCTCTGTGGTCTGGTTCTGCTGTAGGACAATGCCTTCTTCCATTAAAAGCCAGTAGTCCGTCGATACAGCCACACCCACCAGGAGTAACCCGCACGCCCCAAACACAGACGACAGGAGCGTCAGCGCCCTGGTGCTAAATGAACTCATCTAGAAAGATGGGAGAGAAGAACATGCATAAATAAATAAAATATGATTTTATATATTGTGGATGGTTGCCAGGGCACTGCTATGTGGTTGCAAGGTGTTCTAATACACTGATATTAAAATTTTAGGGTCAGTAAGATTAAAAAAGAACTTTTATTCTCCAAAGATGCATTAAATTGATGAAAAGTGACATTTATAATGTAACAAAAGTTTTCTATTATACATAAAATCTGTGCTTTTAAACAACCCTAAAAAAAATCATAAAAAAATGTATCATGGTTTCCACAAAAAATTAAGCAGCACAACTGTTTTCAACACTGATAATAATAAACAATGTTTCTTTAATACTAAATCAACATATTCGCATGATTTCTGAATGATCATGTGACACTGAAGACTGGAGTAATGACTGATGAAAATTCAGCTTTACATCACAGGAATAAATTATATTTCAATATATATTAAAATAGAAAACAGTTATTTAAAATTTTAAGAATATTTCACAATATTATTGCTTTTGCTGTATTTTTGATCAAATAAATGTAGCCTTGGTGAGAGACTTCTTTTATAAACATTATAAAAAAAAATTATAAATCTTACCAATCTCAGTCTCATCACATAAATAAACAAATGAACATGTTACATTAGGTAATACTACCTTGTCTCTTAAGTGTGTTCCCTAAGGAATGAAACTGATGAGCTTGGTGTTGCAACTGAGAAATCGAGCAGATAAATGAACTGCTGTTTGTATTTAGTAATGTTGCTGATTACCTTTTGTAGAGTCAAACTTATGTTCATAAAAACAAATATTCGCAACTATTAAAAATGAATAAAAAGAATTCTACTTAGTTTTATTTGGCAATTGTTCAACAACTTATGTTTCTGGAAAAAAAAGTACCCATGATGATACATCCATTTGCCAGTGATTCATACTTACAGTACTTAATTTGTGCAAAATCATGTGGAAAAACTCAAAAATTGTTTCACTGGGGTGTGTTTTAATATCAACCATTGACCAATTAAGGCAAACAGAGTGCACTATAACAACTAGCCAAGAGTGATTATATTAGCTGTGCCTGAAGGACTTGATGAAAAATTCCTCTCCATCGACTACTGAACTAATGTGTGACTCATCAACAGAACAAACAGATGAAGGACAAACAGTGTCCTTTAAATAGTGTATGACTAAAATGATTAGGGGCAAGCGTGCAGTGAGACATATCTTCAGAATTACTTGAGGGCTTAAAGACACTATAAATCATTAGTTATTTTATTTTTATGGCTTTTGCCTCTAATGAACAGGATGGAATAGACAGGAAAGTGCAGGGAGAGAGTGAGAATGGGATTGGGATACAAGCTGGATTCTGCACCCCATGTAAACATGTGCACTACCCACTGTGCCAATGTTGGCCATTAATCAACTAGTCCCTAAAAGGTCTGCATTCTGACAAATAGATGTGGATCACTAGCTAAATTCATCCTTTAAGGTTAAAGGGCAAGGGTGAACCCAGGGTTGTAAGCATTGCAGCTGCCGACTGCACTAATGTATATCTGTTGAATAGATCGACACATCCAAGCTTGAAGGTTAACACCGAAAGAGACAATCAGAAAGAATAATCAAGGAATGTACAGAACATGAAGTGTATAAGAAAGCTTTTGCAGTGTAATATCTCCTGGATTGTTACACGTTTTGCTCTCACGCTCTGAAACATGAGTGAGGATTTGACTGGCGTGCCTCCAGAAGACCCACAATTCCCTTAATTCACTGAATGGCACCATATAGCTGGTGGATGAGAAGCCTGGAAAATTAACATTTTTTAGGGGCTTGGTTTTTGGCAGGGAGAGAAGAACACAATAATGGCTTATTATTGGTGAAATCCTCTCCGGTTAGTGTTGGGAGCCCCAGGGTGTGCTTGAAATGAATGAAGGATTCATAGTGAATGGTGGTTTATGTGTGCGGGTTAAGATAATCCATAGAGCATTGACAGAGCAGAGCTGAGGAGAAAAGGGGTGCTTTGAAGAAGTTAAAGGTGAGGAAAAATGGCTTCGGGAAAGTTAATATGGTGAATAATGAAGTTCCTCTGAAGAAAGCATTAGCACTCGGGGTACCAGCATTGCAGTAGTAGTACATTTTATAAGAAAATGTGAGAAATGTGTGCATGTGTTTGGAGTAAACTGGATGATTGGTTACAATAATTGAATTTAAATGATTAAATTCAATTATTAATTGAATTTAATAATTTAAATAATTATATTTAAATAATGACATTTAAATAATTATAACACATAGAGATATATAAATTATAGAAATTAAATTGTTAAAAAGCAATGAATTTAATTCATTCATTAGAGTTACAGAATTGTTCAAAATGAATGAAAAATGGAGAAAATTAAAATAGTAAAAAGAATATAAAAAGAAAATAAAAAGAATGTAAAATAATTAGACTTAATAATTTAAATATTTAAATAATTTAACTAATATGATTTAAACATTTAATTATATAAAAATACATATTAATTTATTTAGTCAATACAGAGTTAGGGAATTGTTCAATCCCTAATGCTAAGTATGAGCAAAATGATAACATTTGCACCTCTGTTCAAGTGTGCAAATAGTGTACCAGTAGCATATGGGCATACTAAACAAATAATAAAAAAAAATAAAAAAATACATGAATAAATCATAGTGGTCAATTTGTGCATACTGCAGAAACAGCTGGTCATGTGATACGGCTTTGAAATGTAAATGTGCAGGTACCAGATGTAACCCGTTTTAAAAGCCATGAGGGGCGAAGCGAGGTGAAAGACACTCAATGAAAGAGAAAAAGATAAAAGAGAGCGAATCAAGGCTACAGGGTGGGAGAGAAAATAAGGCAATTGGGAGCTGTCCGTCACAGCGGTGCTGAAATCAGGCGACGCACAGACCTGTGTTCTCTCACCAAAGCTCTGTAATCTTGATCAAGAAAGGTTTCTGGAGGTTTAGAGATTTGTGAAAATACAAAGAAAGAAATATTTTATTTTTGTCCAAAACATATATATGTATAACAAAAATGCACTCTAGTAAAAGTAGTAGTCAAATATGGCACGTACTGTAAATAAAACCTCTTTTATAAACTAAAATGATGGCTTCTGGAAGTAATTGAAAACTTTTATGCACGCCCTAAAAGACTAGCATCCTAGAGGAAAGTAAAGTAACTGTACAGTGCTGTAATCTACACTGGGCTGACAATCTGGTAGTCCAGTAAAAACTCAATAAAACCCTCACTCCTGTGACCATTAACAACACTATAACATACCTCAACCAATCTAAAACATCAGCCCCTATTAGACGTACAGCACAACAAAACAACATCCAGTCGTCCTTTATATCTTCCAGGGCATTTGGGCAATATAGGTCTTACGTATATGCCAGACATGACCAAATTTCGAAAGACAGTCCTCATGGTGTACTGGGGGTTCCACAGATGGTGTGTCCACTTGACTGGGGAGCAAGAGCCCAAGGGGAGTGTAGTTTTCTGTTGAGATGGCAATATGTTCCCCTGCCAGCAGGTTAGGCCAACTGGCAAGTGGGAAGAGTGTGGGAGGAAAATGAGTAGAGAAAACAGAGAAATGCGTGCTTTATAAAAGGATGGTATTCAAGTAGAGCAAAAGAAATGAGAGAAAAAAAGGACAGGGTCTGGGGAAAGATCTTGGCCCAAAATATCTCAGAGGACAGACGCGCATGCAGGCCTGCACGCATGTGCAAGCTCTCAATGACACACGCACATGTATTCACATGTGCACATTCATGACTTCAGCTCACTTCACAAGACTTAGAGTACCATTCATAAAGCTCAAACTGATATCTTTATTTCAGCTGAGCCTTTTTCCACGATAAAGAACCTTTTGTGGAATTGAAAATTTTCATGGATGTTAAAGGTTCTTCATGGAACCATTAATTCCAAAAATGAACCTTTATTTTTAAGAGTTCTATTGTTTATAAATTGATGTAATGACATTTCCTGTCCTACCTCTAAACCCTACAGAAACATTTCTGCAGTTTTACTTTTTCATAACATTACTTAGCATATTAAGCCATTTTCCTCATAAGAACAGCTGGATGGACCCAACAAAGTAAGTGATTTCAGATTGTACTATCCTTGCATCCATTTGGTCCATACAACAGAGGTAAACGTGACCCTGACAAACATATTTTTTCTCTATCATTATGAGGACTTTCTTATTGGTTTAAATCCTCAGCTAATGCTATTTTCTATCCCTTGCCCCTAAACAAAACCCTTACAGAAACATTTCTGTGTATCTACATCTCATTAGGACAGCATTTATCCTACTTATACAGTATGTAAGCTGTTCCTCACTATGTAACTGATTTCAGGTTTTATTATCCTTGATATAGGGACATTTGGTCCTCACAATAAAGACAAATCCAGACCCACACACACACAAACAGCGTGACTACCCCTTCTCAAATCCCCACAATCGCAGTACACTCTTTCCTCGTGGCGTTACCAAAGTCAGCACTAGAGAAATTTACAACATCCATGACACATACAGTACCAGTCCCGCCACGACACGAGCCTATACTCTTACCTAACTAGGAGTCGATACAAAACTCACATGAAATGAGAAAATAATTGAAAATAAATAAATGTAACAACATTAAATAAGCGTTTCACTAGCTGTACTACGTGGTCCGCAGTCGAAATACTCACATGTAAGGACTATTGGGTATGAACTGACTGATTCTG
This sequence comes from Spinibarbus caldwelli, assembly GCA_039654775.1. Taxonomy (NCBI): domain Eukaryota; kingdom Metazoa; phylum Chordata; class Actinopteri; order Cypriniformes; family Cyprinidae; genus Spinibarbus; species Spinibarbus caldwelli. Next base: position 9,532,651 of record CM077245.1, read on the forward strand.
TCATACTTGGCTCGAAAGCACCGGAACGAATCGATTTCTCTCGACTTCAAACTATGCTGTCTAATCACACGCCACTCAAACAGTGACGGTAACGTGCATGAAGAACGAAGAACGAAGAGCGCGAGCACTCACCCTCCAGCACGCGACCCGAGACAGCGCTGCACAGGCGTCGAGAGGAATAAGCGAACGCCTGGAAACCTTGACAGATTTTGCAGTTTTCCTCTCTCTACCTCACTCTCTCTCACACACTAACACACACTCCACACACGCGTGTTCTCTCCCTCTCTCACGTCTCTCGCTCTCTCACTCTTCCAGCACTGCGGTGATTTGGCTGAATGTGGATGGGATGACAGAAGAGAGACTTTCACTCATGTAGTTTGACGCTGATGAGGCTCAATAAGGTCACGGTTAGTTTTAGGTCTGCAGTCGGTGAAGGCATGTGAGTCACACACGGAGAATTTAACATTTAATTAGCAGATTGTTCCCTAAACAACAAAAACTAAAATGCATACGTGCTTACTTATGCATATTTTCTTGTGGTACATGTGATTGATTGATTTACTTGTATATAAAGTGATCGGATACCTGAAATTACTAAACGTATATACACACTATATATAGTCTATTTACAATATATTTTTCTCAAAATAAATAAATAAACAATATACTTTTACTGTAAAATATATGTATGGTCTTAAAATCAATTTACAGTATATGGTAAGGAACGCAAAACAACTCGATAACTGATAACAAACATAATAAGAAACATTTAAATATAAAGTAAATCTAAATTATTTGCAGAGGGAATGCCTCTTTACTTATTACAATGAGATTACACTTTTTTACTTCTAAAAACATTTTAACAACATACTTTTACTGTAAATGTTTATTTATGGTCTTAAAAAATTAAATATAAAATATATTCTAAAAGACCACATATGTGTTTTTTTAAATATGTGTTTTTTTAAACAATAATAATAAAAATAATAATAATTGAATATGTATGAATTTAATATATTTTTACATGGTAAGATAACTGAGGCAACCTTTTACTAACATTTTCTACAGTGCATATTAACAGTTTTCATATTCATTCTGCATGTTTTTATTTTACAGTGATATGAAATATAAAAAGCTGTATGTGGTGAAAACAATGAGGAACAATATCAGATTTGCCCAGTATTTACAGGCACAATGTCTGAAATTAAATATGTTCTCTCAAAGGGAACAATTACAAACTCCTGTGTGAAACTCATGTGAAAATATGGTGAATAACAGATGTTTAGATGCCTTCTGTACTGCAGTAAAAGAAAGCTAATTCTTCTGTGGGAAACGTAGAGATACCACTAGACTGCAGCACATAAGCAGATATTTACAACACTGCAGTGTGTTTGTTGTATGCAGCCTCTGAGTGTCTGTATGTGATAAACCATTATGTGCAAAAGAAAAAGTGTGTGTGTGTGTGTGTGTGTGTGTGTGTGTGTGTGTGTGTGTGGTTCAAGGTGCTGCACTGCACAGCCTTGGGCTTTTTTACTCCCGACCTGCCCATGCAGCAAAGCTCTGATTTTTGTGGTGCATGTGCATTTGTGCTTGAACGAGGAGGAGTAAAGTGAAAAAACAAAAGCTGGTCAGGTGGAAATATTTAGATTACACCATAACATAATGCATATGCAACATACACTCTCAGAGGGGGAAAAAAAACATGCAAACGTTGTACCTTTAGGGGTATAACAGTTGGTCACTGGGGCACCTTTGTACCCTTTTAACCCCTAAAGTGTTCATAACAGTACCATAAGAGTACATATTGCTACTCTTACAGTGCTAATATGCACTACTAACGTAATATTACTACTCTAAGACACTAATATGCACTCTTTAGAGGTAAAGAAGTTACAAAGGTGTCCCTTTGAGAGTTCTGCACCAGTGACAAGCAATTGCACCCCTAAAGGTACACTTTTTGCACATTTTTTTCTGACAGTGTACTGTACAAACACAATCACCCACCCACCTTTTTCTCCTCGGGTACTTCATGTGTCTTAGTTGAAGACATTTAACATTCAGTCAATTCAGTCAGGATCAATAACAGAGCTGAAAAAATAGATATAGTTAATTCAGTTGCTAAACTGAGGCATTCTCATCTTTTATGCTTTGTTAATCATTCTAACTGATGACAGTGAAAGGAAAAAAAAAAAAAAAAAGATGATAAGAAAACAGTATAGGGAAGAAATGCACCAAACAGCTTTCTTCCTTAAATTCTCGCATAACCTAATTGTCACACTTCATGGGGGAGCAAGGAGCGAGGAGACGAGGAGTACTGGAAATACAGTCTTTAATAATCCAAACACGTAAGAGATACAGGAACACATAGGAAGACGTTCAAATGACGTTTAAGGACCGACAAACATGACCTGAATGGACTGGGGCTTATAAGGACAGGACAATCAGGGGAGGAAAACGAGACACACCTGGAAACCAATTAACAATTAACACGAGGGAGAAACACACACAGACAGGTCCATAGTCCTGACATAATGCCCCCTCCCGGAAGGTGCGTCCTCGCACCGTAGTAACATCTAAAGGGGAGGGGCGGGTGGGAACTAAGGAGGAGGCTCAGGTGGAGGACGAACCCCCGGGAGGGGGCCGGCTAACAGAGACCAGGGAGGCGACGAAGGAGGGAGGAGCCAGGGCAGAGACAAGAGGGATCCGGAGCAGGAGGAGTCCAGCAGGACCCAGGCCACAGCCATGATGTCGATCCACGGTGGAGCCGACGGAGGGAGGAGCCATGGAGGAGGAATGGCCGCCGACTCCAGGGGGCCGACCAACGGTGGCGGAGCAGGTGGTGGAGGAGCCCGAGGCAGAGATGGAGAGCCAACGAGCCAGGGGGATGCCGAGGATCCGGAGGGCCAGGGTGGAGCCGAGGGCTCTGGCGACCGAGGCGGAGACGGAGCTCCGGAGATCCGCGGCGGAGCCGGAGCAACTGAGGACCAAGGTGGAGCTGGCGGGAGGAAGGAGCCCAATGGAGCCGGTGGGACGGAGCGATGAGGTGCAGCCGTAGGAGCGGAGTACTGAGGCGATGGCGGGTCGACGCTCCGACCAAGGCGGAGCCGGAGGGACGAGGGAGCCCGGTGGAGCTGGTGGATCGATGGATGACGGTGGAGGCAAGGGAGCTAGGAGCCGAGGTGGAGCCGCTGGGTCCACGGGGCGAGGCGGAGTCCAGGCCGAGGAGGCTGGAGGCGGAGGTGAGGGATACTCCAGCCTGGACGACGCTGGAGGATGGCAGTCCCGTGGGGCTAGCACTGCATTGATTGTGGGCTGAGGGCGAGTGGAGGGGCTGCCAGACGACAGCGGTGGAGGAGGCAGGAGCGGGTGGGAGGGTGGGCATTTACGAGGAGCGGGCACTGGAGTGCACTTCCAAGGAGCAGGCACTGGAGGGCGCTCTGGAGGCGCGAGCTCTGGAGGACGCTTTCGGGGAGCGAGCACTGGAGGGCGCTCTGGAGGAGCGGAGCTGGACGGACCAGCTGACCAGCTGACCAGCGGAGACGAAGGAGGGCCGGACGGGACCAGCCAGGACGAAGGAGAGAGGAGAGGGGGAATGTCGGCCTCCAGATCCGTGTCCCAGTCTATCAAATCCCCCTCCATGTCCAGCAGTCCCAGATGTATAATCAGCTCACCCTCAGCCACGGTGCAGGGGGCGGAGCTCCACTCCATGCTCACACCGTCAACGGCTGGCTCCCTCGTGGTGGGCACTGTCGCCGGCTTTCGCACCTGGCCTGACGGGTGGGGCTCAACGTCCGGGGCGGTCCGTTGCTCAGTCGCTCGGCTTGGCGCTGGCTCGTCGATCGCAGCGGGAAATGGCTCTCTGTCATCGGTGGGCACGGGCTGGTGCTCCGCACCGCGGGGAGTTGGTGGGCTGGGCTCTGGGTCAGGAGTGGTGAGTGGCGATCCATTTCTCGCCAGAGTCCACTCCACGAAGGTGGCGAATTCCTCTCGAGGATCATCTTCGGATGACAGCGCTCTGCTCGCAGTGTTCAGGCTTGCGTCATAGAATGAACAGAGTGCGTCGTCCGGGTAGCTGGTGGCGTTAGCTAGTAACAAAAACAGTCTTGTATGGTCCTCGAGAGCTCTGTCTCCCTGCTCCAGCAGGAGGAGGAGGAATTCGGGCCGGATGAGGGGATCCATAGACACACAATGGAAACAAAAAACACTGAGAGAAAATGGTAAACAAAATGGAGAGTAAAACACGGAGGTTACTGTTTCGGTCAGTCCTTCTGTCACACTTCACGGGGGAGCAAGGAGCGAGGAGACGAGGAGTACTGGAAATACAGTCTTTAATAATCCAAACACGTAAGAGATACAGGAACACATAGGAAGACGTTCAAATGACGTTTAAGGACCGACAAACATGAACTGAATGGACTGGGGCTTATAAGGACAGGACAATCAGGGGAGGAAGACGAGACACACCTGGAAACCAATTAACAATTAACACGAGGGAGAAACACACACAGACAGGTCCATAGTCCTGACACTAATGGATTTGGGTTGATTTAGTGATGCTAGAAATAGTTTTAGCTTAAAGAGGAAATTTCACCAATTCAATCACCCTCATAAACCTATATGATTGACTCATTTCAGCAAAACACAAAAGTATATTGAAGAATTTGTCCAAACAAAATTAGACTCCACTGTATGGACAATCAATCAATAAATAGAGAGTTAATAATGTTTCTAGGTGAACTTTAAAGGAGACATATTATGCCCCTTTTTACAATATGTAATATAAGTCTCAGGTGTCCCCAGAATGTGTCTGTGAAGTTTCAGCCCAAAATACCCACAGATCATTTATTATATAATTTTGAAAATGCCTATTTTGAGTGGAAGCAGAAACAGGCTATTTTCATGCATGTCTCTTTAAATGCAAATGAGCTGCTGCTCCCCGCCCGGCACCCGCTTTTCCCCAATAGTTCTGTGTCTTTACAGCTCCTTCCTCAGATACTTTGCTAAAAAAACATCTGTTTGGTTTTGATTATCATGTTTATTGCGCTGAAATCATGCGTTTTAATGCCATATTATTTTAAACTTCTGATATATGGTTTTCTGAGCACACACATCCGAAGCACGTGCACAGAAAGCGACTGTCACATGGCATGTGAGTACTAAACTAAGTTCTCTTTCATGTCTTATTGCGCTTAAACTGTCAAATACACAGAAGCTTATGTTAAAAACACACAGGAGTTACAAAAACAGTCGGTTATGTCTGTGAAGGTAAACAGCTGGGAAAGAAATAGCATGTTTATTTTAAATCTGTGTGGCAGCAGCGTAATATACAGTAAATAAATTAAATCCACTGCTCTCGTCTCCTCTGAGGCTGGGACTCTAAATAGTGTTCTGTTCTAACTGTTTAGAACAGTTAGCAGGCTTTGCTCGAACTTTTACCATGGCGTTAGAACTTGTACACAATTGTCGATTGCAAAAACAGAATGGAGGCAACGTGGGTGGAAACTTGCAAATAAAGGGACAGTAATATTATAATAAGATCAATTTTCTATGTCACGGGGGTTGTGAAATCTGACATGCTCATTTTTTCATAACCTTGCAGAGAAAGGCTTACCAAAAAAATGTACTGGGTTGTTCCATTTCACGTTTTCTGGGTTGGTAGATGCACCGGAGACCCAATTACAGCACTTAAACACGGAAAAAGTCAGCTTTTCATGATATGTCACCTTTAAATAAAATCAGTTAATTTAAATGCACAATTAGGTTAACAATTTTGGTGTCAATTGAATATATGGTGCTAATAATTTATAAAAACAGCTTTATGTAAATACATGAAACTGTCAAACTATCCAATAATATCCTCTTTAATATAGGCTTCATCTAATTTCTAGAGCTTGCACCTAATGGAGGCTTCAATTTGGACACATACGTCGAAAAGGCTTTGCCACTGGCAGTACGTAATAAAGAATTCACTTTATGGTGGTCTCGAGATTGAGCCCCTCTGAGGGTCTTCGTGATTGATCCATTCCAGTAGAGAGACCACAGGAGGAGGAGGAGCGGACTAGTCTTTCACTCGCTCATTCTTCTTCTCTCTCCTCTTTCTCCCTCCCACTCCTCACTAAACTGCCTCTCCCTTCCTCTTCCTCTTTTTTTTTTTTTGTCTATTTTTAGACCCCTGGTGGGGAAACCCAATACATGTGTGATAAAAATAACACACAGTGCTGTTGACTAACCTGATATCTCCATTCAAGGACGGCCTAAAATCTGCATTCAAACCTCCTTCTACGAATTATCGCACTCTTGAATATCACAGACGGAGTGACATTTGAAACGGCTTTCACAGCACACAATGATTAGACACGTCCTTAAACATATTGAGGAGGAAAAAAATAGCACTACTGTGGTTGAACATTTACCATTGTGCTTGAATGATAACCATATTCACTTACCAAGAAATAGGCTAATTTTGGAGTTTGATTTATAGACTTGGGCCGATCAGAGAATCCCCAGCGTTCCACAGAGAAATGGCCCGCAACCAACCCTCACTATCATGCCGTTGCTGTGACAACCGTGACTTCAAAGAGGTCTCATCAGAGAGAGGCGGGAAGTAGGGGCGAGTTAAAACATGAAATCAACAGAAAGAGAGAGAGAGAGTTAGAGTTTGATGGAACAGGATAGGGAAGGCAAGAATGCAAGAGGGAGAAGCTCACAGTCCAGTCAGTGAGAACAGAGAGTGGGAAATGCATAAGTATCCATGTGAAGATTATGCAAATGCAAATGAGGACAGATTATAGGGACATGCACAGATGATATATATATATGGATAACTTGTAGGGATACAGGCAGCTCGTACAGAGAGGGATGGATGGAGACAGAACACGAGCAACAAGGAGAAAACAATTTTATGGAGGATGAAAGAGAAAGAGATTTTTCAAAAAAATTATTAAAAGTGAAATGTGTAATTTCTGGCCTCTAAAAAAAAAATAAAAAAATAAAATAAAATAAAATAAAATAACACTACTCCTACAGCTACACAGAGATAATGCAACAAATTAATTGAAAAAGCATGTAATTTTATACAAGTGTGATTTTTCTTCACACAAACACATATAGTGCCTAGTCATTTCTTTAAAAATCTAAAACTAGCATTATCTCCCTTGTCTTTGGTGCCTAATGAGCACCAAAAACATAAGACATGAGCATAATGAGCACTTATGATACATACAGTATATACATATATACACTTACACTGAAAGACACACATACACACCCAACCATGTACAAGCATGGATGCCATAGAATGTGATTTATGATGCATATTCAAGTGCACGTCACACACAGACACACACACACAGAGATACACTATTTCACTCAATTTTAAAAGTGAGGAAAGTTTGTCAAAAGGTTTACAGTTATATTAAACTGACAGACAGCAAACCAGCTAACAAGCGTTCGCAAATTTACTTATAGAAATTAATAGTTGTTGTTTTTTTTTTTTTTTATGAGTTTGTTGTATGCATGTAAATATAGTGCATGGAAATGATTAAAAGTGTTTGTGTGATGCTCTGGATGTTTTTAGGACTGTTATGTTTTGTGGCTGTGACCCAGTTCAGGGCAGCGCTGTGCTGTGCCTTGATGTTCAGTGTGTGTGTGTGTGTGTGTGGCCTCGAGCTGTCCAGCTCTCCCACATCTGTAACAAAAATCACTGGAACTCAAGTTTTTGAGGACTTCTGAGATGTATATCATGAGTTGTGTTCAGTACCTACTAATAACTGATCACTTTTAATAACACATTTTCCAAAAATGTACTATACTCAAATAATTTTTTCCTCATTAAACACTGAACAGAAAGAAATAATAAATGGTACTGTACTTACACTCACACGAGATACACAAGACTGAAACTGGAAGACTAAATCAGTAGCCTAATAAAAACTGTATTTTACTTGAAGCAGTTTTTATTATTATTATTATTAATATCTGTAAAAATTACATTTACATTCATACACAACATCCAGGAAGATAATTATTCAAAAATGCCCCATCCCTTGTGTCATATAGGTATCTGAAAAGCCCATCCTAAATGACAAGAAAAGCACAACATATATCTTAATCATATCATAATCATAAATGTTCTTCTTTGCAGAATCTGTGTGATGTGTCACTTAAAAACAAACAGACAGACAGACAGACAGTCAGAGAGATAGATAGATAGATAGACAGACAGACAGACGGACAGACAGACAGACAGACAGACAGACAGACAGATAGACAGATAGACAGATGGATAGATAGATAGATAGATAGATAGATAGATAGATAGATAGATAGATAGATAGATAGATAGATAAAGGATGCAAATAAATGCTGTTCTTTTTAACTTTATATTTATCAAAGGATCCTGAAAAAATGGCATACACAAAATTATTAAGCAGCACAACTGTTACATTAACTATAATAATAAATGTTTCTTGAGCACCAAATTAGCATATAGAATGGTTTCTGAAATGTATGTGACACTGAAGCAATGGAGTAACTTGAGTAATGGCTGCTGAAAATTCAGCTTTGTCATCACAGGAACAGATTACTTTTTGAAATGTGAAACAGTGATTTTAAAATGCAATAATATTTCACAATATTACTATTTTTACTGTATTTTGATTAAATAAACACAGTCTTGGACAGCATAAGAGACTTCTTTCAAAAACCTTAAAAACAATCTTACTGACCTAAAGTTTTAAATGAAGTACATCTTAAAATAAGAAATATTCATTATGATGATTTAGCCTGGATTTAAGATATTTGCATAACAGATATTTCAGGATATTCCAAAGAACTGACAGGACCTGGAGGATGTTTGTTAAGAACATTGGTCATCTTTACTGCTCAGGACAAACCACTGACTCATGAAACTACCACAAAAAAAAAAAAAAAGACGACAAACAGTCATTGATGCTCGAGGAGACAAGACATGATTTTAGTAACCAAGAAATTTGACCAGGACCATTTCTGGAAATGTTGTCTTGTAGAACATATCAGTATCTTTCATCAAATAACTGCAACCTGGCAGAACTAAATAAAAAGAATATGATCCCTCTTATTTAATTTGAAAAATGATAAATGCTGCAGACTCTGCAATAGGCATTTGAAGTTGCGAACATATACAGAGAAGCAATGCAGTTAAATTCAGTCAAGGATTATACAAAAAAACATTACGTGGAAGAAGTCTTTGTTTATTTTCTCGTAACGTAATTGCTCATTACTGTCAGAAGTCTACTGAGTGCAAAAAGACACACACTAGTGTGTGCAAACTCACTTAGAAACTCACAAATTACATAAGCCCCTTTAGGTCAAAATACAGGCGCAATCTGTTCTTATTAACTACACTCATACAGGGCTGCTAATAGTCTTGTTAGGAGAAATAGGCCCATTTATTAATTAATTTGACTAATTAGGATACCGAGGTGAGCCAGGAATGAACTAGGAAATGCTTCAGTGGCCAACAGTTAAAACAAGCCTTTTTAATTATCACCTTGACTTCACCATTAGTTATAGTTCAGAGCATATTATTACCTAGAAAATGTCATAACTAAAGGGACATTTAAAATTGCCTTACATCCACTGCTGGCATTCACTCCTGCTCCCCGTGATTATCTAACAGATAGAATTGAGAGTGCAGCCGCTTATGGTGTCAGATCACAGTTTCTTGTTATCACAAAATGTCTTAAGGCCACAGCTTGCCATTTGTATCTAATGATGTTTGGATTGCATGTATGGAGCGGTTGTGTGCTGCCGGCACAACTTGGGTTTATCTCTCTCATGTCATTAGAGCTTGTAACCATTTATTTTCCTCATCCGTCATTTTTTACTTTTGACAACTCATTCCCAGGAGTGAGAAAAACTTTTGGACTGTTTTGGTCTTTCAATCTTCAGTTTCTGTTAGTTATTCATGCTTATTTAGATGGATGAATTCTCTGAATACCATGAATTAAGATGGATTCTGACAACTGTTTTACAGTCATCTCAATGCTAATGCTAATTTACTTGATTCACCATACAAATATGAAATCTAAGACTGAAATACTATGAAAGTGTGTTAATTTATTTAAATGTTTAGTGAGCTTTTTATTTAATATATTCAAGATTTTTAATATATTTAAATACAATTTGTGTTCATATTTAGATATTTTGCAACTGATAACTAAAATAATAAATCATTTCTGAATCACAGCCAGTGATGCTGAGAATCAGTTCTTTTCAATTAATCAGTCAAATCACTCCCAAACTGATTCATTTGTGAATCATTCTGAATCAAAATTATTTAAAAAAAATCATTGACCGGAATGGCCAATACCTATAATCTACTGATAGCTGTTAAAACATACTAAACAATTTCTGTGTTCATTATAAATTTGACAGTAAATACTGTGTGAATTAGTGTTTCAATTTCAGCAATTTTATATACATTTCTATTATATAGACTACTGTTATTTCATTACATTTTTTCTTTTATAAAATATAAAACATAACTTTTATACTTATACATTCATTTCATATTAAATAAATGACTAAATGGAATATTTGTACTTTTAAAAAAGTTTGTTAAAAAAAAAAAAAAATCCTCTCACATATCAGCTCCCACTTGCAGTTTTCTCATTCCTAATTATATCTCGTCGCTGAGATATTTAATTGAGAGTGACATGTTATGAGTTTTTTTTTTAGCGATGCAAATTAAATTCCACCGCGTCATCATTTCGTATCCAAGATCTCCTCCACGCACATATAAAGAGATTCCCCCTTTTTAAAAAAGAGGTTCAACAGTATATCCAAACTATTTCATCTTCCAAGAATCTTAAAGCTTTTAAAACAGTTAATTTATTTCATCTTTTTAATTTATTCTGTTAAAGCTTTCGTTTTATATTACTAATTTATTGTTACATACGTATATAAATGGTGCTTTGCATGTAATGTCATCTCTTTGTACGTAAAGTTGATATTTGTTTGTACTTGTATCTTTGGTACCTTGGCATTAATAATAAAAAAAAAAAAAATAAATAAATAAAAATTAAATAAATAAATAAAGAGATTCCCCCGTCAAACTGCCCCAGTTCAGCCTGAGAGCGCCCCGCTGCTGTCAGCTGTGGCACATGTGCAGGATAAATTTATCCACCACTGGAGTTTATTGGTATATTTAATGCGTCAAGACAGGCGGGCCATATTTTCTTTGTATGTTGTCTGCCACGGAGGTTCTTGCCCTAAATATGGCTGTAGTGGATTTAGTAGGCAGAAGGTGTGTAATTGGTTGTCATTCCGATTTATGGGCTATGCTGTTGAACGTGTCCGTTTGGGAATTTCCTGTAAGGAAGTATGGAAATGCTGTCCTCTTGTGGCATGGTATGAGAATGCCTTGATATATGGGCCTTTCTATATTCGTGGTTTTTATTTCATATTATTAACGTAATAACATTGAACATATAGTGGAAGACTACATTTAAAAAAAAAAGTAATTTCTTCCTATTTTAACCTAATAATAACCAAAGTTTTAAGAATTTAAAAATAATGATGTAAAATGAATGTTTCAGATTGTGCACTTATCAAATTTGTTTCATCGATCTAGTACAGACGAGCAATCGTTCTCGTTTATGTTGAGGCTCAGGATAGTCTTTCTTTGGATCATGCTGGAAAACATGATCATTAGGTTTCACATGATAATTTTTCACTCAAATTGTTATGCCAATAAAACTATTTAAATGATTTTTTTTTCTTTTATAAACACATGCGCCTTTTCACTAGAGATCTCAGACATTCTGAGCATTTTCATTAGCGATCTCACTACCAGCATAAATGATCATTTTGCGTACAAGCAAAACATTAATTAAATGTGTCAAGCAACCTAAATGATAAAAGAAGCTAATTCCTTAAGAAAGTTTTAAAGATGCCCTTTGAACAGAAATTAAACATCGCTGCAAAAAAAGATCCGTGATACACCATTAGGGGTTCCTTGGATTGCCGCACTTGCAGAAACCTCTGGAGAACCTCTAAAATGGAAGTTCCTGCAAGAACTCTGAAAGACACTTGAAGCATTTGAAATACATATTTGAAGTTCTGTCAGTAAGGAATAGGTATTAGAAGTACCTCCAAAAGGATGCCTAGATGTTCTCCAGAGGCTTCTCCCAGTGTGATGATCTGAGGAACCCCAAATGGTGCTTAAAGTATCTTTTAATTTTCACAGTGATTAGCAATCTCCCGCCCTCCACCTCTCAGGATTGGAGTCGGATAATCTCACTGCAGGCATCCATTTCCTGTGATGCTGTAATCCAACTTCCACACAATAGCTGGAGCTCTATCAAGATAGAATTTTTCCTGAGTGCATTTCACCAGAGGCGGCAGTTTATCAGCGCATTTTCGCAAATCACACCGTTAAATTAATTTCAAATTAACGTTGATCATTTTATCTGGCTCTCCCAGTCCCCCTAATCCCAGATTTCTCTCTTTTGTCTATACGTCTGTCCTTCTCCCAATCTTTCACAAACCATCCTGTATGATTTTTTCATCTCTTATCTTCTTTCTCCTTGGCCTGATTTCTGCTCTACGTTCTACTACAGAAAAGGAGGCGAGAGAGAAAAATCTTTCGAAGTCTGGAGAGATACTCAACCTTGCACTGGCACAACATTAAATAGAATTGGTTTGGTGATAAGACATAACTGAAAATCAAACGTCACTCAGAGTCAGTGTTTGTTTGAATAACCTTCTGATCAGACATTGCAGTTCAGAGTAACAGCAGATGCAAAGAAAGTTTGATATGAAATCCTTATGCATATTAATCAATACTCATCCATACTGTATATAAACCTACAAAGTAAGCGTACATAGAACAAGCCTTTCTCAACAACACTCTCCAATCAAAGCCCTGAAAGGTAAAGATTTTCTTACAGCTCGCCTCTTATTTCCTCCATTAATCTCCAGTAAATGGCCCCATCGGTTAATTATATTCCCTCTATGGTGGCATGGAAACAGTGTGGTTACATAAATCTTGCATATGTAACTAATTAAAAAATGGGAGAGAGTGTTCACGGACTTATAATACCAAACAAAAAGGGAGAGAGATAGAAGTGAGAAGGGGAAAAAAATAAATTGAAGCAGCACTTTGTTTAAAATATCTGATGTTTGATAAATGCTCAATCTATTACTTAGGTAACCCACAGTAACCTCTCATTCTCACTTTTCTCTCTCTGGAAAATGAGTAATACTAGTTGCCTTCACCTCAGCGTCTGCTGAGACGAGGAGGCAATGCTTTCTGCAAACTTGCTGTCACCTGCATTTTACATGCTTATATTTCTCTTGGGGTATACAATCTCTAATGTTCCTGCATACCAGCAGCTAGTGTCCAGTAGCTCTCTTATCTCCCATTTCCAATATTTCCCACAGAATTTACTCACTCACACAGAGCACACATGCTGAATTCAGTGCAGATGCTGGCATATTTGGAATTGAAGAATAAATGGTAGATTCATCTGAAATCCTTTGCTGAGGATAGTGAATAGATAGTAATGCTACTGGAAAGCCAACACCTGTGGACATCATGCAATTCAATATGACCAAGGTGAGACAGATTTTCCTCGCAAGATGCGAGTCACAATTTTGTAGTATTTACATGCCTCAAAGTTTTGTAAAAGTAGACTGTGATGCTGGAATCTAATTTATCCAGAAGAACCTTTAATAGTTCAGGAGACTTAATGGAGCTCAGAGGTTTGTTTCAGATGTTTCTCTTAAATTGTTTTAATAAAAATAAATGAATAAATAAAATAAAAAATTACAAGGCTAAAAAAAAATGCCTACATTTTAGGAGAAACAGCTGAAATATAATTAGATTAAAAAATATATACAAAATTGTTTGTATGTGTGTGTGTACTGCAGTGTTCTTATTGTTAACCATTAAAAATGTTGTTGCATAAAGTTGAAATAAAACAAATATTAGATGAAAACCCTAGACTTTGAAAAACCTAAAAATGTAAAAAGTTGCCTTGGCATTGAACTGAAATAAGTTTAAGTTGAAGTAGATGGTACAAGATGGTGCCGCAGACGGCAGCCTCAATGTCTTGCTCTCCAGTTTTTGTACTGTTTTTGTTAGTTTTTCCTGTTTTGTGTTTGTCTAACACGATCAGTTTTACCAGGGGTGAACTGCTAAACATTCGGCAGAACACCACATGGTCTTCTACCGGATTTCGTTTATTCGGACATTTTGCTGAAAGTTGTAGTTGGCGGAGCAGCGGCGCTTATCAAAAGCTTCAGGACGCGAAGACGGGGGAAGCGAGCCGGCGCGCTCGTGAAGCTCAGACAGCGTGGATTCAGAATGGCGCTGCCTAGCATCAATCTCGCGAATCTCCGCTCTCTACCCAACAAAACGGACAAACTCCTTCTGCTCTCCCGGATAAATAAGGATTTTTTTACACTCAGCTGCTCTGTGTTTCACGGAAACCTGGCTGAATGAGCCATTCTGGACAGCGCGCTAAGTCTGCCGGGCTTTCAGCTGTTTAGAGCGGATCGTGACGCAGAATCAACGGGGAAATCGCGCTGTGGAGGGGCATGTTTCTATATCAACGAAAGGTGGTGTACAGACATTACTGTGTTAAAGAAGATGTGCTGTCCAGATCTAGAAGCGCTTTTCATCAACTGTAAGCCTTTCTATTCGCCGCGGGAGTTTTGCTCGTTCATTCTCGTAAGTGTTTACATTCATCCATAAGCGCAGGTGAGCTCAGCTTTACAGAAACTCGCTGATCAAATCACAGAGACAGAACAACAACACCCGGACTCTGTTATTATCATTCTCGGAGACTTTAATAAACCAAATCTCTCCCGTGAACTGCCAAAATACAGGCAGCATGTTACATGTCCCACCAGAGACAGTAATATATTGGATCACTGATACACGGCAATAAAGAATGCATATCGCTCCGTCCCACGGTCAGCTTTGGGGCTCGCTGATCACTGCCTGGTTCATCTTATACCAACTTACAGGCAAAAACTTAAATCTGCTAAACCTGCAGTAAAGACTGTAAAGAGATGGACCAACGAAAGAGAGCAGGCATTACAAGCCTGTTTCAACCTCACTGATTGGAGTGTTTTGAAGCTGCCACCAACGATCTGAACGAGCTCACAGAGACTGTAACTTCATATATCAGTTTCTGTGAGGATATATGCATCCCTACCAGGACTCACTTAACATTCAACAATGACAAGCCATGGTTCACAGAAAAACTCAGACATCTTCGTCAGGCCAAAGAGGATACCTACAGGAAGGGGGACAGAGTATTGTACAATCAGGCCAGGAACACACTGAATAAGGAGATTAGAGTGGCTAAGAGGAGCTACGCTAAAAAGTTGGAAGATCAGTTCACTTCCAATCACCCAGCTTCAGTGTGGAAAGGTCTGACAGCCATCACCAACTACAAGACACCATCCCCCAGCACTGAGGCCAATCAACAACTTGCTGAAGACCTGAATGAGTTTTACTGTAGATTTGAAACTCCCAGTCTAACACCCTACACCCGCACCGAACATCTCTCCACACAACCATTAACACCTCCAGCAACCCCCCTCTCCCCCACTCCTGTACTTCAGTTCAGTGAAGATGATGTGCGCCAGGTCTTCAGAAAGAACAAGAGAAGAAAGGCACCAGGCCCAAAAGGTGTCACACCAGCCTGTCTGAAAACCTGTGCTGACCAGCTGGCCCCCATCTTCTCACAGATCTTCAACAAATCACTGGAGCTGTGCGAAGTCCCTACCTGCTTCAAACGCTCCACCATCATCCCCGTCCCAAAGAAACCCAAGATAACAGGACTTAATGACTACAGACCTGTTGCTTTAACATCTGTGGTCATGAAGTCTTTTGAGAGGTTGGTGTTGGCTTATATGAAGGACATCACTGGACCCTTACTGGACCCTCTGCAGTTTGCTTACCGAGCAAACAGGTCCGTGGATGATGCAGTCAACATGGGACTGCACTACATCCTTCAACATCTGGACAGACAAGGGACTTATGTGAGGATCCTGTTTGTGGACTTCAGCCCCGCTTTCAACACCATCCTCCCAACACTCCTCCAGACCAAACTAACCCAGCGCTCTGTCCCTAGCTCTGTTTGTCAGTGGATCACCAGCTTTCTGACAGATAGGCAACAGCTAGTGAGAATTGGTAAATTCACATCCAACTCCTGCACCATCAGCACTGGTGCCCCTCAGGGCTGTGTTCTCTCCCCACTGCTCTTCTCCCTGTTCACCAATGACTGCACCTCTAAAGACCCCTCTGTCAAGCTGCTGAAGTTTGCGGACGACACTACAGTCATCGGTCTCATCCAGGACGGCGACGAGTCTGCTTACAGATAGGAGGTTAAAGAGCTGGCTATCTGGTGCAGTTATAACAACCTGGAGCTCAACACGCTCAAAACGGTGGAGATGATCGTGGACTTCAGGAGAAACCCCCCTGCACTCCCCCCACTCACCATCATGAACAGCACTGTGGCTGCAGTGGAGACATTCAGGTTCCTGGGCACCATTATCTCTCAGGACCTGAAGTGGAACACTCACATAGACTCAATTGATAAAAAGGCCCAACAAAGGTTGTATTTTCTTCGTCAGCTGAGGAAATTCAACCCGCCACAGGAGTTGCTCACACAGTTCTACTCAGCCATCATTGAGTCTGTCCTGTGTACTTCAATAACTGTCTGGTTTGGCTCAGCTACAAAATCAGAAATCAAAAGACTACAGAAAACGGTTCGGTCTGCTGAAAGGATTATTGGTACTCCTCTGCCCACCCTCCAAGAACTGTATGCATCCAGAGTAAGGAAAAGGGCTCAGAAAATCACTCTGGATCCCTCACATCCATGCCATCTCCTTTTGAACTTTTGCCATCTGGTCAGCGCTACAGAGCACCGAATACCAGGACAGTCAGGCACAAGAACAGTTTCTTTCCCCAGGCAATTTGCCTCATGAACAATTAAATGTTCTCCCACTGTGCAATAAAAATACGTGAAATAACCTCATATTTATTTATCACCTTACATTCTAGTATATCTATAGCAGACCTGTACATACAATTTATTATTATTATTATTCTAATTATATATATATATATATATATATATATATATATATATGTGTGTGTGTGTGTGTGTGTGTGTGTATTATTCACATCTTATTTTTATTATCAGTGTTGTTGTTGTTGTTGTTGTTGTTGTTGCTGTTGTTGTTGCTGTTGTTGTTGTTGTTGTTTCTGAGTACTGGAAGCTGTGACACTAAAACAAATTCCTTGTATGTGCAAACATACTTGGCAATAAAGCTCTTTCTGATTCTGATTCTGGTATTAATATGAGTAAACCGAATGCTGAAATGAGTTAAATAAAGCTAAACAGAATTATTTAAAATTAGAATTATTATTAAAAAAAAAATGACAAGTACATAAATTGACTAAAACTAACATTAGAAAACTAAAAATACAAAAACAATGTAATTTATTAATGAAATAAAATGAAATCTAATTAAAAATATGAATAAATACTATACTACATAAATACTGTATATAAAAATGAAATATATATATATATATATATATATATATATATATATACACACACACACACAAAATACTATAAAACAACACACACACACACAAATACTATAAAACAACACAAATACTAAAATAGTATTGTTAAAGAGTTCAGACAATTTAGTCTATGAAGAATTTGATGAGAAGTGTTGGCCCTGTCTAGAACAAACATCTGATACAATAGTGAGTTGCCATTTTGTGATTTACAGCTGTATAAAAGGGCTCTCCCAACTCTATTAAAAGTTCTTTAAAATTCACTGCATTAATCAAGGTAAAACGTAGGTGTCCTCACCAGTGGTTTCAAAAGGCTTTTCACTCTTTCTTTTCATGTCCTCTCTCTCCCCAGAAACCTAGAAAACAAAGACTTACACAATTATTAACCGCGTTTGCTGTCAATCACAAACATTCTCTGTTGAACACATGCTGAAAACAACAAAACAGACCAAACGCTGTTGTATTAAAAGTCTTTTATTCTGTTCTGCTCGCAGCACAGCATAGTATAGTCTCCCATGGTCGAGCGGCTCAGCGAGTGGCCCCCCTGTTGAGGCTCCCCTACTGAGAGGAGTATGGCACAAGAACCTAACACAGTGGTACCGGGGGGGCACTACTGTCCTGGCACAGAGTGGCATAAAACATAACTGGCTCTGCTCAGCTACATTATCATAAAGTATTACAGAGCAGCATCGCATGTGTTCGAATGTGTTTTCAGCATAACAAACTGCAGCTTGGCACAGACAGAGTGCACACACACACCGTTTCCAAAGCCGGACCTGTGTGACACACGTGGAGACAGCAAAGGTTTTGACGTAGCGAGGTCAAATCCATTTGCTGCGCTCAAAGTGATCCTAGTGTGGAGCCTACAGCTGTGTATCACCACATCCCAAAACGTTCACCACAGTGACACATACACACCTCAATCACAGCGTTGGTTATTCGCAACATAAATTCATCGTAGTCGATGGTCGGCTATGTTATTCATAAAAACACAGTTGAAAACTGGTCTCTGATGTCAGCTGTTATGAGACGAGAGAGGACAAAGAGACAAAAGAAGACCAATTCAAAGATAATAAATTTAGTAGATAAACATTATATATATATATATATATATATATATATATATATATATATATATATATATATATATATATATATATGCATGTTGTTGAAATATATAATATCTATATATGTGTATATATATATATATATATATATTTATATGCTGCTGCTTCGATGAGAGACTTATTCTTAGAGTAATAAACAAATAAACAAACAAACAAACGAAACATTTACCGTCAAAGACACTATAAACACAACAAGACACGTCTAGAGAAAGGCCATTTTAAGATTCTTGGTGGCGGCGGTTCCTACTAAAACTTGTGCAATATGCCTGATGTTTTATCATTTGAAAACGAAAAGAAAAAAATACATTATATCTTAAGGTCCTTGCTGTTTCAGCCCAAATGTTTTATCAAAGCTGTTTACTGACTTTAATGTGCACAATGGAATGGAAAGAGAATTGAAAATTATTTTTCGCAGCTAATACATGAAACATCATAATTATCAAGTCTGCCGACAGAAATGTTTGAAAACAATACTCTTGTCTTCAGCTATACTGCTTTGCTGAACAGCTATTTCTCTATTGCTATCTAAACGTCACAAACACATATATGAGGTACATCTATATATAAAATAATCCAGACACGTATTACACAACAAAGTTGGAGTCAAAAGGATATACATACATAAGCTGCCAAATATTCTAAATGTTAATGTCAAACTACTCAGAATTACTCTGTGACAGTGAGGCAGAGTGTTATGATTATGGTCAGAATTGACAAGATTTGTGTTACTGCCCTCCCGATTTCACCAAGTCATCAGTGTTTAAAAAAATAAAAATCATCATCACCCATTATGTTTCTAGTAATCCAAAGTCTCGTTGACATTACTGTTTAGCCCATCGACAACAAAATATACCCCAATTAATTAGTACTACTTGTAAAAAGCTCAGCATACAACAAATAAGCTTAATATGGCTCAGATGCAGTTACAAGCACACACAAAAAAACAATTAGCCTGTTGGACTGTGTGTGGTTCTGTGTCAAATATGCACTTAAATAAATTCATACATGTGTAAATAACAACACACAATGCTTCAAACCAAATTGAAATTAGTCAAACTTTGCTGCTGGCTTGACAAAGCCTGCCTGAAAGTTTAAAAAGCCTTCAGTTTGAATACTTAAAAGATCTATACAGGATACAGGATTTACTTATTTAATTTTGGTCAATTTTTAGAATATTCTGTGGGAAACTTGATTCATCTGAAAACCATAAAACACACCAAAATCAGAACAGCCTGAAGGACTGGATGGATATAGCATGAGCTTTCTCTGATTACTTCAGAAAGGTGTTGGGATTTTTTGCAGTTATAGTATGCTAGCTTTGTCAAGACAACATAATTATAAAATCCAGTAATATGAAACAAAAGAACTCTGAAAGACAACAACATTTTAAATACTGTATAAACAAAATAAATAAAATGAAACATAGTTGACTCAGACCTGCTGCCAACATGCATTGCCCTTAGCAATATTCACAGTCAATTATAGCGATCACTATAAAGATGTTAGCTTTTGGCTAATGGTAAAAGCTAAATTAAACAAAAGATCTACCTGACTGGTTTGCTAATCAGTCTTTTCCTCACAGTTCCTCAAAGTAAAACTTGATCTGGCTTTCTTTTTTTTTTTCAACAGATATGTCTAGTAAAAGTGTAAAACTGCAACTCTATTTTGCTGCTACTTGTACAGCTTAAGCAAACTTGCTAAGCAAGTATGAGTATCGTGTCCGAAGCTAATAAATGGCAGAGCAGAGCAGCTTGTAAAAAAAGGTGTAAAAACACAGTGTTAAACTGTAAACAGTGCTCTCCTTCACTTATCACTCTCTGAATGATGACATGTCTTTTATCACTCACTGACATCTCGGTTAGCGAGTACAGTGCTGCAGTATGGCTAGCCCTGTCATCCTGGTACTCTCAACATCAGCGTTCAAAGCTACCCTAACTGGCTCTGACGAGAAAGCTACGATCTTAAGTGTCTTGGTTGCAGCACACTGTGTTGTCATGGCAACATGTACATTCAGTCGAAAGGGGAAGGGCTGCCACCGATTATAGGTAGTTGAAACATTGCATGTGCCCTACGGTAATACAGCACAGTGCTTATATTCTTTTAATAACTCAACACAACTGTTTTGAACCAGATCACAAAACATATATATTATATATAATAAAATAACTTTTAAATATAAAATATATGTATTGAATGTTGTTTGTAGATAATTATGTATTGCTCAAGGGATGAGAATGAAACATGAGGACCTGTGAAACGGTTTCAACGGAACAGGACTGTACACCAGCTCCACTTTTAGTTTGGCATTCAGTTTCAGTAAGCCAATATGTGATCAGTCATGGCTAACTTACCCTGTTGGTAGGAATACAAACACTGACAACAACACACAGAATGCTAGATGTCAGTTTGCGGAAGGTGGAGGTCAAGAAAAATGGTTTGCTACTTTCCTTTGTGAGTGCTTCCCTTGAGATATTTTGAACAAATATACACAACAAATACATCGTGATTCAGAGTTCTGAGAGCAGGAGAGAGAGGAAAAAAAAGATAGGTGTGGGGCGTTAGGGCTTTGTATTTTGACTTCAGAATCTCCCTTCGAAAAATCGTTCCTGAGCCATCGAGCAGCAAAACACTCCAAGAAAAATCACATTTACCCACATTATTGACGCTCCACCTTAAAGCCCCCAAGTAGTAAGAAAAGCAAAGCCAAACCCATACAAACAGCCTCGCTAACATCAACAAGATTTGTCGGCATGGCAGTATTCCATTCTTACACAAGTAAAGAGAAAGGGCTACAATTTATGTGACATCCCAATCCAGGTTTGTCTCTGAGCATTAGAGCTTTGTGCAAGAGATGGGTGCCAGCGAAAACAACCCAACTCGACTGCTATGAACAGTTAACAGTTTGTGGCATGAGCAGGTGATCTGATCGCCCCTAGGGGCTACTTGCTGATGTTCCTCATTTAATTATGTTCCTCAGACCTCGCTCTCCACACTGGAGAAGTGGGCAGAGCCCCGACGAGAGCACATGCTCTTGGTTTTGAGGGGAAGATGTGGGGATTGATACCGTTGGGGTTGGGGAACTGATCGCAGTTTTTGGTACTGGAGCTTAGCACTAGAGGAGGACAAAGAGGAGGGCTGTGGGGCACCAGGTGTAGATGAGACAACTGAAGGGGAGGAAACTGATGAAGAGGAGGTAGGTGGAGGTACATGTATATGGTGAGAGGAAGAGGGTGGGGCTGGGAGTGCAGGGACCATTGGAGGGGGTAAAGATGGCGGTAGACTCTGAGGAGGGGACGGTGGTTGTCGGGACCGGTCTGAGCGCTGTGGTCTTTGTGCACTGAGGTTGGACTGGCTTCCAGATTTTGCCTGGCTCTGAGCCCGATCCGGTTTGGATGATTGACGTTTGGGTCTTATGCTGCTGCTGAAACTGTGGCAGTGGGGGAGTAGTTCCTCCTGGCTCCTAGAAGTCACCCGATTCCATTTGGAGTTAGTGCTGGCAGAGTGATGGGGTGACTGGCAGGAACAGGATGTGTGGCCTCTGCTCTTCTCTTGAGACCTGCTTTTAGATTTCTTTTCAGTTTTCACTGGTAATTTATCAACAGACCAGTATCTTCGAGGGGGTGGGGGAGTCAATGGAGTAGGAGGCCACTGGTTTGAACCTAAGCCTCCTGATTCCCACCCTGTTCCCGCTCCGAAACCCAAGCCACTTTCTCCACCACCCCACCCCAAAAAGGAGTCATCTCTACTATTTATACTGCCTCCTCTTTCTCTGGCAGGGTAGGTGCCAAAGAACCATCCTCCTCCTCCAATGCCTCCAACTGCCCTTCCTTCGTGACCCTCCCAGTATCTCTCAAACTTACCAAACTCTCCTGAGGAACCTTCATCATCTGTGTATATCTCAACAGTTTTTTCTCTGTCCCTTTCAGATTCAGAGTCGATTCCTCTGCTTTCTCGTCGTCGCCCCTGTTCTTCTGGCCTGCTTCTTTCCACTTCAGACTCCTCATCTTCTTCTTCCTCGGATTCCCATTCGTGAAATGACAGGCCTTCTCTTGAGCACGGCTTAACTCTCTTGTTTTTTCCCAAAAGTGGCCGACTCTCTCCACCTCTTCTTCGCTCATCTCTCTCAGCTCCTACGGAAATTTGTCTTTTAGATATGGGAAGCAAGGGTACAAAAGATGATGGCGAATCAGAAGTTGGGTTCCCACTACTCCAAAATTTGACGGTTGAAGAAGGTTTGTTTGAGCAAGAAAAATGCTTGTTGTTTGACCTTGGCCTGGAGTGGCGTTGTGATTTTGGGCTTCTCTGATGCCTCTCCTTTCCTCTACTGCCTTCTTCATCTTCTCCACCTTGATCATCCCTATCTCTTTTAACTCCATCTCTGATAATATCCCACTCATAACTCCTTGTAGAGCTTTCGCTCTTTTTTTGGAATGAGCTTCGCCTCATTGCAGGATAAGAAGAGTATTCCTGTCCTATTCCTTTTTCGAAGCCATCTTTCCTGTCCATATTTACCTCCTCTTGTTCAGATCGTTTTCCCCTCTCCCTTCTTCTTGATTTCTCCTCTTTTTTCTTTTTCTTTTTCACCTTACGTCTTTTACGCTCCCTTTCTCTTTCACGTTCTTCTCTCTTCTTTTTCTTTCTACCCTTCTTCCTCCTCTTTCTCTCTCTTTCCCTTTCTTTATGATGTCGTTTCTCCTCCTTAATATCTCTATCTCCAGCTGCTCTTCTACCCTTTTCTTTCTCTCCCCAAGAGGCCCACCACTCTTGAAGCTGTGCAATCTGGCTGCCTGCTCTGTCTCTCACCTGCGCCCTCTGTCCGCAAGGTTTGCGGGGTGGTATAGGTGGTGGTGGAGGACTGCTGGGCAGGGATCGAGAGGACATACGTGAACGACTTTTTCTCCTACCCAAAAGCAAGCTCGACTCCTCCGTAAGCTCATCTGTGTCATAGTCCTCATACACATCTCGTACATCTGCCCGGTATCTAAAGCTCTGTGATGATGTGTACGATGATGAAGATGAAGGAGAATTGGATCGAGAGACTGATTCTGAAGAAGAGGATGAACTGGAGGTGCTGGAGCTGCTGGAGGAAGTGGATGTGTAGCATATAGACGGAGAAGGTGAAGGCGGAGTCTGTGTTGGGGAAGAGAGGGGCACAGGTATAGGCAGAGGAAGGGGAGGAGGACGACGTCCTCTTCTCCCACCGCCATCCCTCATTCCATATCTGCCACCACCTCTCCTTCCGAGTGGAAGGATGTTTTCATAGAGTGGCCCCCCTGAGCCCTTCCTTTTTGAGAAGCTGCTTCTCCTCCACATAGATTCATGAGGTGGAGAGGGATGTGGCAAAGCAGGGTTAATTGGTAAGTGTCCAGAGGCTTGACCTTTCGGAGGTAACCGTGGGTTTCCAGAGGATTTTGTCCCTCGATGCTTCGTTTTTGGAGTTTGGGTGCCTACGTTTTGAGGTTCAACAGAGACCCCCAAGCCTTCTGGATCAATGGGCCCATAGTATCTCTTGTACTCATCCAGACCCCCCTCTCCTCCACTTATTCCTGCACCCCAGTGAGGTGGCATGCCTTGGAACTGTGTTAAGTCTGTTATCCCACTGCTCACACCGCCAGGCTTCTCAGGGCCCACATTTGGACGTGTCCACCGATCTACCACAGCTAATCGACGATCATGCCGTGGTAGGAATGTAGAGCAAGGCATGGGTGCTCCAAGAATGGGACTGTTTGACGGCCCTAGAGCCATTCCGGAATGTCCACCTGAAGGAGGGGAGCCAGGAAGAAGAGCATTGTATACCGGTGGCTGCTGGTGGTGTTGCTGCTGTTGTTGTTGCTGTGCCATAGCGATGGGGGGATTGGCCACGGCTGTCGAGATCACATGAGGCGGTGGAGGAGGAGGAACTGTGGAGACATGATGATATTGAGGAAGTGTGCTTTGGGAACCTCCAGGAGCTGTTTCATCCTCAAAATTGCAGCAGCTGTACATTCCCTGTAAGAGATAACAAGCAAAAGATTTATTTAGCAAAGAGTTCAGGATATCACAATATTCCCCTTGGTGACATACAAACCGATTTAGGCACTTGGAAAATGTCTCGGTAAAGATGTGAAACATTACCATAATAATGAAATTGTAAAGCTCCCAGTGCTTTGATGATGCAAGAGGACACACTGTAAGCTCAGCTAACCTTTCTCTATGGTAATGGCAATGCTGACCTCACTGTTAGTGTCCCATCTAAACTAACTGGCTTAAAATTCTCTCATAGAAAGTCTGGTTGCTTGCAAGGGGGATTTAAGGTTCTTCTCATTCTTTCTACAGTGTAAGCAAAGACAGATAGTGATAATACAGAATGAATAAATGATCCATCTTCTGTCATCCTCTTCCTCCCCTATTCATTACTATGAGAGAAGTTAAGGGCTTTCATAAAATCCCTCTGTGTGTGCAGTGGGAATGCTGGATGTGCCATCACATTTTAGAAATAACAGAAATTAAAGGAGTGTGCTGCAAAGTCCCCTTCAAAGGATTTAACGCCTGATTGCGAGAGATTACTGCATGTCAGTCTTTGTTCTTGTTGTAAGAAGAATTGCAAAAAGGGTAATCTTTCCTTTTACTTGCAAATAAATTTAAATGATTCCAGTTTTGTTCCTTAGGTTCATTTTTACATTTCCTGGGTTACTGATTTCAGCTTACAGAGCTGGAATGAAATAATCATTATGGCACAATTATTGTTCCTTAATGTATTTTATCACCTTCTCTCAAATTTCAGCAGTTTCATAAGAAATATTCATAAAATTAGTATATTTATAAGGGCTGTGAAAATTAACGTTAATGCTTGTGATTTATTAAATATGTTTAACAATTTTTAAGTGCGAATAACACATTTATTCAGTTTGCTATTAAATTTGATCTGTTTTGTGTGATTTCTAAAAATGAATGGGAAGCTTTCAGAACTGACCGAAACCATTTGGAGCTACAGTGTAATTCTCTCTCACACGCATGCACAAAATTCCCTAGGGGAGCTTCCGTTTATCAGTGGCCTAAATGACTGAGAAAACCATTATTCTACAGATTATTTATTTATAAATCAAACCCAGACGGGACGTTTAACAATGGTAAAGTCATTTGCAGCCTTTATATAATGAAATTTAATTATCATCGAGGCTCAAAAAGTGAAACATCATCCACAAGTGGAACGCCGTCATTCATAAAAATGTTAATGCAATCACTAGCAGAGGACTGTGGGTCAGTGGTGGTGGTGGGATGGGATGGGATGGCGGGGGGGGGGGGGGGGGGGGGGGGAAATTGAAGAACAATAATTACATATATTATGTTGTTTTCTTTCCTTAAAACTGAACTGAATGGATTAACTTTTAACAAAAAACAACTGACAGCCCTGCTATTTATATTATAATGGATTTTATTTGGGTCACTCACCCGACTGAAAGCCAGTAGGAAGTCCAGTCCTCCAGAGCGGCCCAAACAGTGGCGGAGCTTCCAATAGACAAGATGCTCCCATGCAAACACCAGCAGACTTAGGCCCATGGCAACCAGAAGCATATAGAAGACTCCTGCCATGTTGTCTATGTCCAGTTTGGAACTCATCACCTCAATCTTATCGTTATGGCAGATCCCAGACAGCCAGAGTCGTTCAAGCATGTCAATCTCATCTGAAAAGAAGGAAAAGATGAGCACAATGACAGGAGATAAGAAGCATGAAAGATAAGCAGGCCTACAAACAGGGGCCAAGACAGATGGACAGAAAGGCTAAAGAAAGGCTAAAGAAAGCAAAAGTGTACTAGATTCAAACCCTATTGTTGGGTAAATGTGAGTCTTTAAATCTCCAGACAGTGGAGATCTTGGTTTAGCTTAGGTTATTATTACACTGTGTTCACAAAAAGGTGAAAATGGAAAAGAAAAAACAGAGGAAAAGAATCATGAAAGGCAAGGAGGAGGAACGAGAGAAGCAGAGAAAGAGAGACTGGAGGATAATAACAGCTTTGATGGAGGTCTGAAATGGCCTGGTTTCGAGGCTCTTGTGATAAGACAGGCCCAGAGTAGTTTGGAGATGAAAGCTCTAGAATGATGGGCCTACCTCCCAACAATAGCCATTAGTGCATTTATCAGAGTGAAAATGTCACTGTGGAAAAAATAAAAGCATGACAAGGGCATGTTTCTGCCAGAAAAACGACATATGCATTTAGATGCCGGCTTTATATCGAGGATTATTCCTTCACTACGAAGGAGGGAGAGAGATAAGTCTAAATCCTCTTTTCAAATGAAACAAAGAATAAAAACAAAACTGTGTTGACCCGCAGGTTAATTGCGTGTTTCAATTTATGACAATATGGCCTTGAACTATGGCTTAGGTAATGGGAAATTTAATCACAGGAACTGAAATCCTAATATTTTTCATTATATTTATTTATTCAAACAAGCAAAAATCCGCCCTGAGAATTTCAATCCAAATTGGAATGCGTTGAAATTAAAATCGAGGCGTTCGACTACTGCACTGTTTACTGAAGTGACCCTCTAGCTATTCATAATTGTGTTCATTTGCTGTGACACTCTTTCTAATATCATTTATCATATTTCAGTGAGACTCTTCCAGCTCCCTTTCACATTTATTCTTTAATCATTATGGGGCAACTCACTAGGTTCCTCATCATTGAGTCTGATCAAAGAAAAACAAGCAATGCGGGAGAAAAGCATGAGAATGTGTGCGTATGCGAGATGGAGAAAGGGGGAAGTACCTCAGAGAATCAGAATAACAAGTGTAACAACACTGAAAAAAGTTTAATTTTCCAAAAATTCTGCTCAGTCGCTATTTAAATAAAACACTAGGAATGTTTGTTTGTCATAGTGAAAATCAGGGGTTTGAGACCGAGTATAGGAGATTACAACTCTACAAACAAACAACAAACCACCATTAGCAAGGGGTTAACGTGTTGTTAAATGTGGGACCTGGGGTGAAATTCTCTTACCGTCTCCAACTAGCTGCAGGAGGGCGAGGTCTAGTGGCCGCTTCCAGCGGGAGTTTTTGTGTAAGGCAATGCCATACCCTGTTGTAGCGAACACTTTGCCAGAGCCGATGGTCATTACTTTGCAGCCCTCATCCTTACGAGCCATGTAGTTCAGGACAGCTGCATCATATATGAATGCATCCAGTTTCCTGCAGAGAGAAAAAGGAAATGGGAAACAAAACAACAAGGCATGGGGAAATTGCTTTACAGGACCAATTATCACTTTATTGATTGTTACATGTAAAGACGAAAACATTGATGATCTTCAGGGAAATCCTATTTCTAAGCTAAATAGTTTGTAATGGGAAATCAGTGAAGCCAGTCAAGCACCCACCCACTTCTACACCATGCATTTGTTGGCTTAACAGCACTGAAAATTCTTTTTAGGACTTGGATTTTTTTATTCCCTCTCAAAAAGTTCTTTGTTGCTTCTGGCAACTGCCTTAAAAACCGATGAATTTCCATGATTTTTCCATTACCTTTCTATGAGCTTTCCAGTTGGATTCCTGCGTAAGGATTTAAAAAATAATAATTTTATAGAGTTTTACTCAAAAAGAGCCAATGTAATATTTCAGAGCAGAGAATAACCAGAAAAATCTCCACTACTGTTTGAAAGCTTGGGGTCATTGTTCAAAAAAAAAAAAAAAAAAAAGAAAAAAAAAGAAAAGAAAAAAAAAGTATTTCAAATAAATGCTGTTCTTTTGGACTTTTTATTCATTATTTTTTATTCATTATTAACAGATGTTTCTTGAGCACCAAATCAGCATATTAGAATGACTTCCGAAGAAAGATTTTTTTCTTTTTCCCCTATGTGCAAAATAAAATAACAAAAAAGTACTGAATTTCGAGTCATCACAGGAATATATTACATTCTAAAATATATTCAGATAGAAAAGTTATTTTAATTTGTAATTCTATTTCACAATAGTAATGTTTTACTTCAGATAAAATACGTTTAACAAAAAAATTAAAATAATTACTGTCCCTAAACTTTTGATACTGTACATCCACTGCAGGAAATTAAAATCAAAACATTAAAATCAAGTTTTTGGAGGACGTTTAAAATAGAAACTCTCATGGTCAGGTGCACTGGAAACCATTTCAATAACTGTAACAGCATTTATATGTCTTTTGACTACACTGGCTATCACTTTACTCCTTCAATTAACAAAATCACAATGAATGTTTAGATGCTTTCTTCAGAAGGAGCACTGAAGTAAGCATGGGCTGAAACGTCTGCTCTCTAGTCTGTTTTAATTACACTTTGCACTTTTGTCACTTTTTCACTTTTGCATATGAAAAATAAATAATTAAATTTTTGAATTTTTGCAGTGTGCGGACAAATTCAGCTACCTATTGGACTAAAACTTTCTTCCTTTTGTTCTACGCACCTGAGAACTTTTTGTTTTGATTGTTTTGAGCACACACAATTCCTGCCTGACATAATTTATACATAAAAATACAGTGATAGAACGTGAAGAAAAGGAAATTATAAGGTACTAGGGTAGCATGAATAAGCCGCAAGTAAACAGCTACTTCATGCATGCATACTCTGTTTTTATATGCAGGTGAATAATCAAATACCTCAAGAGTTTTCTGAGACACGACTTGTTTCTTTGCCATAAATGTGATAATATATGTGCACAAGCACTTTGCAGAATAGCTCCAAAGAACGCTGATATTGTCTGGCTGCTCACTTTGCTGAAATGAGCAGCGCATAATAGGAGGGCTAATTTGTGCAGACACTGGTCTTCAAATAACCCCCTTGTAAAAAAAATATCACCTGAAATTGGGACCAGATTGGCTAGCAGCAAGCTTCCTGCGATGTCTGTTCAGTCACAAATACACGTTTCTTCCATGGTGGAGATTGCTGAGTAACAGTTTGAAATGTGATGCTCAGAATAGAGCATTTTGTGCAATTACGTTCCTAAGCAATCACACTGAAATTGTTCACTTGCTGCATGATAAAACAGGCAAAAGTCGTGCCATTTAATGCCAAAATCCAATAATGCAAAAATCCATTTTAATCTTATTACTCCATATTCATAGTGCTAAATAATTCAGCAGGTGAGTCTCTTACAGTAAAGACATAAAAGTAAGTTGCTTTTCAGAAGTCAAGGAAGCCTTATCAGAGTCAGGTGCACCGGTATGCTTCTTTTCTTTGATCATATTTTACCCGCCTTGTAACATGCCAATGTCTTCGCAGCAAAAACCCAAATTGACAGCTTATTACTGGCTACTCTTCAACCTCCTGCTAAGCACACCTTGAGGTTATTAACAAGCTCAACTTGGCCCTCCAAGACCAGCGAGCGCCACATTAGCATTCAAGGTGGCAGCTTTTGTCAAAGTGTTGTATCCAACAAAACAGAGCCCTTGGGGGAAAATGAGTCACACATTTCAGTAAGGGTGAAACCAAACGAACAGAACACACACAGACAGGTGTTTGATAGCACAGCACACTGCCCCACAGTGTAACCTGACTGAAATAGAAAGGCAGTAAATGCAGTAGGTAGGCTGTTGAGGTACACAAGTGCCTTTGAGAATCAGCTAGCGCCTAGTTGGAGACCTGACTTGTTGACTTATGGGCCGGCGGGTCTGCCTTGCATTGCATGGCTTGAAATCGAAAGTCTCACTCTGCAGGCTACAACTATTACACAAACCGAGAACTTATGAATGACAGATGAAATCTTCATGAGCAACTGCAAAGCCTGAACACTGCGATTACACATTCTAGCCTGCAAACATAACCTTTTTTTGCGACGGGATGCATATTCATGTCTTTTGTATGCATAATGCAGGGACTTGAGCTTTAGATAGGATGGCCGTAGACACACACTCTCGTGCACACAGATCCGAGTTCAGTGAGGCAGTGTTAGCGACACCACATTGCTATTTAATAATTCTGGAACAATCATGGCATCTTACGATGCAGAGCAGCGAATGAATAATACACAAGTGCAGAATTGCTCCTCTCGGTGATTAAACACTACCGGATGAAAATGGAATGACATCAAATGCTCTTTGTATAACAAAGTCTGGCAAAGCTTTTTAAAAAGTTTTGTTTCCTAAACCAGCATCATGCAGAGTGGTGTCAACTGGCTCGGCACATAAAAGCACCATCATAGGAAAACTATGCTTGACTGAACAACTATAGTAACGCCATGCCTCTACACTAAGCTGCCATGGCTGTGGTCACAATGTGGCACTAACAAAAACACATTCTGTTACTACAGTATAAAGCAGGAGTCATTGTTTGCCTTCTATATGAATACACTGTAATGATACTACTGGCTAGACATGCATTTCCAGAAGGAGGTAATCTTTTAAATACACAACTAGCCAACTATATGATTTGTTTTTGCATTTAGAGCAGTATTTTTCTTGCATAAAAACAAAGATCACATTTAGTGTGACAGCATTAAACTTGAACAGATACATTTACACTAAATCCAACTACTAAAAGCAGAGAACACCTGACTAAATCATAAACTGAGCTGAACAGTGGCATTTAACTAAATATTACAACACAAACAAATGTGTGATTTAAATGGCTAACATAAGTCAGAGTGAGTCAACTGGAGATTTGAAACCTTTTTTTGGAGTTTTTAAAATATACTATACTTTATAAGTTTTAAGGCTGTAAGGCTGTATTTATATGATGAAACAAACAAAAAAACTGTATATTGATACAATAAAAACAGTAATATTGTGAAATATTAGCACAATTTAAAGTAATTTAAAGTTTTATAATTTGATGGAATGTGATGGAATTTTTATTCCAAAGCTGAATTTTAAGCATCATTACTTCAGCCTTCAATGTCACATGATCCCTCAGAAATCATTGTAATATACTGATTTGTTGCTCAAGACACATTTCTTATTAATATCAATGTTAAAAACAGTTGTTAATATTTTTGTAGAAAAACCGTGCTTCATTTTTGACGAATAGAAAGTTCAAAAGCATTTATTTAAAAACAGAATTTATTTGAAAAAAAAAAAAAAAAAAAATTGGATCGATTTAATGCATCCATGCTGAATAAATGTATTGAATGGGAGTATAACTAGTTACACTGTACAAGTAAAAAGACTACCCTGTTATGACAAATTGCTTGTGATGTTCCTCATTTATAAGTCACTTTGGATAAAAGCGAGTGCTAGATGAATAAATGTCAAATCTAACTAAAATAAATAAAGTTTGACATTAAACGGGAGATGTCAATACCATGGTCGCCCTGGCAGCACAAATCCAGTTAAAGAACTGGTATCCTGTGGAAGTAGTAATGCCCGCTGAATGTTTGGTCCTTCCTGTGACATAGCACCAAGGAGGAAAGTCAATCTTCACACTCTCCTTCGAAATGGAGGCGAAAAGCGACAGCCAACAAAATAATTAACGCCTCTGTTGTGATCCATCATGTCGCCCATATCAGTCAATTACTTTTGAGCACATCTGTTTCCCCCCACTGCTTAAAAGAACATCTTGATTCATTGGGACGTAACACTTTTGTGGTCTGATTTAGGGCCAGGATTAATTTCATTTGCCACACTGGCTACTACTAAAACACTTCATTATAGATACAGCTTATGCATATGGATTAACCTATGGATTCTTCCGAGAGAGTGTGTACACCTTTGAACTTCATTTATATCCTTTTAATTCTGTCTTTCACAATGGTCGTCATTCACTCACCCAGTTTTAAGGTTGTCGATGGCCTCTTCCACTCCTCTCTGATTGTTCCGCACCATGTACTGATGCATGTTGGGGTAATTGCTCCGTATATTCTCCTCCGTACTTCCGTTTGGGACTGTGCCGAAGCGTAAAGGAGGATACTGCTCTGTGGGGTGCTGAAACTGAAGACGACAGTAGGAGATACTTCATTAGGTTTCTGAAATATGAGATTACAGTTTAGGCCACTGAAATTCACATAATTAATCATGTGGCTAACTATGATTGGAAACACTAAAGTGTGTGGTGTTAGTAAAAAGAATGAAAATTGAATCGTTTCATATGATTATAGGCCGATGATTTATTTGCATAATTTGGCCCCAACTGCTCCACACAAACAAATGTCTGGTTCAAATACAAGTGAGACCCATTTAAAAAGATTTATAGTGTGTATCCATATCACTGCAATGTCAGTTATTGTTATAAAACCAAAATTTCAGCTTCTACAAAATTTCATGTCCAGTAAATAGGGATGCACTGATATTAAAATTGTGACCGATACTGATAAGCCAACTATCATTTTCATTTTATGGCTGATAACCATGTTGTTATTGTTAACTAAAACTATTAAAAAATGTTTTCAGTAATTGAAATAAAGAAAAAAAAGAACTAAAAAAACGTAAACTTAAACTTGAACAAAAATTAGAAATGCTGCCTTAGCACATTAGCACATATTACATACTACATTTTGACAATTTAAAAAAAAAAAATTAAAGCTAAATAGAAATATTTAAAATAAAAACTAACAAAAATGACAAAAGCACACAACAAAATTACTCAGCTAAATTAAAATAATTAATTTAAAAAATGATAAATACTATAATAGTATAAATATAATACTAAAATCTGTACTTAATGTGCAGAATGAATAATGAATAAATGAATAAACATTTTCCCTCAATAACTGCTGTAAGAAAAAAAATAGCTCAGAGAAGGTCCTGTTTTTCTATAATCTATGATTATCCCTTTATGTTAGACATAAATGGTCATCTAAACAATTCAGTATTCAATAGTGGTTGATAACATGATAATTATGAATTATAAACAATTATACAGTTATAAATTGCAATAAAATACCTTAATATAACAATTATTTTATTCTCAAATTTATCACCATACAAATATAAAACAATAATATTTATGACACATTACATGTTTCCACACAAGTATGACCTCCATAAACTCAGTTCAACATAATAGCTAAAAAAGGGAAATTTGTTACAAAATAAAATCATTCATATCATCGTCTACCTTCTTATCACTGAGGCCAGACACTGTGTCGATGTACTCTTCTTGAATCATGAAAGCGGCCAAGTTAGCAGTGTAGCTGGCCAGGAAGATGACAGCAAAGAAAGCCCAGACCAGCACCATTATCTTACTGGTGGTGCCTCTCGGGTTTTCCACCGGAACAGAGTTATTAAACACCAGAGCCCACAGCAGCCAAATAGACTTCCCTATGGTGAACTTTGAACCTCCTGCCTCTGAGAGAAGAATAACACAGGAAGGCCAAATGAGGCATGTCTTATTATGACATACATGCTGATAACAGCAAGTGTAAAGGGAGACAACAAAAAGACACATGAGAAAAGAAGGAACACAGCTCGAGGTGAACTGTGGAACATGCTTACAATGATAATAACAATCTGTAAACAAGTCCTTCATTGCTGATTGCATTCATGAAAGTGCCTAGAGCAAAACCTTAAATATATAAACAACGTACTCTTCCCGCTCTGTAAGCTTCGGTTATATCCAACAGGGCTGAAGAACTCGAATATGAAGACGGTCACAGCTACCACAGACAGGCACATGACGAACATCATCACCCACACAGCTGGGCTGTACGGCTCTAAAATAGTGGGAAAAATATAAAAATGAATACATGGCAATCCAAACAATGTCATATTTTTTTCCCTGAGCTACATTTTCCACCTTAGAATTAAACAGTCTACTTATCAGCCTCTGACTTAAACAAAATCCATGCAAAAATGTGCCTCACAAACTGTTAAAATCAAATTAGAAATTATCAGGCATCTTATTAAAATAATTTTCAGTCATTTTTTTAATGTTGGGATCTTTCAGAGGTATTTGCAGAGCTTTAGGTGCTACACGCAGCCAGGAACAACACAAGATTTGACCAATTTTCTCACATTTTATCATTCTTCTTGTTAAGGAATAATGGCATATATCCATTTTTCCCCTTTATCTATTCTTCTGATAACCAAAAACGTCACTGACATGCAAAAATCGGTAATTTGTTGATGCATTAATCTCTGTACAGAATGATTTAGATTAAATAAATGCTCTTTTTAGACTGGGTAGGATGTTCATGGTATGTTTTTTATCTAAAAAAAAAAAAAAATCAAGAAAAATTTGATGATGACGAGACTGTCTCAATTAAAAAATGTTCATTGTTAAAGAGAGGCCAAGTTGGATTGCTAAGGATCCTTAAAACACTATCATTTGGCAATATGCAAAAAAAGTCAAAAGACAATCAATTTTTTTTTTTAAATAATAATTTGAATAACTGCAAATGCAAAATTTAACATAAACATGATACATAACACTAAATCTGAAGTAATATGAAGCCTGTAGCTATTGGTACAGCATAATGCTGGCAAAATCAAGGTCAGGGGGTTGATTTCCAAGGAAAGGTACATACTGATAAATTGTATTACTTTGGATAAGTGTCTGCCAACTGCCTAAAAGTAAAAATGAAGTCTGGTGCTCCCTCCTATTCCCTTACCGAGGAAAGCAGATGGTGACACTGTGCCATTGCTGCGAGAGACCATGACACTGATGCCAGTCTCCACAAAAGGAACAGAGAACTCCACAACCTCTGACCTCTCTTCATTAATAGTCAGGGAGCCGATCGCCATGTCAGCCCGCTTGGACACCACCTGGTGGGGAAAGAGGCTAATAACATTACGAACAGAGAAAGTGTAGTTAAAAAGTGAAAAAGTTTGTCAAGATAGTTTTGTGGTTTATAATTTATATTCAAGAACACTAGCTTGCATATTATGGCCTGGTGCTTTGCCGGTGTCACAATTCAAGACAAAAAAAACTGCTGCACCTGAACTGAGTGGACTGTGTGATAATAAAATCAAGGTGAACAAATAGTCGAGAGATAAAATGAGGGCCTGACCTCCCCGACCATTCCATTCCACTCTCCGTCTATGTTCTTTCCATGCCTGCCATTGGTCACCAGATAGAGGTCATAGGTGAAGCCCACTATTTTAGCCAGGCGCTTGAGAACATCAATACAGAAGCCTTTGCAGCAGTGCTTCATGGATTGAATGCCCTCAACAACCATGCTGTAATTGAATAGAAGAAGAAGAAGAAGAAGAGAAAGACATAGAAAAGGAAAAAGAAACAGAAAGGGGACAGTGACAAAAGAAAGAAATAATGTAGAGAAACCAAGCAAAAGAAACTAAATGAACATCCCTACTTAGAATTCAGTACTGAATCACTAAAGGCAAACACATATAATCTGAGGTCTATTAGCATAAAGCATAAGATTCTTTAAAGGAAATGGTCTGCTGTTTTAAAAAACAAGCACTACTCAATAGAAACTGGAGCAGTGATTAAACAGGAAAAGGTCATATTTATCTAAAGATTGTATGCCATATATCACCCCAAAATATAACAGAATTGTTTTTTTTTTATTATTATTAATTTTGCCTAATTGAAGCCTTTGTTTAATATTTTTTACATTGTGACTTGTCATGACAATTAAGCACATTTCCCCTTATTCTCATTATCATAACCCATAATTTTACTTCTGATTATTTAGTAATTCTCATTAAGAGTCAAACGAGAACCACCACTGCAATAATTACTGTAAAATATACACTGGTGGACTGGAAAGATTTTAAAATGTTTTTGAATTGAATTTCAAATAAATACTCAACAAGGATGTATTTATTTGATCGAAAATACAGTAAAACAGTATTATGTAATGCTAAATATTACTACAATTTAAAATAATAGTTTTCTATTTTAATATATTTTAAAACACCATTATATATAATAGCAGTATATATTTATGATATATAGTAGCAGTTTTTATTTTTTTTGTAAAAAAAATCCACAATTTGATACAATATAGCATTTTTTTATTTTTTTTCTATAGTTCTCTATTTTTCTGGTAATGAGAACATGTAGGGAAGATGTGTTTAATTATAATAAAAAATGTCCTGTAATTTTTTTTTTGGTTAAAAAAATTATAATGTATCTAATTAAATAAAGCTAATTTCCATTATCTTTCATTTGATTTTTGTGGTTAAATAAAAGCTGGGCACGTTCATGTTTTTGTGAGATTCACCCAGGCGCTGTATGCTAGACCAGAAAGAATTTTGAGAAATTCTGCATTTAAATAAAGTAAATGAAGCAAAGTGCTCTAACATAGAAC
Organism: Spinibarbus caldwelli; assembly: GCA_039654775.1. NCBI lineage: Eukaryota > Metazoa > Chordata > Actinopteri > Cypriniformes > Cyprinidae > Spinibarbus > Spinibarbus caldwelli. Next base: position 9,569,519 of record CM077245.1, read on the forward strand.
CATCGTTGATCAACCTCTTCCATTTCTACGTGCATTTCTAACTTATTTAAATTCCATCAGTGCTAGTGACAGGATGGGGAATGAATGCCCCTGGGGTAATGTGAATGTAATTTGCAACATCTGCATATTCACTGCCACATTTGACAAAGTGATAACCTCAAAGGTTGAACATTTCCAGTCTAAAAATCCACAGACTGAACCTTGACCTGTTGTTGAGCGGCAGACGGCACGGCACAGAGTCTCTGATGCAGGAGCCTGTTCCAGGATCAGCAGGCTCTACGATGACGAACGGCCTCTCCTCCAGAGTGACCACGCGCAAGTGCTGGGAGTCATCCAGAGGTTTGAGGAACGGGCCGTAACGGGACCAGGGCGGGTAACGCAGACGCAGCACTCCATTTTCCCACCAACCTACCTACAACAATAACAAGATGCCATTAAAATGATACAAAAACATTTCTGAGACCTCAGACAGATGCAGAGTATTTCATAATGGTAATTTGAAGAAGTTAAATGTGATTGGTGTTGGCATCGGTTTCCTATCTGACATTCTCAAGACAGTTTGTGGATGTAGTGCCAACTGTATTAAGTAAGAAGCTGAAGCTGAAGAACAGATAAAATGCCTGTCTTCCCAAGTGATTGCTATTTTACCTTTTAACAAGTCACGTAAACCCAAACCTTTCAAAACTACGGCAGCATGGCACCTTAACTTCACATGATTCCCAATCCCAAGTGTTAACCATCTGTCAGTGAACATGACAATTAAATATTATTAAAAAAGACTTGTTCTAGCTCGAAAATGAATGATTTAATATTTCTGCAGATCCACTGGCACGCTTCTGAAACCAGCCATTTCAAACTGTCAAAAAGTGCATGAATAACCAATACCAAAAACGTTCCTGCAAAAATCTATTATATCCCATGGCTTACTGACATTTGCCAGGAAAATGCTGTATGTGCAATCATTTGCAGTTGCCGCTCAATTCCATTCAAGTGCACTGCTCCGTAAACAATTTCCCTTTTGAGAGTAATTTAAAATAACAGACAAGTTATTGTCTAAACAGGAGCGTTGTGAATTATACAGTAAAACATAAATAAGCATATAAAAACATAAGGTATGAACTGCAGACTAGTCATTTTTATAATTAATTTTTACCAAGAATTTAGAGTTTTTAATAGAGGGAGAGAGAGATTAAAAATTCTCAGTGCACAGTAAGTTGATCATTCTGCTGCATTATATCAAAAGTATATGTAGTAATTATGTAACAAACACATAAAAGTTATCAAACAGTTAACAATTCCAATGAATACAGCACCATCGTGGCCTTTATTTTCATAACAGTTTATACATTATTATAAAATTTAAAGAATGGTGTCAATACAACTTTCGGGCTTTACACAAAATGTATTGTAATGTGAATGTGCATATATTTATTCTTTGATGCACTTCAGTCCCTTCCGTATGCGACACACAGTTCATTTCAAATGCATTCTTCACATTTCATTTATATTGCATTTAAATGGCAAGGCAAAATGTGAACTCACTTGGGAGCTGCATTTAAAACAGTTCAATGATAACCATGAATATCTAAACACATTTAAGCATACTAATGGCTCCACCCCTACCTCCTCCCAGCCTCTTCCTGCAGTGTAGGAGATAACATCCAGGAGCGGATTTGCCAGATAACCATCATTATTAAAGGAATAGTCCCGTCCAGATAGAGTTATGTTACTGAAGAACCTGCAGGAGGAGAAGAGGAAAAAAAGAGCAGGGTGATAAAGGAGGAGTCTGAGTGAAAGTGATAAAGAGAAGGAGAGAGAGCAGCGAGAGATAAGGAGTGATAGATGGGAGTTCCATTAGTCACCTTTCCACTTGTGGTGCTGTGTGTGATTTGTGCTGAATGCTTAAGGGACTCTTAAGCAAACCTTCTCTGCTGAACATTAAACAGAAATGACAACACTGAATCTCAATGAACATAAAAAAGAAATTCATTTACAGAACGGCCGAAAACTCAGGGTATAACTGCCTAACCAAATGAATGAATCGATGAATTAATACACAAGAAAATAGACAGTATGGAAGGATTAAAAAAACAAATGGAGAAAGTAAAGAAGAAAAGGGTAAAGAAAAGGTAGACGAATACATAGATGAATAAAAAGATGAATGTTACAAATCCTGTGCCTGCCCTTCCGTTCACTCTCCACCAGAGGTCACCCGTCCATCATACTGACTCTCACACTACACTGACTATTGCACTATACCCTGGACTACATTCCACCGCACTAATTGCACCCACAGCTGTAACCAATGAGACACGCTTTATAAGCCCTGGACTTCCTCGTTATGATGGCCGAGTATTGTAGGCACATGTCTCTCTCCTAGCGATAGCTACTCTACGGAGCCCACTTGGTTGTCATAGTCTTGCCTTGCCTGTTTTCTCGTGTTTTGATTTCTGCCCGTGTTTCCTGGATTAATCCTTTGCCTTGCCGTTCGGACTCTGTTTGCAGCTCGTTTGGATTATTGCTCGTGTACCTGGATTATCTCTCTGCCTTGCCCTGTTGGATATTGTTCGCCGATCGCAGACCTATGCTTGCCCTAGGATTACTCTTTGTCTTGCCTGTGATATACCTGTTTGCCATTGTTTGACCCTTGCTTGTTTCCTGACCACACCTTTGTAAATAAAACGCTCTCACATGGATCTGCACATCTCTCGTCTCGTCGGCTCCGTAACAATGAACTTCACAAATGTATAAATTAGGGAACGAAAAGGTAGAGAGAAAAGATGGATGAACAGACAGATAAAATATGAACACGAGTAAAAAGGATCAACTTCATGAATAAGTGAACAAATATGAAAGAAAAATGGGATGGATGAATGGATAAAAAATTAATAGTTTAAAGGGTAAAAATAATGAATGAATGAATGAATGAATAAAATGGTGAATGAACAAATAGAGAGAAAAAACATGAATGAATAGATAAATGACTACTAATGAACTTAAATGAACATTAAATAAAAATGACAACACTGAATCTCTGTGAAAACAGAATAACCAAAAACTCAACTGCCTAACCAAATGAATGGATCAATTAATTAATAAATTAATAAAATAAAATTAATTAGTAAAAAAGACAGTATAGAAAGATAAAAAAGAGGGAGAAAGTAAAGCTGAATGAATGAATGAATGAATGAATGAATGAATGAATGAATGGAGTAATGAACAAGCAAAATTCTGAATGAAAAAAATGGTTGAATGAATGAATGGCTAGGGTGATATATTGTATATATTGTATATATATATATATATATATATATATATATATATATATATATATATATATATATATATATATACACACACACACACACACACAAACACACATATAAATTAGAAAATAAATAGGGATACTTTTGAAAGACAGGGTACATTGGTAGATGAATGAAAAATTAAGGGTACTGAAAGATAACCCTCACAAAAGTATAAATTAGGGAATTAATAAGTAAAGAGGAAAAGCTGAATGAATGGACAGGAAAAATATGATCAATTTATGAATATATGAACAAATTAGAAAAAAAGGGATTAATGAAAGATAAAAAATTTAACAGTATAAAGGGTAAAAATAATGAATGAATGAATGAATGAATAAAATGGTGAATGAACAAATAGAGAGAAAAAACATGAATGAATAGATAAATGACTAAAATGAACATATTCATGGAATAAATTCTGGAAAAAAAAAATTCATGAAAACATTAATGTCAGAATAAACGAATGAAATTTGTATTTATTTTATGTTTTCACTGTTTATGAAGAAAAATTGTGATGGACAGATGAAAAAAACAAGGGTAACGTAAAGGATAACCTTCACAGAGGAATGAATCGATGAATCTATGAAAGAGGAACTGGGTGGATGGAGGATGAATGACATGCCCTGAGGCACTGCAGCCACGGCTCCGATTGCGCTTTTATCGCACTTCCAGATCGGCGGCAGGACATGGCAGTCATCTCGCCAGTGGCTTGTTTTCAATATTCAGTGTTTGGAGCTCTGAGGATGCTGCCGAGATGTTCTTGTTAGTCACCATGACAACTAGGAGCACGAGAGTAGCACCGAAACTCTGGAATAGACGCGAAACGCAAACATCACGACAGAGCATCTTTCTCCCCTGCACTCCTCTCGTTGGGCATTCGTCAGCAGTTTTCTTTTCAGTGGTGATGCGGTAATGGCCGGTGAAAAAGACTCTTTCAACCAGCTCGTTTTTCATTTTTTTATTTTAGCCCGTCATTGCACGGGACGCTCTGCTCGTTTTTATGAGACGTGTCTCATAAGTCTTCCCACTTCTGTCTTTGGGAGAAATTGTATTTGATATCTGATCCATAATTTATGTCAGGCTCTATATAAGAGATTATGTTCATTTCAAATTGTCAGTTGCAATGACGGCTACGGCGGGCTTCTGGTTTAATGTCCCATTTAATAGAACGTGAGCGGTATTGCTTAGCCAAACTTCATTCCTCCGTCTCAAAAAGGCACGCTAAACACTTTTAGAAATACGAAATGGAGCTCTGTTCATTTTTTATGGCACATTTTTTCATGCACACTCAGAAGGGAATCATAATCGAGTTTACAAATCGCTCTCAAACTTCTTCGATCCATCACACGCGATCAGCAATTAAAGAAACCGTCCGATCTGGTGTAATTAATTTATCTGGAGCTCATTTCGAGAGTGCAATGGAGAGCGTCACACACTTCCAGCACTCACACTTCCCTTGTTCCCTCGCTCTAGACCCCTGCAAGGTTGTCATAGCGACACAGCCATTGACATTACATGTGTTCCGCTAATGCCTTACATTGTGGGGTGAACAAACAACCTAAAGCACAGCACATAGCGGAATACAGATGTCACTTGTGTCATCACAATGAAGACGAGAAAGAGAGAGGCAGGAAAAAGGGAGCGTGAGCCTGACACAAAATGGAAACGTAGCAGTGATGTACTGTCACACAGAATGTGAAATGAAAAAGCCTGGAGACACAAGGAAGAGGAGGCAGGGGGGAAAGAAAGTGTGTGGCACACACACCAGGACAGGATAAGGAGAGATGCGGAATGTTTAAACATCAGAGGGGTGTTTAAACATCAGAAACATTTGAGGGGTTTTAATGTGTCCATTAAAGCAGCATTAGCATGGTGATGAGCAGAGACACTGCCCTCTGCAGTTGTGTGTGTGTGTGTGTGTTTGAAAGAGAGAGTATCTCAAAGCAATATGGCTGTATACAACAGTAATATGGTTACCCATGAGCGAAAGTCATAAAGAGAGAGAGAGGCTGTTCCAAAGCCTATCAAGACCTAGACAGCATTTTTGGGGTTCATGGACAGGTTCAAAAGTTCATTGAAATGGCCAAAAATGCTGTGTCTGTAAGAATGTTCAAGCTCACCCATGATCCCCACACATGTAAGTCGGAACTTTCAAATATGCCTAGTAAATTCCAAAAATGCTGTCTAGGAATGAATGTTCGAGTCACGGGTGATGCCCCAAAAATGCTTTCTAGGCACATTTAACATGCCAATCATGCTCAAAAAGGGCCTCTAGGGTTATCTAGACAGGAATGTTCTAAGGAACGATCAAAAGATGCAAGACGTGAGTGCAATGGTCAAACACATGCATTTTTACATGCAACAATGGAAAATCAGTCCAATGGAATGCAAAAAGGAGCTCTGTTTGAACTATCCCTAACAATGCCCAAAAATAATGTCTGTGAACATTCAACACCCCTATTCTGCCCAAAAATGCTGATTGTTGAAGATGTCTGGGTTGGAGCATTTAAATACATCCATGTTACCCATAAATGATTAATGTAGGAATGTTTGAAAGCACAGATGATGTAACATTTGCATGTGCCTAATACCTACAAATAATGTGTCTATGATCCCCAAAAATATTGGCTAAGGACAAGCAATGTGCCCAAGTTGCCCAAAAATGCAGTATGTAGTAACTGTCTAGGTTGGAGTCTTCAAACATGTCATGCCCAAAAAAGCAGCCAAGTTAGAAGCAAATGTGCCTATGATGCCCAAAAAAGGCCTGTAAGGTTATCTAAAGCTATCTTGGCAGGAACACTCAATCAATGTCTAAAACTGCTGTCTATTAATATTGCTGTCTATGAAAACTGCTGCTTAAAGGGATAGTTCACCCAAAAATGAAAATTCTGTCATTAATTACTCACCTTCATGTCGTTTCAAACCTTCATTCATCTTCAGAACAAAAATTAAGATATTTTTGATGAAATCAGAGAACTTTCTGACCCTCCATAGACAGCAACGGAACTGTCATGTTCAAGGCCAAGAAAGTTAGTAAGGACATTGATAAAACAGTCCATGTGACAGAAGATGAACAAAGGTCTTAGGTTTGGAATGACATGAGGGTGAGTAATTAATTACAGAATTTTCCTTTTTGAGTGAACTATCTCTTTAATGAAATGGAATAGGTCAGAGCAGGAATGTTTGAAAGCACACATGATGGAACCTTTGCATGTGCCTAATGACTAAAAATGCATTTAGTAACATTTGAACATGTGCATGATGCCCAAAAATCAGTATAGTGCTCAAAAATGGTCTATGTAGAAATATTTGAATGTACCTGTAATGCAAAAACAAAATCCAGGTAGAAATGTTCAAATGTGCCTATTATGGCCAAAATTGCAGTCTAAAGGTCTTTCCACACTGAATGCAAAAAAGCGAAATGAATTTCGGACGCGATTACGCGCTGGAATAAAACAACGGCTTCCTATGGATGCTTCCACATAGACTGCGAACATTCGCGCACCGAAAATGTGAATGTTTTTTTTTCGTTCAGTCCGATGAATCTTTTCAGTTTCGCAAAGCGAAAATACGGGCCGTCCAATAAGGTTTGAGCATTACATCACATGCCTGGAGCAGCTGCTGTTGCACAAAAAGGCAAGAGTGGTGGCGCTGCCGCTGTTTCGAAAACCAGTGTTAACATACACAGAAGAAGAGTATCCCGAAAGAGAAGAGAATGGATGCTGAGTTCTTGTTATCTTTGGTATCTGAGAACAAATTTATTCTCACGTTCTTCATATAATTTATATTAATTCTCCACTGAATTATGTGATCTGGAGAGCACTGTCCTTTTTCTTCCACGTTCACTCTCAAGATCTTACGTATTAAAAAAAAATTGAGTGAAACCTTTTTCTACACATGAAATATGAAAGCAAATAGACATATGATTATGACGATATATTTTCTGTATGTGTTTTGTAGCAAATTAGCTCGAAAGGGGAATATTTATAATTAATTATAACTGGTTATAATTAATAATAAATATTTAGATTAGATATTAGAATTAACTGTAGCAGAATCGATATTACAATTATTTGATCTGTCCGTCCACCGAGCAGACAATATAATTATTTATCAGTTCTAGGAAAGATTATTTTCCTGGCCAAGGAACAATAGCCTTCCTACTTATACAGTACTAGCAGTAGTTTAGCATGTAGCAAGGAGCAACATTCAGTGACCTCGAATTGTGAGCAGCACACAGAGACAATCAATTTGTGAATATAAGAGATTTAATAAATGTAACTATAGCTAACATACAACTAAATTAAGCAAAACACATACATACAGAATGAAGGAAAGCAAGGAAGAGAGAGAGAAGAGCAAAAGAATGGCAGTATTTCACAACAATTAACCACAACCTAATGAGAATCGTCAGAGAATTCAAAAATCACCTTAAACAGGGGCTCAAACTTAAAACACGCATCTAAATAGTTGTAAACGGTTACTTGCATTGGCTTTGCTGCGGAACAAGAGTCCTGATGCGATAGACGACGAATCCTTTAGGAGTGAGCTGAAGGTTTTTCCTCTGGTTCTTCTTGAAGAAAGGAAAGTCCACAGCGGATCGACAAAAGTTATTTTAAGGTAAAACTACCAGAAGGTTAAACTCAAGAGGAGAGTTTGGAGCGTGTCCGTCTCAAGAAGAAGAGTTTCTGAGCGTCGATTAGTCTGAGTTCTGAACTTTTGATAGTTCATAGCCGCACCCATTTTGTGGGTGAAGGGGCAAATCAGAGGCATGCATTTTGAGTGGGAGAAACCTTCTTTGTCTCCGTTTATGGCTCATTTGCATTTTTATTGCTAGTCTGGGAGTTGGTGCAGTTTTAATTCAAAACATATTAAGAATTGTTTGATGTATTTCACGATCACATATTGTACATCATTGTGTGAGAAATAAAGAGAAGATCATTTTGATACCAAGAAAGTAACCTCCAGATGATATTAAAGCAGAGATACACTCATACACTTGAATATAGGCATTTAAATTCTAACTAATACAAGTAAAGGGTTTTAACTAGGTTAATATAATAGGGGAATATACATACAACACATGCATATAGCAGATACATTTATAACTGCTTAATTATGGCCTAAATAAAGAAAATGTCATTAGGTGTGTGTGCGTGTGTGTGTGATGTGTATTGGTAATTGTGGAGACAGACAACTGGTCTGGTGCCTGGCACGGGGGTCATTCCCTCCTCTTTGGAATGTGTTTGAAGTTTGATAGGGACACCATAGAGGTGACCTGCTTAGCATCTTTTTGATAGTGGGGAAAAACCATCGGCAATTTAGCACCCATATAAATGTAAACGGTGAGGCCAGATTTGTAATTTATATGTAAATGTCAAAAGGCTAAAAGGGTCTTTTAAGGCATAAAGTGTAAACAGCCATCAATGATCCTAAGCAGACACTACAGAATCCCCCCTTTGGCTGAAGATGTTCACTTGGAGACATCATCAGACAACAGTGGATCATGATGGTAAGGTGGCAGGTGGATCCTGATTGTCAGATGGCAGGTGGATCATGAATGTTAGATGGCAGGTGGATCATGAAGGCCGGATGGCAGGTGGATCCTGATGGTTAAATGGCAGGTGGAACGGGAAGGCCGGATGGCAGGTGGATCCTGATGGTTAAATGGCAGGTGGAACAGGAAGGCCGGATGGCAGGTGGTTTCTAATTTTCCTCAGCCTTTGGATCCTCACCTTTGGTGTTAACCTTGGTCAGGTTCAGCACTGTCTCTGCCTGGGTCCCTCTTTTTCGATGGTTCCGTTTGAAGGTTCGAGGAAGGGCAGCTGTGCACCTGTTCATGGACCTTTGCACCCCGTTGACTCTGTTAAACAGGACAAAGGCAAGGCCGAGGGTCAGGGTGTACCCAATTGCTGTGGCGAAGCAAAGTGCCGTGTCGGCGGCAGTCCAGGATCAGGCAACGGGAAAGTTAGTCTGCACAGGCAGCCGAGACAGTGCTTGGAGGGCTGTGTCTATTGGGGTGATGTCAATCATCTGGGACCCCCCTGTCTCAATGCTCAGTTCCAATTCAGGTTCCAGGGTGAGACTGTGATCCTTGAAGAAGTCTGGAATTTCTACCTCGGATTGGTACTCTTCACTTGGAAGGTGGTACAGCGCCAGGTCCCCGAGGTGGAGGATGGCACCTTTGGGCACTTGAATCCACATACTCTGGTTGGCCAGGCTGACACAGGTGGCAGTGTCATGCTGGTCATAGGTCAGTGTGGCAGCACGGATAGGTGTGTTGACGAGTCTCGGAGGAAGGACTTGCTGGGGCAGAGATAGTGAATGTCTTTGGTCAGGGTACACATGCGCAGGTTTGGGGCCAGGTATAACTGTGGGTTACTGTCGTGGTAGGCCACCACATCTGGGGTGTTTATCTTGATGTGAGTGTTCCCTTGCCAAAATCCAACATTGACAATGTCTTTGAGTCTGTAAATGTTGTCAGATTCAAAGATAGGTAGATTCAGAAGAAATGCCATCTCGCTCTGCTCGGGGTTGACATGTAGCAGGATGGAGCCCCCCAGGGAGTAGGCGAGGTGGGCTTGGAGAGAGTCAGGTGGATGAGCAGTAGCAGAGGATAACACCGTTTGTACTAGGCTCAGGGGCACCAGGTATGAAGGAATTCTACCCATAGCTAAACTGTCAATGGAGAAGCTCACGTCACAGAGCATGTCAGACATTAGAGTGGTGACCAGCTGAGTTTGGGCAACATCATTCTGTATAACAGAGAATAACTGTTTCACGTTCACAGTTTGGTTCAGCAGGACACTGTGAGTGTTCAGAACCACCAAGGTGCCCTTTAATGATTTGCCTATAGTCTGTAGGGTTTGGCCCTGTAGTGTGAGTTGTTCTCTCAGCTGGGGCATCTCAGTCTGGATCTCCCTTACATGTTGCCTCAGGGTAGATAGGCTCACAGAGTTGACGCTGGTCATTCCCAGGTTGAACAGGGTTCCAACAGCAGCAGCAGCTCCAAGCAAGGCCCCCAGGAATCGTTAGTTATGCCTGTTATGTCCGCTTAGCTCTGCCTGGGTGACAGTCATTTTCTGCAACTGAGTGAGCATGTGTCTTGTAGACATTTCGGGGGTCAAGTCGGACATACATCTTTTGAATGTGAGTCCTGCAGTTGGTGATGAGAAGTCCAGGTTGGTCCCTCAGTACAATGCTTAATGCTGGACCTGGTAATGTGATATCAGGTTGCGGCTGTCCTCTGGTTAGCCCCCCCCCCAAACGATGGACCCATTTGAAAACTGGTTCTTTCTGTCCCCGGCACAGCTTGATCCGGTATGCGACAGGAGAGAGTTTGTCCACAATTTCATGCGGTCCCGTCCAGTGTGGCAGAAACTTCTTTGATAGCCGATGAGAGGTTGTCTGAGGTGGCTGTGTGTAGCGGTAGTACCAGACTTTGTCACCCACATCCAGTTCTTGGTGTGACGCCTTCCGGTCGTAGTATGCTTTCTGGCCTTCCGCACTCTTTTGGAGTCTTTGTTGGGCAAAAGCAAATGTGCTTCTCAAATGCCGGTGTAGTTCCTCAAGGTATTGGTGAGTGGTGTAGGCGGTGACAAGGTTGGAGTCTCCTGGCTGGTACAGCAGGTACAACGGGAATGTCATTTGACGGCCTGTCAGTAGTAGGAAGGGAGGCACACCTGTTGACTCATGTGGAGTTGCTCTGATGGCCATGAGCAGCAGGGGAAGTTTCCAATCCCAGTCCTTCTGGTTAACAGACACGTATTTTCTTAGCATGCTGACCACAGTCCGATTCGTTCGTTCCACTTGACCCGAAGAGATTGGATGATGACTTATGTGCAGTTGTGCTTGTATTCCCAGAAGTTTCCAAATCTGCTCCATGATCTCAGCTGTGAAGTGGGTGCCCCTGTCTGAGTTTACTCTCAGCGGCAGCCCGAACCTGGAGAATATGTGATTCATCAGGAGGTATGCTGTAGTTTGTGCAGTGTCATTGGGTGCTGGGAGGCATTCTACCCACTTTGTGAACTGGCATACGACTGTGAGGAAATATTTTTTGCCTCTTGTTGACCTGGGTAGGGGTCCGATCCAGTCAATTTGGAGGTCTGACCAAGGGAATGTGACTCCTCTGCACTGCAGTGGGGCTCTTTGTTTTGGGTTTGTTGGTTGGAATTGACAGCAAACAAGGCATCCTTTCACATACTCTGCCACATCTTGCTGCATGCCGGGCCAGTATGCCACTTGTTTTAGTATCTCATAAGTGGCTCTTGTGCCGTGGTGTCCCGCACATGGTGCGTCGTGGGCATACATCAACAAAACCCCCCTTTGACACTGTGGCACCACAAGCTTTGGCGCAGTGAGGTCATCAGGGACATACCACAGAATGTTGTCCATCACACGCAGCATGGGTTTCACATTGAGTAGTCCTTCAAGGGTCGGAGCATCAGCAAGCTGAGCAGGTGTGACAGGGTGGTTGGAGGGGTCAGGGAGGTGGTGAAGAATAGTCTGTATGGAGGAGTCAGAGGCTTGCATGTCAGCAATGTCATTAGTGGAGGTTTGAGGAGCCAGCGTAAGCGGCTGTGAGGTGGGCATTGTGGCGGGTTGAGTATGTTTGCTGCGGGTTATGGCTGCCACGTTAAGGGTGGGTGGGTGGGTTGGTGGAGACCATAACTCGCCGTGTAATGCATCTGCTTTGGCTAGGGCATCCGTTTGGTCATTGAGGTCCTTGTCTGCACCAGGTTGCTTCGAGTGTCCTTTCACTTTCTTCCAGTAGACAATCATATCATGTTCACTTGTGATGTCGTCGCATGCCTGGAACAGGTGTTGGTGTTTAACTGGTTTGTTGTTTGCTGTCTTGAAACCATTTTGCTTCCAGCCTGGAAGATGGCATGTGAAGCCAAGTCTGGCATAGTTGGAGTCTGTGCAGATGAGCAGTTCTCTGATGTTATGGGTCGATGCTATTTGCAGGGTTATGAGAATAGCCACTATCTCAGCATATTGTGATGATTGTGGACCCAGCTTGACGTGTTGTGGTGGGCAAGGTCGATCACTTAGCCAGAGAACACCAGCACCAGCACCAGCCTTTAGGATGCCCTCGTGGTTGTAGGAACATCCATCGACGTAGGCTGTGGGCATGCCTTGGCAGACATTCTCGTCAAAATACCTGTGGCAGGTCGGTGGCTGTAACTGGGGCCTTTCCGCTTCCATGTCCTCAGTCGGTGTGTCATCAGAGCAGCTCTGGCAGGCTGCCAGGCCATTACCCAGCGCCGACTTGTGGTTTTGAGTATATCGTGCTTCCACGTTGCACCCCTGGAGGGCCATTAGCCATGTGGCAATGCGTGAGTTTGTGACCACACCATCGCGGATGCGCTGGCTGTTAAGAAATGTGACAGGCTTGTGACAGGTTTCTATGATCACTTTCTGTGCTCCAATGTAGTTGGAGAATCTCTGGAGGGCCCATACAGTACAGAACAGGGCTTTCTCACAGTCTGAGTATTTGCACTCTGGGGGAAGAAGAGTCTTGCTGGCATATGCGACCACCCTTTTATCCTGGTCATGCCGTTGGTATAGACCAGCGCTGAGACAGTGGCTGGAGAATCCAGCATCCAATTAGAACTCCTTCTGTGGATCCGGGTAAGCCAGATATGGTGCAGTGCACAGATGTCGTTTCAATTCATTCATGGCATTTTGCTGAGCATCTGTCCAGACAAATGGGCAGTCCTTTTTCAGGAGGGCAGTGAGAGGGCGTGGAATGTCCGAATAATTCTCAATGAACTGCCGTGAATAGTTGCACACGCCCAGAAAACTTTGGAGTTCCAAGACTTTTGCGGGTGGCTTGATGTTCTGAATGGCCTGGATGCGGCTGGTTTGTGGCTCAATACCCCGTGGTCCGATGAGTAGGCCCACGTAGTTGACCTTGGTTTTGCACCATTGTCCTTTGTGGAGGGCAATCTTGGCGCCTGCGGCGGTCAGTTGGTGCAGGACGTAGTCAATTTCTTTCAGGTGATCAGCCACCGTCATGCTTTTCATGAGAACATCATCAATGTAGACTAAATTTCCTCTTACTCTGGCATCTGGGCAAGCTATGTTGAGGAAGATGTTGAATTCGGCGGGTGAGTTGGCATAGCCGAATGGGCACCTTGTGAAGGTGTACTGTCGACTGCAGAAGCTGAAAGCAAGCTTATGCTGGTCATCTGGATGCACTGGTATAGTCCAAAATCCTGAGGCCACGTCAAGCGTGGATAAGATTGTGGCACCCCTGATTCTTGGTATCTCCTGTTCCAGCTGTGTCATGGGCCACCGCGATAATGGCACCTGTTGGTTCAGTTTCCTATAGTCGATGGTTGGTCACCACTTGCTGTTTGGTTTGAGGACAGGCCAGATGGGGGCAGAATAAGTGCTGTTACACGGCCGGATGACACCTTTCTCAAGCATAGAGTTGATGATCTCCTGTACAGGTTCGTACGATTCTAGGGGTATCTTGTATTGCTTGACAAAAGTGGGTGGAGCTTTCGGGTGCGTTGGGATCCGCACAACATGAAGGTTAGTGAGGCCACAGTCTAAAGCAGTGGTTCTCAACTGGTGGGTTGCGACCCAAAAGTGGGTCGCGGGACCGTTCTGAGTGGGTCGCGGAGTGTACGGCCACACACAAACACATACACAGATACACAGAAAATGACATCAACAATTCTAAATGTTTTTTTTTTTCTGATGCGAGACTTTTATTTTAAAAGACGTGCATGAAAGCTGTTGACACTTCTGTCAGATGCAGTAATAATTTCTGAGAAAAACGCGCTGTCCAGATTCAGTAGCTGCGGTCAGATGAGATGTAGACAGATTTATTGTCAGTGTCATTATTCTATCGTTATTTTCGTAACTTGCAATGAAAAAAAAAGTCTCCCACCTCAGAAAAGCGAACTATCCTGTCCTGTCAGATGTTATACAGTGTTCGTAGTGCGCACTCTTCTATAGCATGCGCAAACGCGGCGCCACTATGTATATCACTTCACTAAAGCGCAGAAACTACGAACATGCAACGCGTGAAATAAAAGTACAGTATTGATAAATCACATACTGGTACTGCATGTGTTAGCTGGGAAGGATTTGCATGAAGGTCAGTATTAATGAATTAATACTAATTCAGTATTAGTAATATTCTTAACAGTCTTAATTTTTGTTAAATAAATTTGCTTTGTTTTTATTTTTTAACAAATTATATATATATATATATATATATATATATATATGTGTGTGTGTGTGTGTGTGTGGGTCGCGGCTTGATGACCATGGGAAAACGTGGGTCCCAAGGCCAAACCAGTTGAGAACCACTGGTCTAAAGAGTCCTTGGCAAATGACGCTTTATATTTGTACAGGACTTGACGGAGTTTGTGGCGGTCTGCATCCTCCTGTACGGCATCAGCATCTTTCAGAATTTGCTGGACTTGTCTCTCAAAACCTGGGTATGGCTCTTTTGTCATTAATTCCTCTGTCTCGTGTGCAGTCAGAGGTGCAGCAACACTGTCTCGCCGGTGGCATGGTTAGAGACTGTATACATGGCAAGATGTTGGTCTTCTGTTAGCTCTGTTCTACACACCTGCTCCTTGACCACTGGCATGACTGAAGTTAAGGTGATGATCTTGAAGGGTGCTGTTGACACTGTGTGGCCTGAGCTTCCTTCTGGAATCAGTGAATCTGGGATGGATCCAATTATTGCCAAAATCAGTTCAAAGTCATGGAAGTCATAACTCACTAGCCATCCCAAACAGTGGGCCTTAGGTACTCTGACATCCGTTGCCGTGCAGTTATTGAACAGGATGTACACTGCCCGAAATGTCACTTCAACGAGGGGCGTGGCTTCCAAAGTGAGGCCCAGTTCCCCACACTCGGGTGAAAGCTGCAAGAAGCCCAATGTGTGGCTGAGGGTTTGACCGCATCGCAGGTTGAGTCTAACAGCGACCCCTTTGGTGTAGGCTGGTACTACAGTCTCTTGTTCGTTGATTAGCGTGCGGGCCTCAGGGATGGTTTAGCCTGACAGGAGGTTTTCATGGTTGACAGGAACAGAGGGGGACTGTGAGGTCATTGGAGTCCATACCACTTCATTGATCATGTCCACGTGATCCCTGAGGCGAATCAAAATGTCCGCTCCGATGTAAACATCATGCATTAGGTTTGGAAGGACCAGGAAGTAATGGGTTAAACATCTGTCATTCCACTTCAAGTTCAGGGCACAGATGCACTTGGCAGTCACCATGGTTGATAGACAGGGATTCAAAGAGAATCGTGTGCGTTTGTTAGCGCAGGGGATGTTTGAACTCTGTCTCTCAAGAGTACTGAACAGTGAGAGGCTGATGGCTGAATTGTCTGCCCACAGTGCTAGTATGGGGTCTGTTGTTGTGACATCATTCAGCTGTAAGGCCCCCATAACCTGGGGCCCATTTGAGTCAGAGTCTTTGGCTAGCTGGAAAGCACAGAGCAGTGACCTTGAACCTTGCTCTTGGGTCGAGACGTTCCCGCGGCGGGCGGCGAGATTTTCTGTGACCTTTGTGACCTGGCAGTCTGTCTGGGGCTTGTGTGGTGACTGGCAAGCAGTCAGAGCTGGTTTTGTGTAGTTCGTCAGGGAGGCAGACCACCAAAACTGCGCTTTCGGGTACTTTGGGGTACTGGCTGGAGGTGTGGTGCTGGATGTTGGTGGGCTCTGGTGGTTCAGCAGTCAGCTGAGGTGGTTGCGTGATGTCATCACTTGGTGATGGGATATCTGGTTCTGTGGTTGACAGTGGATTAGCAGTGATCTGTTTGGGAGGTTCATTTTGAGAGGACTCTGAATGGGTGTTGGGGTCAGATCTCATGCTTAGTCATAACTGATCTGACTCATCCTTTTTGTCTCCCTTGTGGTGCTTTTTCTGGAGGAGTTCCTTCAAAAGTCTCATGATCTCTGCTGACTCAGATGCATCCTCCTGGTTCTGTTCTGCAGATGGTTTATATTTTGGCTTGTCCAGGGCATGTTGAGACGGGTTCTGCTGGCGGTCCGAGCTCCATGCTTGTGTCGATGAGAGTCGGCTCCCCTTAGGCCGTCTCTTAGCTTCCCATGTGGCTTCACCCTTTCGGTTGAGAGGTGGTTGTGACCTGTCCCAGGATCTCTCGGGGTGCCCAGTCTGGTGCTTAGGACGGGCACCGCCATGGCCACGCTGCTCTCTGCTGGCTGGGAAGGATCTTGACATTGCGTTGACAGGGTTGTCACTGTGGCTTGGCCCGGCGTCCTCTAAAGCAAGTTCTGAACTTTGATTAGTGACAGGATAGATTGTGGGTTTTTCCCATCTTTTCAGAGGCAGTCCTTTGTTTGGCATAGGCCTTATGGGCTAAGTCTCACAGCTGTTGGGTGGACATAGTCCATGGGCAGGCCAGAACTCCCAAGTGGTGACTCACCGTTGGGTGCAGGTTCCGGAGGAACAGAGTTTTGAAGTTGAATTCGTCTTCCATTCCTGGCTCATTCCGTGCTCCAAAGTAGGCCTGTCTGAGCCTGTTGTAGAAGGCCTGCGTGGTTTCCTGTCTGCCCTGTTTAAGGTCCATGGCCGTAATCAGTCCTTGCTCTGATTCTGGGTCAGAGAACTCTTTAATCAAAGCCTGCTGCAGTTGCTGGTAATCCATTTTGACCATTTCTGGCTGTCAGTCTAGAAAGCTCCGGACTTCACGGCTGGCGGTGATTCTGAGCAGATAGAGTCTGTCTCGTGTGGTAACGTTGGCAACAGTTTGCAAATGAAAGTCAATGTCTTTTATGTAAGCGTGCATATCGTTGCCGCCTGCAGGGTTTGGAGTGAAAGTGGGAATGTTTCTCGCCAGCTTATCCAATTCTTTAGGTGACACACCATGACTGGAAGACAGCTTTTGGAAGGGCTCCCACCCCCTTGCTGCTGCTGGGGGTTCTGGGATGCTGGCAGGTGACGTCTTGAGCAGTGGGCTCTCACCCCCCTTTTGAACTGGAAGCTCTTGACTAGGAGGTATCAGTCTACTGGTTAGGGGAAATTCTGTGGTGTGCATTTCCCTTTCAGAGTCACTTTGCAATCTATATGCATGTTTAAGCTCTCGGTGAACTGTGTCAAGTTCTTCTTTTAAATAGTCTCTTTGTTGAGCCAGGGCACTGACTCCAGCCCGGGCGCTTTGCAGATGGCCCTCACAGGCCTTGGCCCTGGCTTCTCTTTCTTTAAGTACAGTCTCTGCTTTCATCAGGAGAGCCTCAGCTCGCTGGAGTTTTTCACTCAGTTCCTCTCTGGTGTCCTTGTCCCACTGCTTTCGGCGTGCTGTATCTACACAGAGATCAGTCAAGGCTTTCTGGAGTCTCTCTACTTCCTCCTGCAGCTCTGGGTCCTTGTCATCCGCCGTCCTGTGCTGGTGCTGAGTCTCCGATGGCAGCTGGTCTAGTTGACATTGAGCGAGCACCCAGTTTCTCTGAGCTTCCTCAGCCTGGAGCTTCAGCGCTGCTGCTTCCTGTTCCCGCCTGGAGATGCTTGCTTCACTCAGATTTGCCTGGCCGAGGAGGTTGTGGGCTAGTGACCCAAGGATTTTGGTGAGCTCTTTGTGGCTGTAGTCCTGTGTAGGATCGTGGGACATCAGGGCACTCAGGTTGTCATCAAGCTGTTCCTGGCTCAAGTGCTGCAGGCCCCCGGCGGCTTGAGGCAGGAGGGTACCAGTCATGGCACTCAGCCAGGCCTCTAGTCGATCCCAGTGGGCATCAGGGCTGGATGATTAAGACATGCTGGCTCACTGGTGAAGAGAGAGAGGGAGGGAGAGAGAGAGAGAGAGAGAGAGAGAGAGAGAGAGAGCGAGGGACAGCACAAAAAGGCCAATGCAAGTCCTTACAGCGTTAGCAGGCTGCAATTATAGTAATTATATGTTCTATGCATGGTTTGTTTGACGAGTACAAACAGTTAGCGGAGTGTTGGCTAAGCACCTGTTATCTCAGCCGTGAATGGCAAGGTGTGTCTAATTGTTGTGGGGACACCGGAAAGGATCTAACTAAAGATTGTTGACAGCGTGATCGTCTAAAGACTTTGGCAGCTTGGGTCGTCAATCTATTACTCAGCCTTCCCTGATGATTCTCAAAGGTTCGGTCTCTAGGCAAACAAAACAGAACAAAATGAAAAACAAACAAACCAACAAATCAAAACACAGAGAGAGATAGAGGAGAGAGCAGGTTTAAGCCTTTCACTACCGTTAGGGGTTATGACAGGGCCTACAGAGTAGAGGGTGCTGCTGAGTCATAACATCTAGTGGGTTGGTCTTGCTGGGATAGCAGGAGCAGGCTAATTACCTTAAAGAT
Source organism: Spinibarbus caldwelli (assembly GCA_039654775.1). Lineage (NCBI taxonomy): Eukaryota > Metazoa > Chordata > Actinopteri > Cypriniformes > Cyprinidae > Spinibarbus > Spinibarbus caldwelli. Next base: position 9,588,140 of record CM077245.1, read on the forward strand.
TGAGGAGAAACCTGATGAGAAACCTGATTTTGGGGTTTCGCTAGCTGGATGGGTCAGTATGGGCTAGACTTAGTGATGGATGTGATCCAGTCTGGATCCCGTGGCAGCTCACTGTGATCTGCGTGGAGGCAACCATCACTTCACTACCTAGGCACTAGAGGGAGTGCTACCTATACAGGTGCATCTCAATAAATTAGAATGTCATGGAAAAGTTCATTTATTTCAGTAATTCACCTCAAATTGTGAAACTCGTGTATTAAATAAATTCAGTGCACACAGACTTAAGCAGTTTAAGTCTTTGGTTCTTTTAATTGTGATGATTTTGGCTCACATTTAACAAAAACCCACCAATTCACTATCTCAACAAATTAGAATACTTCATAAGACCAATAAAAAAACATTTTTAGTGAATTGTTGGCCTTCTGGAAAGTATGTTCATTTACTGTATATGTACTCAATATTTGGTAGGGGCTCATTTTGCTTTAATTACTGCCTCAATTCGGCGTGACATGGAGGTGATCAGTTTGTGGCACTGCTGAGATGGTATGGAAGCCCAGTGGCCTTCAGCTCATCTGCATTTTTTGGTCTCTTGTTTCTCATTGTCCTCTTGACAATACCCGATAGATTCTCTATGGGGTTCAGGTCTGGTGAGTTTGCTGGCCAGTCAAGCACACCAACACCATGGTCATTTAACCAACTTTTGGTGCTTTTGGCAGTGTGGGCAGGTGTCAAATCCTGCTGGAAAATGAAATCAGCATCTTTAAAAAGCTGGTCAGCAGAAGGAAGTATGAAGTGCTCCAAAATTTCTTGGTAAACGGGTGCAGTGACTTTGGTTTTCAAAAAACACAGTGGACCAACACCAGCAGATGACATTGCACCCCAAAACATCACAGACTGTGGAAACTTAACACTGGACTTCAAGCAACTTGGGCTATGAGCTTCTCCACCCTTCCTCCAGACTCTAGGACCTTGGTTTCCAAATGAAATACAAAACTTGCCCTCATCTGAAAAGAGGAATTTGGACCACTGGGCAACAGTCCAGTTCTTCTTCTCCTTAGCCCAGGTAAGACGCACAAGAGGAATATGACAACTGTAGCCAAATTCCTTGACACGTCTGTGTGTGGTGGCTCTTGATGCCTTGACCCCAGCCTCAGTCCATTCCTTGTGAAGTTCACCCAAATTCTTGAATCGATTTTGCTTGACAATCCTCATAAGGCTGCAGTTCTCTCAGTTGGTTGTGCATCTTTTTCTTCCACACTTTTTCCTTCCACTCAACTTTCTGTTAACATGCTTGGATACAGCACTCTGTGAACAGACAGCTTCTTTGGCAATGAATGTTTGTGGCTTACCCTCCTTGTGAAGGGTGTCAATGATTGTCTTCTGGAAAACTGTCAGATCAGCAGTCTTCCCCATGATTGTGTAGCCTAGTGAACCAAACTGAGAGACCATTTTGAAGGCTCAGGAAACCTTTGCAGGTGTATTGAGTTGATTAGCTGATTGGCATGTCACCCTATTCTAATTTGTTGAGATAGTGAATTGGTGGGTTTTTGTTGAATGTGAGGCAAAATCATCACAATTAAAAGAACTAAAGACTTAAACTACTTGAGTCTGTGTGCATTGAATTTATTTAATACATGAGTTTCACAATTTGAGTTGAATTACTGAAATGAACTTTTCCACAACATTCTAATTTATTGAGATGCACCTGTAGGTAAACACAAATGGATAGAATACAGAAATTAAGTTTAAATTTAAATTCAAACACTGTTTAAACTAAATTTAAATAAGTGAATGGTAAAGTGAGAGAGAAGAGGGGGGGAGAAACCTGATAATAATAAAAAAGAAACAAAAACAGCAACAACGAAAAAAAAATAATAATAATAAAAATAAAATAAAATAAAATAAGATAACTAAATAAAAATGATAAAAGTAATAAAAGACAATAAAAGTAAAAACAAAAATAATACTCAAATAGGGAATTAAAACGGGAGGTAACTAGAATGGTGTGAATGATAATAAAAACTAAAAAGCAGATGGGAAATTAGAAATAAAACAAATCAAAATACATAGACTTGGGAGAGAGAAGTCGACCTAGCTGAGAATGCCCACAAGGTGGAGTGGGTGAGCCCACACAATGTGAACTCAGGAGGGTAGAGGTGGAGTTCAAGTGTTAGATACTTAAACAGCCTGCCCTCTAGCGTTAGTTTAAGGTACTGTGCCTTAACTCCAATCGTGCTTAAAACTGATCGCGTTTACTGTGAGCGTACTCTCATTCTAACGGACAATTTACTGCAGCGATCACAAGAACAATGTGACTTAAATCCCAACAGATTCTTACATTTTGTACAACTTTACTGCACAATGATGTGTGGCAGGATTTCTTCGCTGCCTGTACACAATAAAAATGATAAGCAAAAGGGTTTAACAAGCAATGACTTCAATCTAGCGATACCCTCAGACAAGGCCTTTAAAAGATGATAAGAGGAGCATCGCTCAAATCAATCTTTATCGCAATGAAGGAAGATTTCTTTGTTCCAATCGGGCGATTTTGATAATATTAAAATGTACTCTAAAGAGGTTTCTTCGTCTTTACATAACAATTTTAAAATTATGAACTGCAGTTTACTTAACAATTAACAGTGACTAAATGTTAGACACATAGAGGCTGTTAAAATACAGTACTGGAGGTGGCTTTGAACCAACCAATCAAAAGAATGAGTTCGCGTTGCGACTTGTCTCACTCTAAGCACGCATAATACAAAAACACAAATAAATTGATACTGAGTTTGCTCACAAAGTTTGAATGTGCCCGCATTCTCCACCATAATATATGTAGCAAATTAGCTCGAATTTATACAGTACTTGCAGTACTAGCAGTAGTTTAGCATGTAGCAAGGAGCAACATTCAGTGACCTCGAATTGTGAGCAGCACACGGAGACAATCAATTTGTGAATATAAGAGATTTAATAAATGTAACTATAGCTAACATACAACTAAATTAAGCAAAACACATATATACAGAATGATGGAAAGCAAGGAAGAGAGAGAGAAGAGCAAAAGAATGGCAGTATTTCACAACAGTTAACCACAACCTAATGAGAATCGTCATTGAATTGAATTGAATCGAATTGCATTGGCTTTGCTGCGGAACAAGAGTCCTGATGCGATAGACGACGAATCCTTTAGGAGTGAGCTGAAGGTTTTTCCTCTGGTTCTTCTTGAAGAAAGGAAAGTCCACAGCGGATCGACAAAAGTTATTTGAAGGTAAAACTACCAGAAGGTTAAACTCAAGAGGAGAGTTTGGAGCATGTCAGTCTCAAGAAGAAGAGTTTCTGAGCGTCGATTAGTCTGAGTTCGGAACTTTTGATAGTTCATAGCCGCACCCATTTTGTGGGTGGAGGGGCCAATCAGAGGCATGCATTTTGAGCAGGAGAAACCTTCTTTGTCTCCATTTATGGTCCATTTGCATTTTTATTGCTAGTCTGGGAGTTGGTGCTGTTTTAATTAAAAACATAGTAAGAATTGTTTGATACATTTCACGATCACATAGTGTACATCATTGTGTGAGAAATAAAGAGAAGATCATTTTGATACCAAGAAAGTAAATAATTGTAAACGGTGAGGCCAGATTTGTAATTTATATGCAAATGTCAAAAGGCTAAAAGGGTCTTTTAAGGCATAAAGTGTAAACAGCCATCAATGATCCTAAGCAGACGTTACAGTTTTGTGGTATTTTCATGGTATTTTCATAACAATAAAGGATGTTTATGACAATAAGCAGTGTGGCTTTATTAAACATACAAAGAGTGCATGTCTGCCTATTATAGAATCAAAATAAACTATAAATAACAATCGGGAGTTATTACAAACACTCAATGATGGTTTAAAGTGGGTTTTAAGCAAATACATTAATAATAATTACATAAATTTTCGGTTACACTTTATTTCGATAGTCCACTTTAGACATTCTACTAACTATAAGTAACTTTGCAACTACATATCAAGTACGTCAACTAATTCTCATTAATTTGCAACTACATATCTACTAATTCTCAGTAGGGTAGGTTTAGGGTTAGTAGAATAAGTTGACATATACTTGCAAAGTTTCTCATAGTATGTTGTATGTTGTGGACACATCAAAATAAAATGTTAGAAGATATTAAGCAGACAGTCTACTAATACTCTAATGACTGCTAGTTGACATGTAGTTGTAAAGTTACTTACTGTTAGTAGAATGTCTAAAGTGGACTATCGGAATAAAGTGTTACCAAATTTTCAAACGTGGCTTGATGCTAATTGTACTTCTATTTATATTTTAAGATGTTTTCTTGTAAACATATAGATAGTTTGTGTTTCTGGCGTAGAACCAAACTTTATTTAGCTATATAATTTAATGCTGTATATTGAGCAGTGGACGATGTTAAATCCATACATGAGATATATCCGAGGAAAAATGCATTGTTGGTCGGCGCCACCTAATTAGCAGGCGTGAATTAGCAGAAGGCGAACATTCGTTTCACGCTCAGTGTGAAAGCACCTTTCGTCGGCGATTTGCCTCGCGTTTTCGCATCACTCTCAGTGTGGAACGGCCTTAAGAATGTGCAGCTGCCCAAAAATATTCTTTGTAAAAGCATTTGAAGTTGGATGCTTCAAATGCATCTATTATGCCCCAAAATGTTCTACATATGAATGTTAAAACACACAGTTTGAAAGCCCAAAAAATCAGTCTGTAAAAACGTTGAATGTACCTATGATATTGAAGTAAATTGGTCCCAAAAATGGTCTAGGTAGGAATAGCTGAATGCACCTACAGTATGATGCCCAAAAATGAAGCCTATGCATGAAAATTCACACACAATAATAATGCTACAAAAGTAGGAATATTTAAATGCACCCACACAGGAAAGTTCCAATGTGCCTGTGATGTCCAAAAAAATTGTCTAGATAAGCAGCTAACAGGGTTTTAAAACACAACCAAAGAGAGAGGGGAAGTTGGCAAAGTTGGCTGAAGACGTCAATACTGCTGCGACATCCTGCACAGACAGCATGAGTTAATAGGAGGAAGTGGGCGTAAGAGTGAGCGAATGAGGGATGGAGCAGACCTTGAGTGAGTGAGTGAATGAGTGAGAGTAAGATTGAGTTTGAGTGTGTGTGTGGGTGAAGCCGGGTGGCTGCGAGATCAGTTCCATTGGTGACAGTCTGTGATATTTCCCCCTGCATTCGGAGCACCATAACCAATTATCCTATTTACATGCAAAACGACACCGCATGCGTGCCTCTTTAGAGCCGCCTGCAGGGGCAAGACGAGAGCAGAGAGGAAAAATGAAGGAATGAGACCGTGGGGGCCAACAAAAGGGTGGGAGAAAAGGAAGGGGAAAGGAAAGAATGAGTGCGGGAGAGAGCGAAGAGTATGAGATAAAGAGATGGAATTAGAGTGGGGACAGTAATGTCGACATGATGAGAGAGGAGAGTTTTTATGAAAGAGTGCAAGGACTGAGAAATGCACGGGCATTAAAGAGTGGGAGGACGTGAAAAAGAGGTGAAAAGAATGACAGTAAAATGAGTAGGGGGATTTGAGAGACTAAAAGAAACGCAAACAATGAGAAACAAGAGAGAAAACGGCCCAAAAAGAGGGTGAAAAGGTTGAAAGGAGAAAGGCGATGAAGGGTGAATAACAGTGGGCCGGAGTACAGGTGAGCATTCATCACACTCCATTAACTTAAGCAGTAACAAAAAGTTAGCAGTAGGGGGCAACAGGTCTGTTGCAAAATGCTTACTCATAGTAATGCCAGTGCTCTTGTCTTCTGCGCCAGCCTCTAATGACTGATTTAGGAACAGCTCTCTGCACATCTGCCTCCATGTTTAATCTGGAGTGACAGCATTATACTGTTCCCGGAGCAGATGATCATACAGTGCGATGGTCAGAGACGAATCTGTATAATATACAGTAGCCTTACGTGTAATCTGTGAACTAGTGCCATTGATTGGACTGCAGATAACGCTGGAATAGAATGAGGACAAAGAAATATAAATCAAAGTGATATTTCATTATTTCATCAACTCAGAAGTGGATCGTAGATGAATCCTATTCATACTAGAAGCTGTATTGTAACTTTCCATTATCCAGCTGACCACCATTATAATAATCAATTCAGCTTCACTAATACATGACCACAAGCTCAAATATCAAGCATGGGTGGTTCGTAGCTCAAAGTTTGATCAATATCAATCAATCAAAGTAAGCCAAGAGACTGCATGAATCTCATTATACTTAGCATGAAACATTTTCAGGACATATTTCAATGGGAGCCCATTTCCACCACAGAATAAAAAATAAAAAAAAGGGTAGTGGGACTTATAACAATTTTCTTGCAATTGCAAGTTTACACATCACAATTCTGACATTTCTTCTCAGAATTGACATATAAACTCAGAATTGCAATAAAAATATCACAATTATGAGATAAAAAGTCACAATTGCCTTTATTTTTTATTCTGTGGCAGAAACGGCTTTCATGTATTTCAATTTAAAAAAATCAAAAGAAAGAAATAGAAATTATCTTTTGCTTAAAGAAAAGGCAGCCTATTTGTAGGACCATTTACCCATTGGGATAGTTCATTTACTCACCCTTATGTCGTTTCAAACCTGTATGACTTTTTTTGTTCATACAATTAAAGCTAATGGGGTCCAAATGAACATTGTTTTTGCATCATGACATTATTTTCATGACAATTTTCCCCAAATTCTCATTATCACAACGTGGCAAAAAACTCTCACTCATTACCGTCCTGTGAAACAAATAATGGTATATTATTTAAATTGTAAGGTAATTTAATGAGAACCTAATGAGAATCACCATTGAAAATAATGAGAATTACAAATAAACTCAAAAGTAAAATATCCTGATATATTGTTGCAATGAGAACGTGGAAGGAAAATATGGTTATTTGTCATGAAAATAATGTCACAGTGTCACAATCTTAATGGTCCTAAAAATAGGCAATATGCAAAGTATCATTTCTTATTTTTTTGTTTTGATTTTGGAACTGAAATATGATCCGGACATGTTGGAAACTCAAGCATCCGTTTTAAAAAAATTAATTAGAGAACAAAAAATGTACTCTGTGACTAACCTACAAAAAGCTATGCAGAATGTGCTAATGGTGTCGTATTCCCCCACTGCTTAAATCCAATATGAAAAGCATGAAGATCGGATTTGAGTTTGTTCAAATCCAGCTTGCAATGATTTCATAATAAGGAAGAAAACAATTAAATGAGAGGGAAACAATGGAAAAAGCCTGTACGAAAGCACTCATAAAGGATCTATAGATGTGATATAGCGCCATGCTCAGCGCTAAAGAATAGAGATCAATGGAAAAACCTTGAGCAAAATATAGCAGCAACTCTTAAAGTGTACAGGCTATCCGCTGGCTCCCTGAAGGAATAGATGTTGCAATACTTTGAGGTAGAGAAGCAAATCCCTTTTCGGGCGAAGAGTAGAGAAATAAATTTTAAAATATGGATCATTTTGGTTACACCTAGTATGCAGATGTCACATCAAACTAAATCAGATGATTGATAACGGTGCTTGTATAGTAGGCTTGAGAGAACGCTCAGGATGAAAATGAACCGGTCGGGTCAGCTAACCTAACCTGATGGCATGTTTAAGTGATCGACTTTTGAAGGTGGTTAAAAGATTTATGATTCTCTCAGTTCATGCCCGAGTGACATGAACACTTCCGAGAGAGCTCCCCCCACCATAAAAGACAAGTCGACGGTACTGTTTGAGGCCACAGTTTTTTAGAGATTGAGTGATTTGTGAGAAGCATGACTGACAGGCAGCAAATCCCTGCAGTATGGGCTGTCAAACACAAATCAAACGCAGGTTAAGGGCGTGTGTGTGTGACTGAACACATGTGGCCTCACTGGGGTGATGGGTGAAAAGAGAACCAGGAAACAGACAACACAGGGTTTTGATACAGTCATCACAGTCACACTGTTTGGCACCGCTCTTTGAATTTTGTGCTGCAAGAGATGAAACAGGAACTCGTTAAAAAAATGTTTTGTTTTGCTGTTCATGATGCACCCGGTTTAGGGCCATTTCCTCTAACAGTACAAAGTCAATGTAGTGTTCATACATAATTAACAGCAGTGATGCACGGCCTGAAATAAAGATCTCAGTTTGTGTTAGGAGTCTGTGGGGAGATATATTACAACAAAAATGTAATAAATATTTATCATCAAATGAATGCTTTAACAATTTTGAGTGGAATGAGTCAGGACTGCATTTGGGTCAGTACTTTTATTCTTTCAAATGCAGCTGGAAATTTTTCTTCCGGCACAATTATGTGCAGATCATGGTTAAATAAACACTTGTTCATGATTTTTTAAAGATGTCATAAAATCAAAAATATGTGATTTGTGGATCCAAATTTTAGCGTACACTGAAAATATTCTGGTGGTAAAACAATTTTCATTCAGAATCTGCTGGTAAATTTCACAAATAATTACAAAGAAACGTAAAGTAGCACATTAAATTAATCATGAAATGTTTAAGAAGAAAGACCGAAATAGTATTTTCTTGTAAAACACACTCCAATAATCATTTGATTTAAAACTTCAAAAAATAATAACATTTCAATGCAAGTGTACTCCTAAACATTGACAAACTTTACTTTTAGTGAATACTTGCATTTATTTACAGTCTTTCTCTGCTGAAAAATGACTTGAGAACCACACATTTTAACCCAATCCAATTCATATTAGAAAGAGAAATGTCTCCAAATCTGTGCTGGTTAAGTGATTTTATAAGGTCTTTAAAAAATAAGGTTGTTTGGGGTTTGAGGTCAGATTTTTTTTTTTTTTTTTTTGGAAGGAAGGAAATTAAATTGATCAGAAGTGATAGTAAAGACTTGCATTAACAGCACAACTGTTTAGCAATGATAATAATATAAAATGTTTCCTTAACACCAAATTAGCATATTAGAATTATTTCTGAAGGATCAAGTGACACTAGAGACTGGAGTAATGGCCATCACAGGAATAAACTACATTTTAAAATATATTAAAATAGAAAACCGTTATTTTAAATGGCAATTTCACAATATTACTGTTTTTACTGTATTATTGATCAAATAAATGCAGCCTTGGAGAGCATAAGAGACAAAAAACATTTTAAAAAATCTTACGAACCCCAAACTTTTGAACAATAGTGTATATTGTTCTTCTTTCTATTCCTTTTTGAATGAGACAGGGATATACACCAAACAAAGCTATGAACTTAACAGCTATCAAGTAGATTTTCTCACCTGATCCTATGTGGTACCCTCTGTGTTTGATTTCCATCCATCACACAGTTCCCAGCAAAGCTTGTCCCTCGAGCCCCGCCATACTCTCTACGTAAAGCCATAGCACCGTGCGTCAATACCGACACACCCTTTGCAATTCGCCGCCGCGGCTCGTCCCTCCATCCCTGGGGTCGCACAGCGAACAGAGCCTTGGGTAGACCCTCAAGACCAAGTCCAGACAGAGCTGGGCCCACCGCAAACCACATATGTGAGGGAGTAGCTTGCCCGGACGCCCATGCAGCCTTAAAAATGTGCTCCGCCTCTTCCTGTGAGCAATATAGCAGTCGCACCTGTAAAGAGTAGCAGAGCAAGAAAGGAATAAGTATTCAAAGGAACCACTTTTTCATTTTAAAATCAAATTTAAATCAAAATGTATTTAATTAATGCTCATTCATGGTTTTATTGTGCATAATGACAAAAAGAAGGAAAGAAATCTGTAATGTTTAATGAAAATGGAGCTTGATCCACTTCTTTCTCATTAAATTTACAGGTTTACTCTAAAATGTCACATTAAGAAAGAAAAAGAAGGTTTGAGGTTTATAAAAATATCTTTGGTCATGCAAAGAATATTAAAGAATGTGAGCTAGAAAATAAATATCATGCTGACTTTGAGAGATGCCAAAAATAAATAAAACACATCACAATCATCAAGCTCAATAAGCTCTTTCTGGCTGCAGTAATACTTCAATAATTTCAAAGATTGTCCTGTCGGAACAGAGTGATCCGGTCAGCTTGTTATACATGCGCTAACTCGTGTTCTTCAATATCCTTAGCATGACCGAGGTTTTTTTCTAAACCTCAAACCAGGAAAGTGATGTACGAGGGCTTTTTCTTCACACGTTTCAGAAAAAGGTCAGAGATGTCAGACATCTTAAAATTACTTTGATGTGCAGGGGTGTTGTTTTTCTTGCTGGAGACGGGTTGCTTATCCCACTTGTCGACATGTAGCCACAGGCTCCTGACAGGGAGATAAAACTACTCTTGAGGGTTGTTGACTGGTGACCTGCACTCCTCCGACAATTCCTACAGTATACCAACTGCAGCGAAAGTAGAAGTGTGGAATCAATAGACCTTCCAGCAGGGGCAAGACTAGGCTCTGGCTACTGGACTACACCCCCAGATGTTTTTTCAATGGCCATGGGTCTTATTTTCTGTGTTTCATGGGCAAAAATGAATGAAAATCCTTAAATATAAACATCTAACATTTTTGACACTTGCAGTTGATGACACTGCGAACTTTGACATGTTGGCACTGTAGATTGTTCCATTCATTCCCATTTTAACCAGAGGCCCAAGCACTGATATTCATAATGCAGTATTTTTACCCTTTAACATGCCTTTAGAAAGCTTTATATAAATGCTAAATTTTACCAGAGTTTTTTTTTTAAACACTAAGTGAAAGTTTAGAATTTTTGAATAAATAAATAAAGTGCTGAAAAGTTAATACATATTATTACTTGACCATTTACTGTAAATACTGCAATAATTATTCATTTCAAAGCATATTTTACCTCTTAATTAAAAAATAATATATTGTTATAGCAATGAGGAAACGACAAAACAGCTGAAAACAATGGAATAATTAAATGGAATAACTGATTGAATATGTACCTCTGTGTAAGTACAACAGAAAAAAATGGCATTTTTGCCACTAATATTTTTTACTAAAAATTTGTCTCAAATTTTTGTATGTTCAAAATTTCAGGCCATGTAAGCATTTTCCCATCACTTGAATATCACTATGAATTGCATCAGCTGGCTTTGACTTTAGCGTTAATATGCAATTTTCCAACATTTTCAGAGTATCACTTACTGTTATGTGTTGTTTTTAACCCACATATAGTGAAAATTATTTATTAATTCATTGCTTTATCCAACTGTTGCAATTTTTCAAAGCTGGGCCTATGAGGGTTAAACACTTGTGAAGGAGGAATGGATTATTCATTCTGATAGCAGTTTTGATAATGGAGCAGTTTACATTTTACATTTACAATTTATCATCATGCTGGTCTTTTTGGTAAAGCTTATTAAAATAAAATAAAGCTAGTAAGCTTATGTTTCAAAGCAAATCACTGGAGGCAGAATTTTTACATTCATAACAAAGCTCGCCGATAACATCTGCACTTTGATGTAGTGTGTCTGTTGGGCCCTTACAAAAACCAAACTGACGTTTAATCACTGCAAAAAAAAAAACGGAAATGCTCCTATCACATTGCATCAAGCCGACTCCAGTTTTTTCCTCATTCTTTTCCATGAGGGAACTGTGACAGGCACTTTGAATGTGCTCCTGTATCAGTCACTGATTAGAGTCTGAAAGTCTGGGTGCTTGGACACTGTGGAGAATTAATCAGTCAAGTTGTTGAACGTCGAGGATGTCTGCTGGCATGGCCAGTCCTGTGGGGAATTGAGCTGGCCACCTTTGGGTCAGATGGAAACTGTCATTTAATGTCACGCTGCTCAGTAACATTACGGATGCCATCTCCCCTTTCGTTGGTCACGCGACCTCCTTCTCTTTGGGAGCCTTCACGTAAAGGCCAAAGAACGCAGGAGAGTAAGAGAGAGAGAGAGAGAGAGAGAGAGAGAGAAGAAAAAGAAAGAGTGGAACGGATACATGAGCAATGAGAGAGAAAGTTAATCGAGAAATCAAGCTGGGAATATGGAGGAAGTGACATACAGAACGCATGAGGAGCTTTACCTTATGTTGCTGATTTTGGAGTGCTATGGAATAATTGCTCTGGGGCATTAGAGCTGTATTTTCTCTTTCGTTGTCATATTCATACTTCTATAATTAACCAAGACCGATTTGGTAATATAGTTGTTAATTGCGCTGGCAGAGAAGCCACTTTGAATTAAAAAGGAGAAAAAAAAAGGAAATAGGAGCTGGTGGAGTGGGAACGATAGTTCAGTGAAAGGAAACGAAACAGTGGAAGAGAATGAACTGGACAATCACAATAGAGAGAAAGAGCTTCCAGTGCAGCTCACATAATGGACTGGTTTATATGAAGATTTGAAAAAAAAAAAAATTAACAGATTAAACAAGAATGTTATTTTTGAAAACTTTGGAATTAACAAGATTTTGGCTTTTAAATGTGAGCTGTCACAATAATAAAATAGTCACTTTCTCTCTCTCTCTATAAACAATTACGATAAGATAATAATAATGATAAGACAATTACAATAGGATAATAAGTTCTCATTAAGAGCTTCCTATTTAAACCTGGAAATAAACTTTTTGGGATTTAAACAAAATGACTGAAAAGAAAATTAATTAAATAAATAATAGTGCTGTCAAACGAATAATCGTGATTAATTGCATCCAAAATAAAAGTTTTTGTTTACATTATATATGTTTATTTACTGTGTATATTTATTATGTATATCTAAACACACACACATACAGTATATATTTTGAAAATATTTACGTTTATACGTTTAAATATTCATATTCTTATATTTTATATTATATATAAATATATTTAATATATAAACATAACATATTTTTCTTAAATATATACATGCATGTGTTTGTATTTATTTATACATAATAAATATGCACAGTACACACACATATACAGGTGCATCTCAATAAATTAGAATGTCGTGGAAAAGTTCATTCATTTCAGTAATTCAACTCAAATTGTGAAACTCGTATATTAAATAAATTCAGTGCACACAGACTGAAGTAGTTTAAGTCTTTCGTTCTTTTAATTGTGATGATTTTGGCTCACATTTAACAATAACCCACCAATTCACTATCTCAACAAATTAGAATATGGTGACATGCCAATCAGCTAATCAACTCAAAATACCTACAAAGGTTTCCTGAGCCTTCAAAATGGTCTCTCAGTTTGGTTCACTAGGCTACACAATCATGGGGAAGACTGCTGATCTGACAGTTGTCCAGAAGACAATCATTGACACCCTTCACAAGGAGGGTAAGCCACAAACATTCATTGCCAAAGAAGCTGGCTGTTCACAGAGTGCTGTATCCAAGCATGTTAACAGAAAGTTGAGTGGAAGGAAAAAGTGTGGAAGAAAAAGATGCACAACCAGCCGAGAGAACCGCAGCCTTATGAGGATTGTCAAGCAAAATCGATTCAAGAATTTGGGTGAACTTCACAAGGAATGGACTGAGGCTGGGGTCAAGGCATCAAGAGCCACCACACACAGACGTGTCAAGGAATTTGGCTACAGTTGTCGTATTCCTCTTGTTAAGCCACTCCTGAACCACAGACAACGTCAGAGGCGTCTTACCTGGGCTAAGGAGAAGAAGAACTGGACTGTTGCCCAGTGGTCCAAAGTCCTCTTTTCAGATGAGAGCAAGTTTTGTATTTCATTTGGAAACCAAGGTCCTAGAGTCTGGAGGAAGGGTGGAGAAGCTCATAGCCCAAGTTGCTTGAAGTCCAGTGTTAAGTTTCCACAGTCTGTGATGATTTGGGGTGCAATGTCATCTGCTGGTGTTGGTCCACTGTGTTTTTTGAAAACCAAAGTCACTGCACCCATTTACCAAGAAATTTTGGAGCACTTCATGCTTCCTTCTGCTGAGATTTCCAGCAGGATTTGGCACCTGCCCACACTGCCAAAAGCACCAAAAGTTGATTAAATGACCATGGTGTTGGTGTGCTAGACTGGCCAGCAATCCCACCAGACCTGAACCCCATAGATTCTCTATGGGGTATTGTCAAGAGGAAAATGAGAAACAAGAGACCAAAAAATGCAAATGAGCTGAAGGCCACTGTCAAAGAAACCTGGGCTTCCATACCACCTTCCGTGCCACAAACTGATCACCTCCATGCCACGCCGAATTGAGGCAGTAATTAAAGCAAAAGGAGCCCCTACCAAGTATTGAGTACATATACAGTAAATGAACATACTTTCCAGAAGGCCAACAATTCACTAAAAAAAAATTTTTTATTGGTCTTATGAAGTATTCTAATTTGTTGAGATAGTGAATTGGTGGGTTTTTGTTAAATGTGAGCCAAAATCATCACAATTAAAAGAACCAAAGACTTAAACTACTTCAGTCTGTGTGCATTGAATTTATTTAATACACAAGTTTCACAATTTGAGTTGAATTACTGAAATAAATGAAATTTTTCCACGACATTCTAATTTATTGAGACACACCTGTATTATGTAATCAAAAACTTTTATTTTGGATGCAATTAATCGCGATTAATCATTTGACAGCACTAATAAATAAATAAAGTGGGATCTAAACATCAGATCATATTAAAGATTTTTAGGCTTTGAACCTAGAAATAAACATTTTATGATTTACATAAATAACTAAATATAAATATAAACATAAATAACATAAATATAACTAATCAAATGCAAGTAAATTTGTAATAGTGGTCATGTGACTCCTTTGTACAGACAGTCAGATGTTCTTGTTTTCATTGATGCTCAAGATGCTCTTTGATCATTCTCAGATCATGGTGGAGAACATGATCATCAGGTTTTACACGAGCTTGTTGAGTTCAAGCAGCTCCTCAAGTGCTGCTGTCATTAAAGCAAAAGAGAGCCAAACCAAATACTATTCGGATATGTTGATTTTTAAACTAAAAAAAACTGTGCTGATAATAAAATTTGTAAGTGAAATGTATTACATTATAAAAGGATGCAAAATAGAAACATATTACTCATGGTTTCAGACGTTTGGAATCAACTGCATTTATATTCTCACTCCTGACCTGTGCTTCATTCTCTTTCAGCAGCCTGCGTGAACGAGCCCCTCCCGGGTCATCAGTCAGGTTGAGCATCACCACGCTCTTTCTCTCCCAGCCGATGAAGGAGCCATCTATCATGCCTTCTACCATGGCCAGGAAGTCCTCATAGCCGTGGTGGCGTGTGGTAACCACAGAGAAAGCAGTCCAATCAAACTCCTCCAGAACTTCAAATATAACCTCCAGCTGCAGGCCAGTGGAGCACAAGAACTGCAAGTAGACGGAGCCGCTCTCCTGAAAGAACAAGAAAATGTGGGACATGGTAAAACTTTGCAACATAGCATTTTGCATATACAGAGGAACTTCTGAAAGAACTAGGGCATCACAGATTCCAGCCCTAAATTTTCTCTGAATGTCTGTTCGTAGTTTTAGATCAATCATCTACAAGCCCTTTGTTTCAGTATATCTCATTCATCAGGTCTTTTTCTCTTCCCTCCATTTACCCTCTGCTTCTTACTCATCCAGATCAATACAGTCATTCTTAATACCCACACAGCATGACGTAAAGGATTCATTGCTATTCATAAGCCTGTGTTTCAGGTGACATTAGTGTCCTTGGCTGCTTTAGGATTCGAAACAGTCAGTTCGGCTTTGCTTCAGCTCATCTCAGCATCTTTTTTTCTATACCCCGGAAGGTGACCATTCCACTGTACAATCGAAGAGATTTATGACTCTGACATAAAGCCATATTTCTGATAGTGAAAAATAGCAACGCTTAGTCTGACACTTGCTAATGCATCATAATCATGATCAAATATATCACGAATGTGGCATGACACCTGTTTTGTGCCTGCTGGTGACATTGGCCATTAAATGAGAAAATGTACCGCCTTTATAATTGACTTTATTTCTTCAAAATTCTGACGAGCTAAGTGTGACCTTAGCTCTTAGATCTTAGATCTTTGAAAGATCATTTCTGGGCAGATGTTTTGTGTATACTGCAGCTGCTAAAACAACACAGAGTAAATATTGTAATTGCAGCGATGCAAATTACATACAGACAAATCATCATTTCCACGTCAGATTACTTACATCTGCATGTAAACAGCTTGCTCTGAAAAAAGATTAGATTATAGAAAACATTTCAAGTGTATTTATGCCTTTAGAGAAGTTTACATAGAGAAACGTAAATGTGAAGTGCTCTGCGAGAATGAGGGCTTTGTGTCTATACCTCTGGGTTAAATATGCCTGGCTTATCTGCACCAAAACATACCAAGAAAATGCCTGTTTTTTGGTATAACTTCACTTGACTTGCTAGAGTTGCTGGGTTTACACAAACATCCCCCGTGTCAGAGAGAGTGGAGAGATGTGACCATACAAGAGGGCCCCTGTTATAATAAACAAAGCTGTCACTGCACACAGATACCATATGGACAGCTTTGTTGATCATAATGGAGGTGATGATACAACATAAAGTGGTGTTACATCCATTTGTAAAAGTGAATATTAGCTTAGGTTTTCATATATTGAATTTGACTTAATCACATATTTGCTGGTCTATAACATCTATATTTTTCCACAGACATTACTATTTCTGGATTTTAATGAACTTGATTTTCAAGCGTCAAAGTGCTAATTTTATCTAAATGGTCTGAGTCATCTATATATGAATTAATAATTTTGTGGCTGCAAAAACAGCCTATTCAAGTTAACGGTTAATCAATTTGTTTCTAGAGTTATATAATGATTAAAATAATAACCATTTTATGAAGTCAAATCATCCCAGAATTCTAGTCAAAATGAGCTACCATCTGTGTTAAATGTGTAACCCAGCCCGCTGGGTAAACGAGCACCCCAACTTGTCGGATAAGATTAACACAGCATGTCTTCAGTCTATTATTTACCCGACATTGTGTTTAAAAATACCCAAATTGGCTTGTTTTTAACCCAGTATAGACACCTGACATAATGACACAACAAAATATCGGCCATGACAACTACTAACAATTTGCTGTTGAAGTTTGTCTTCATCTAGAACAGTTTTTCTCCATTACAAACACTTTCTATGCAAATAAAATCTCAATTAACTCTGCAGTACTTTTCCCTTATGAATAATTTCCCCCTAGGCGTTACCTTGGCAATCTGGCAGTTTTTTTTTTTTTTTTTTATATATAATTACACTTACACTCTTAGTATATTCATGATACATACCTGTAAAAGACAGAGAACAATTTTTAACATCTCTGTCAGCATTCAAGGCACTCAGCATGTTTTCTAACATGCTCATTACAACACAACACCTCAAACATCCAAAACAAGTGTTCATACTGTGTGACCAAAGGATAAAGCCAGGCTATTACGTCGAGTCTTTCAAATAACCACCAGACAGAGAAGCCGCAAACCTGGTGAGGAGAAAAATGTCACGACTGCAGAGCATTAACCAGGCATAAAGGCTCACCTCCGCTCTATATTTAAATGAAGACTAGGTGGTAAAAGCTCAAAGAGCTTACAGTAGTACTGTAACTTGCAGCAGTGAAGCACCTAAATGGGTCAGGTTAAATTTTCCACGTTTCTACATTTCCTTCAACTCCGTATTGGAATCAAATACCTTGATAAATTTGATACACCAAAATTGGAGCAGGTAAATATCTTTCGTTATATTTTACTGAGAGCAAGAGGGAGGGAGAGAGTGATTTCAGACTCTCCTGACATACATATACAATGAAATTAAAATATAATATTTAAAAAATTAAATGGTATTTACTGTATAATTGATGGTGATTTTATAGGTTTTATTTTTTAATTATTTACAAGAAAAAAATAATAATGCTTTCCTTTTTCTTCAACTTAAATGCATTTGTTTGAAACTGAAGCAATAACGATTTCTCTATTTCTTTTTCATACTTTTTGGAAGTGGGGGCCTGAGGTGTTTGTGCTTTCAAAAGAACCCCAGTACTAACAGACTCCAGTCTCTTCTGATGCTGCAGCTTTGATTTGGCTGAAATTAATCTACACTGAGCACTTGAAACTGGATTTGCAGCATGCATTAAATGCATTGCAGGTGGGAAAGTTTAGATTAAATTGCAAAACAATATACAGTGTATTAAACACTACTAGATCAATTTCAGCTCTAAATGACCTCAGATGTAAATCTATATGTGCTAATGAAGTACCTTCTGTTAGCAATTACATTCTGTACATAGAGAATTGGAACAGCCTGCTCTGCAACTTCTCAGCAACCAAACCAAACACATCATATTTTTGGAAACGTATAGATCAAATCTATATAGGTAAGAATATAAAATCAATGTTCTTTTTTCCTCTCATAAATGACCTATTTAATTGTGACAGGAAACATTTTTTATTTGAACTCAATTGTTTTAGCAGTGGAAATTTAGATCCTTTGTGCCAATTTCTCACATATCACAGATATAGACAACTGAACAGACTAAATGGAACACTTACAGCTATTAATATAAACTTTTTAACAATTACCCACTTGTAATCTGAGGTCACAGCCTTTGAAATTACTGGACTCTACAGTGATACATTTAATGCTGTTGCTAGGGAGATTTGAAAGGCTTCAACATGAATTGCACTGTTGCATGAATGTCACATATTTTATAGCACCGCATAGCTCTGCATTATAATTGCATAGCGACCGAATCTTGCTGGTTTCATATGCGCACACTACACTTGAACCAGAAGTTGCTAGCTTGTGCCCCTGATACGGCAATAATCGTCTGTACTGCATTATGTTCCATATTGAGGTCCAGATGGACTAAGTTATTTTATTTTATTCAAAAGCTTTCAGAGAATAAAATGGACCCTGGAAGGCTATGTTTAAAAATGACACCAAAAAATCTGCCTAAAACAGATGCAATATGCAATTCTACATTTATTTTTCATTCTTTTAGGGGGGAGAGCGAGTGCCTGAGGTGTTTGGGTTTTCAAAAGAATCCCAGTACTAACAGACTTTAGTCTCTTCTGATGCAGCAGCTTTGATTCGGCTGAAATCAATCTACATTGAGCACTTGAAACTGGATTTGCAGCATTACATTTTGCAGCTCTGGCAGAGTGTGACGGGTGCCAAAACAGTGTCTGAAACATCTACTTTTTTCTCACACAGAAATATTTAACCACATGATGTAATTAATTACTGTCCTAATTAAACCAGTTAAGTGACTCCTTTGTGCCGTGTTCTGGTTGGCGGTTTGTGAAGAGGTAAAAGAAGTCTCTGGAGACATGCCCTGCGAGAGAGAGTTAACTCCATGGCTCCAAACCCACGCTCTCACCAATCCACAACACATGAGCCTTTCTAAGTGTAGTTAATTAAAGCCTAAGCAAGCACATGCAAATGTAATGTAATATTTTTCCACAGGAGAGAAATGCGGTGGCGGAGAGGCCGTCTCCCGAGTGTGAATAAAACAACATAGGTAGCCTGAAACTTATTCGAGTTTAATTGGTCATCTTAATTATGCTGAAATCTAATTAAGTAGTACGACACGGTGAATTTTGAGTCCACCGTCACATGTGAATGGCAGATCCCAGTTGCTGCAGAATGAATAATTTAAGTACGGATTTTTCCAAACAAGCCCAGGCGGTGTTTGTTCAAAAGAGAGGGGAAAAAAAGTGCAAAACAGACAGAGATTTTAAATATTGTAAATCCAGGGCATGTGTTGACAGCATGAGGCTTAAGTGACAAAAGAGACCTTCAAAAGGCCTCTGACTGAGTGATTTCTGAACATAATAGATGTACCGGATGTGTTTGCGTACGAATAACACTTGCGCACTGTAATCACAGATTGGGTACAAAACCCTCCTCACAAGATTTTCAGTTACTGATGGCACCTTACTATGAAAATACAATGTCATCTTAATACTGTACATACTAGTTTACATTTAGATTAAAGGTGCTTTAAGCTGGTTTCTTTGGAATACATCAAATCAAATCAAATTAAATCCTGACAATCACTAAAATGTGTTCTGAGGCTCTAAAAACAGCAAAAATGAATCTGGGAGTATCTCACACTTTTTCAGCCAATCAGAAATCTTCTCTGTATCTGCCATTCTGAAATGTCTTTGGACGGTTGATACAACTTTAGAGGTCAAAAGGTACAATTTTCCCATGTTATGGTTGACTGATGGAGCACCACTTTCGCAAACTCTGCATTTTTTCCTCTAAGCCATAACATAGATAAATTGCAGTGTGTATAGGTACCATAACTCAAAAATTACCTACCATAACATTGGTAAAACATTTTACTATTGTACACAGGCCTCTTACACAACATTTTGTTCTGTTTACTGCCCGTTCACTGTTTAAAAAACCCCCGGGTGACCTGTATTGTTGACTAATGCTTAATACTTTGAATAATTACCCAGCGTTTCACTAAAATTAGAAGAGGCATATCTGGGAGATAGCTCAGTGCTTTTCCAGGCCGCTGAGAGCAGTGTACATAGAGAGGACAACTGAGGTCATGGCTGAAAAATGACCGAATACTATTACATCTCTGGGGTAAAGCGCTTTGTGCATTCCAGGAAAAAAAAATGAATTAAGTCTAAAGAAAATTGTAATGAGCTTTAGTTTATTTTCAATTAGATGGCACCAAGGGGTCAGG
The DNA here is from genome assembly GCA_039654775.1 of Spinibarbus caldwelli. Lineage (NCBI taxonomy): Eukaryota > Metazoa > Chordata > Actinopteri > Cypriniformes > Cyprinidae > Spinibarbus > Spinibarbus caldwelli. The sequence goes on from CM077245.1 coordinate 9,608,779, forward strand.
GTTTGTCTGGCTAGTCTAGTCCAGGCAGCACCTGCTAGTAGATGTTGTAACTACAAAAAGCATCTTTCTCTATTCATGCCAATTTAAAGTATCTGTGGATTTCTAAGGGAATACATTTTTTCACAAGCAACAAATAAATCACATTATATAACAGAAATTCCACCCATACCCAATACCCACCATACCCAAGTGGGAAAACAGGGAAACTTAGCGCGAGAGCCCAATTCCAAAACAGACTCGATAGGCGTGAAAATTTCTGCGGGTGATTTACTAACAACACGCAAATCAAAGAACACATAGGCAACATCTTGCATATCGACCAACGCAATATACCAAGCGCAGCTCAAATTACAGTAGTCGCAAATAAAGAATAAAGAAATAAAGAATAAAGAATAAAGCCACAGTACGTTGAAAAGAACCGGAGGCCAAAAAATGAAGGGTTGCAAGATGTTTTAATAGACCTGGTATTGCGTGACTCCTAGTTGAGGGTTCCAAGTCGTCTTTTATCACCTGAAGCAAATTAAAAATAAACATGGCATGGCTTGGCAAACTATATGTTCAGATGATGTGTTCTTCTGGCATTCCAAATAAATACATGTGGAAAAAATCCTCTCCTTTCTACCACGCGCTCTCTGTTCTCTAAGGTGCCTCCTCGTAGCAACAATAATTGCAATAATTGTAGTCATTTCAAGTGCAAAATAGTTCAAGACATGCTTTGTGTGGGCGTTAAATAATGGCGCAAATACCAATAATTTGACGAGCGCAAACGTTAGTAAATCTCATTTAATGATTCATTTGAATACTCTCCGCCCATAAATTTTGCGTCTGAAACGGAAACTCCTACAAATGCATATTCAATAAGGTCAGGTGCAAAAATACCTGTGTCCACACTAATTCATCACTGCACGTCATTAGTAAAGCCTGACAGTACTATTTTAAGGCCAAAAGATGGTTTGCGCTGCCGCAAGCTGTTAGTAAAACTGGCCCCTTTTCTCTTAAATTCATGAAGAACCATTAAATCTAAGGCAACAAGAATGAATCTTAACTCTTACCTGTGGCTCCCTCCCCAAGCCAGCCCCTCCTCCAACAGCAATCACAGGCACTCCTGTCTGGGCTGAGACAAATTCCAGCATAGGTGCTAATGGTGCCCGATTGGGCGGTGGCGGCTTCTCTTCCTCAAACACAAGGCCTTGTAGCGGAGTGGTAGCCAGTAACTCGCACAACTGTAGCAAGAGGCTCCCTGGACTGCTCTCGTTCACGGCCAGCCAGATCACGTTCGCAGGTCCCCACGGCGTCATCACGCTCTCACCCACCTGTCCCGACCAGGCCCGACTCAGAAAACCCGTCCCCGAGTTGCCGCCGCCGCCGCTGCTGCTGCTGCTTGGCCCGGCGCCGGAGCCCGCCAAAGAGGCGCCGACCACGCCCCCCACCCCGGCGCTCGTTTCCGGGAGGTGGGAGGAGCCGGAGTGGACCACAGCGATGTTGACTCCGCCCGAAGCCCCTCCAGAGTCCCTCTCTCTCTCCCGGGGGCGGAGCAGCAGTGGGGGGGAGGGCTGGGCCGGCCCAGTGCACACCAGCACAGCCAATAAGAACGAAAGGGCGGGCCTCGCCGCCATGACAAGGCCAGAGAGTCACTTGGGTGTGTAGTGCTTTATGCAGGACCTTGAGGGAGAAAAGAAAGAAGGACTGTTAGAAACACCGTAACTGAACTGAACAGAGGGAAAACATGAAAGGCAAGCCATCAGCATCAATTAGGATGCCACCAGACACCAAGATACATTAACCTGGCAAAGGTAGTTTGGTCCCTGCACGGGGATTGGAGAAGAAAGCTAACACATCTCACCTCCCTGAACCCCACCATTCCCAAGGGAACATGGGAAATCATTACTCCTCCTGCACTGATTCATGCATTAGATCCTTCAACACAGGAGAGAGTCTCGATTCTCCGCTATATATCTGCCTGGTCGTAAAGCGTCCATCCCTGCCTGGGTAGATTCAGAACAGACTGAGTAAATAAAAGTGAATATAAAGAAGAACAGAGGGGATGAGGCCACCCTCTGTGCCTTTTGTTTGTGTTCCTCGCACAATAAGCGAAAAAGCGAGAGCACACAAGAACGAGAGAGGGAGGGAGAGATGGCGCGCTTGTGCTGATACAAATGGCAGGCCATGTAAGCGCCAGCAACACCATGAATCATTTTCAAGTCACTTTGTACGCCAGCCATCAAAACCTACCCACCCATCCCTCCGCCTTCACTGTAGATGTGCACATACACACTCTCTTTAATTAACCTCCCACTAAACACACTTATTTACACACAAACAACGTGTACGTGAGCACACAGACAGGCAATAGTGTGATATACCATGTGATGTACAGCACAAGCGTACCTTTATTCGCATATTAAGTAAAGCACTGACTCAGGGCTTGGCAGCACATTCACACAACCACAAACGCAAATGCACATCTATCTCTCCGTCATACTGGCTACGTTTCAGTGCCGGAGCTGCTAATGTCATAGTTTTGAACCAGAAGGCACACTGACATCATAATTTCTTCTCTCATTTCCCTGCTTCTCTCTCCCCCATTAATTCTCCTTGTGGTTCTTTTGACACTGGGGAAAAAGACACACAGAATGGGGGATTAAGACTTGGGAAAGCAAGATCCGTTTGGGAAAGACCAATAGGCAGCGAAGAGGGGGTGAAAAAATGAAAGATGTGGACGTTTGAATGGGACCGGAGTGTGTGAAGTGGGAATGAAGGGAAGGGGTGGAAACCATGGGAGAAAAGGAGGTAAAAAGAGAAATATTTAAGAGTGAGTTCAATAGCGTAAAGGACAGATGCCTAAAAGGGAGTTTTGAGTAAAGGTGAAAGGGCCTAACAGAGGGTCTGCTGCATAATTCAGCACATCATTACAGCATTCACACCAACCTATAGGCAAAGACTGCAGTGGCGAGTAAGGGGGAAATACTGCGGACTAAATGGAAGAACACAAACAAAATTTATTTGGCTCTTGTGTTATGTCTAGTGCACAGTACTTCAAGTGGATGGCAGGCTTTTGAAAGGGGCTATAGGTTTCAGCTCTCATTTGGTGTGTTGAAATCCAAAGGGATTGTAGACCAGAGAAGGTGACTTCTTTGTGCATCAAGCATAGAAATCCATTAAAATTATAATTCCGCTTCAAAGAAATACGAAGTAACGGATGGATAAGAAAACAATAACCCGTACAGTAGACCGAATCTAGATAGGAACATCTGTTCTGGATAGTTAACTATGATTATAAATGAAGCTGTGGAGGTAGAAAGCTCTTTATGTTTGATTCAAATGGGTTATTAGTAAGAGAGTGCAATAAAACACAGTAGAGTAGGAAGTCCAACACACACCTCAGGCAAAATCATCAGAATTACTTCTAAACACGCAGTAAATTGAAAAGGAGGTTAAATATTTGAGAGGTTAAATATTTATAGGCACTATAGATATTTCCAAAGGTGTTTTTTAATTGCAGGCTAACATGGAAAAGTAATTATGAGCAATTACGAACCCTGCAAAGGTGCAAGTGTCAAAAATGTTCAGATTGGTTTGATGCTAAAGTTGGGTTTGTATACTACAAGGAACCGCATGACTTCTCATGAAAATGAGGTTGAGGGTTCTTGTCATCTAGGCCAGTGGTTGTGCCCTCAGGAGGCACACAGCATGACTCTGAAAAACATAATTTTTAATATGCAAAAATAATGAAATAATTTTCTTCAAAATGTTATTTCATTCAAATAGCTATTTTCCCATGTTTTTTTAATTTGTAAAAGTTTATTTTTCAATTTTAAATATACGTTCTTGCATCTGTAAGACTCATGCATAGCCAACACTGTTACATCAGCAGCGCTGGATGTGAATAAGTAATGTACACTTTCTATTTTGACAATATGCCCACAATTGTACTCTGGGCAAAAACTAAGGCGATCGACAAAACGGCAAGATATTATTCTGTTTGCCCTTAAAGTCTGTGAGCTTGACTTTCTGAAGACAAGCTTAAAGAGTGGGCTGCTTTTGACTCTGGAAGACTGAATTCAGCTACAGTATCGACAATGAAACCAGACAGCAGTTCAAGCCTTTCGAAACAGAAATGAAAGGTTTTAAGACAGTACAGTACATTGCTCCAAGTTCATAAATATTAATTTATTCGATATGAATAATGATTTGAAATGTCCTTGAAACAGATTCGAAAAACCAAAAAGGTGAAGCAAACATTGTTCCCTATTTTTATGAGCATTTAAAAGCTTGTTGCCACATGTTGATGATGGAAGTGCTTCAGCACATCAGAAAATAGTGTGAAAGCAGACCAGAGGGGAACAACTGAAATTGGTTATGGACTGAAGCAATCGTACAAAGTGTGAAAACACTCTAAGTCAGGCAATTTGGCCAGTCACTGCCTCTGTGAGTGGCCGTCTGGTGATTAAGACTCTGTGCTGATAATGCAGACGTCACAAATGTGATTCTGGTCAGGACTGACACATAAACTGGGGAGTTTCTAAGTGAAGCCTAACACAATCAAGTCTTTCATCAAGACACTTAATACCATGTTGCTCTGGGGAAACAGCTCATGCCATTTGTGTACTATTGTCTGCTAAATGACAAGTAACCTTCATGAAAGCACTCTGGCGACTAAACTTGCACATAAAAATGAAAACACCACCAAGCAGTAACTTAACAATTATTTAGTAAAAAAAAAAAAATGAAGTTTTTTTCCCAGTTGTACTTCAGAAAATGCACACTACTTAAAGCTAGATGTTGTGACAAACTGAAAAGCTGAAAGACAAAGAAGAACTTAATGCTGCTAAACAAGCTTTGAATATGTTATACTCCAGTTTCAGAACAATCCACAGGTCTAAAATAAATCAACTGCCACCCCACAATTCAACATCTTATTCAAATTATGCTACTTTAGATTATAAAAAAACGTAAATGGGACTCTAAAGGGATAGTATGTGCAATTTTACCTTCCCCTGTGGGGTACTGTTGTGTGAGTTCATGTTGTTTCCCCAAGAGTATGATGGCAATAAATATTTCAGTCTCGACACACAGGTCGCACAGTGCAAATCCGTTCAGGGTTGATAAGTAGAATTGACTCATTCTGGGGCGAGTGCCCTCATGATGAAATGAGTCAAAGAGAAAATGTCTTGAGATTTCTGTGGTGTACTGTAAAGGCAATATACATTTTCTACATGGTGACCACATCTTAGCACATCACTGCTCTCCAATATGTATTGTAGAGACAGTTTCTGGTGCTCAAGAAGCTGAACCAATAATCTTAAGCAAAGTAAAGTGAAGCAAAATGAGCCAAACTAGCATTTCTACAAAAAGTTTCATGAGATAATAATACAGAGGTTCATGAGAGAAGAAGCAATAGGAATAGAACTGTTATCTCAATTCAATTAGATTCCAATTCACAAGCTCTCGATTTGATTACGATTCAAGTGCGCATACAGGTGCATCTCAATAAATTAGAATGTCGTGGAAAAGTTCATTTATTTCAGTAATTCAACTCAAATTGTGAAACTCGTGTATTAAATAAATTCAATGCACACAGACTGAAGTAGTTTAAGTCTTTGGTTCTTTTAATTGTGATGATTTTGGCTCACATTTAACAAAAACCCACCAATTCACTATCTCAACAAATTAGAATATAGTGACATGCCAATCAGCTAATCAACTCAAAACACTTGCAAATGTTTCCTGAGCCTTCAAAATGGTCTCTCAGTTTGGTTCACTAGGCTACACAATCATGGGGAAGACTGCTGATCTGACAGTTGTCCAGAAGACAATCATTGACACCCTTCACAAGGAGGATAAGCCACAAACATTCACTGCCAAAGAAGCTGGCTGTTCACAGAGTGCTGTATCCAAGCATGTTAACAGAAAGTTGAGTGGAAGGAAAAAGTGTGGAACAAAAAGATGCACAACCAACCGAGAGAACCGCAGCCTTATGAGGATTGTCAAGCAAAATCGATTCAAGAATTTGGGTGAACTTCACAAGGAATGGACTGAGGCTGGGGTCAAGGCATCAAGAGCCACCACACACAGACGTGTCAAGGAATTTGGCTACAGTTGTCGTATTCCTCTTGTTAAGCCACTCCTGAACCACAGACAACGTCAGAGGCGTCTTACCTGGGCTAAGGAGAAGAATAACTGGACTGTTGCCCAGTGGTCCAAAGTCCTCTTTTCAGATGAGAGCAAGTTTTGTATTTCATTTGGAAACCAAGGTCCTAGAGTCTGGAGGAAGGGTGGAAAAGCTCATAGCCCAAGTTCCTTGAAGTCCAGTGTTAAGTTTCCACAGTCTGTGATGATTTGGGGTGCAATGTCATCTGCTGGTGTTGATCCATTGTGTTTTTTGAAAACCAAAGTCACTGCACCCGTTTACCAAGAAATTTTGGAGCACTTCATGCTTCCTTCTGCTGACCAGATTTTTAAAGATTTTTAAATTTTTAAAGCTGATTTCATTTTCCAGCAGGATTTGGCACCTGCCCACACTGCCAAAAGCACCAAAAGTTGGTTAAATGACCATGGTGTTGGTGTGCTTGACTGGCCAGCAAACTCACCAGACCTGAACCCCATAGAGAATCTATGAGGTATTGTCAAGAGGAAAATGAGAAACAAGAGACCAAAAAATGCAAATGAGTTGAAGGCCACTGTCGAAGAAACCTGGGCTTCCATACCACCTCAGCAGTGCCACAAACTGATCACCTTCATGCCACGCTGAATTGAGACAGTAATTAAAGCAAAAGGAGCCCCTACCAAGTATTGAGTACATATACAGTAAATGAACATACTTTCCAGAAGGCCAACAATTCACTAAAAATGTTTTTTTTATTGGTCTTATGAAGTATTCTAATTTGTTGAGATAGTGAATTGGTGGGTTTTTGTTAAATATGAGCCAAAATCATCACAATTAAAAGAACCGAAGACTTAAACTACTTCAGTCTGTGTGCATTGAATTTATTTAATACACGAGTTTCACAATTTGAGTTGAATTACTGAAATAAATGAACTTTTCCACGACATTCTAATTCATTGAGATGCACCTGTATTTCAGGTATAAATGCTTCTTTTGCGTACATATGAAAAGTAAAAGACAAAAAAAAAATTTTTTTTAACTTTACTTTTTTTTATTTACTATTTTTCAATCAATTTTTTGATCCAGGTAAGAAAAAAAAATTATCTAAAGCAGTGGTTCTCAATTACAGTCATCGAGATGTACTGCTCTGCATATTTTGTATGTCTCTCTTATCTGGCACACTCAGTACAATTCATGAAGCTTTCTCCTAATGAGCTGATGATCTGAATTAGATGCATTAAATAAGAAAAACATACAACATGTGCACAACAGTCAGTCCTTAAGACTGTAGTTGAGAACCACTGGTACAAAGGATTCTTATGATTCACATCTTATGTTCAATTAGATTCACTGTTCGTTACACAAAACTACTGTGTGACTTCAGAAGACTTGGAACATGCAAGTTGTTTGAACCACTTTCATAACACTTTTATGGTGTTTCTTTTATCATTTTGGAGCTTGAAAGCCCCAGCACTCATTTCACTTTTAATATATGGAAAAGAGTGGCAGGATATTCTAAAAAACTCACCACTAAAGAAAAAAAAAAAAACACACCACACAGATTTGGAACGACATGAGGGTGCGTAAATAATGACAAAATTTCAGAACTGTTCTTTTAGTCTTTCAGAACTACATCAAACAAGATAAACTGTGGAACTTGTCAAGGTAACTGAAGGGCGAAAATCAAATAAGAGCTACTCGCTGCTCAACAAGCAGGTTCTTTTCAACATGGTTCAGCTTGAGGTACTAGCATCCGCAGCAGTAAATTTGTGGAGCTCTGTATCCGACTGACTGACTCTGAGAAATTGACTGGCTTGGAATCCGTTCTCCTAGTCTTCATGACTTGCCAGCATGCGTATGACTTGGCATATCCTAGAAAAACAGGATCTATTCAAAAAGCTAACAAAAATTTATTGCTCTTTTAGTCACAGGTATCCTACATCCGAAATTGCGCTCTTTTCAAAACAGCAATTTGTTCTTCTGTGAATGTCTAAAGCTAAGTACAGTGCTTTGACAAGCATTTGTTGTGCTTTTGGTATCCACAGAGCAACCTGTTTTTTTTTTTTTTTTCTTGTAAAAAAAAAAAAAAAGAAAAAAAAAAAAAACGCTTTATTCACAGCTTTTGGAAAAAAATGGCTCTTCGGGGCATTTTCATGTTAATAATGCATCTTTAAATAACATTCTTTCTCTAAATGACATCTCTGGGATCATTCACTCTTCAGCGTGCCCCCATCCCTCCACCTCACGAGGATTTCGCTGCAGGTAAATTTACAGCAGCACACTTTCATCAGTCTTGAATGACTGTAAAAATCATTCAGTGTTCCTCAATGAACCCCTATAAATATTCCGGTATGGCACTGTAGCATCTGTGCGGTGGGTTTTGAATAGCTTGCAAATTTCTTCTTACATGTGCAAGTTGCTTGTTGGGGGAAAAAATGGAGGGCTGAACAGATGGTCACTTGTTCAGATCATAGGTCTGCAGTGCAGTGCTTTCCAGAGAGAAGCACTTATCCGAAATGACTCTCTTGGGAGAAAAAAAAGGAAAAATAAATAAATATATAGGAGATGCTAATCCGGGTAGCCCCATCTCATGCATCAGCATCTGAAAAAGCCCACCATAAACCTCTTCCTTGCCATTTCCAATGTCTGGGCGGTAGTGACTTCAACATCTTCATTATCAAAGCCTCTTTTTTGTGTAAGACATGGATGTTGTGTAAGCCACCATCCCTGCAGGTCTTTTTTGTTGTTGTTGCTGCAAGGGATGTGGGTAGATCACTGTCTGCGTTGCGCAGCGCTGTCTAACATGTGGTCGTCTGTGATTCGGACATGGAGATGAGTTATGGTGGAGTCCGCGGTGTCTCATCTAACAGCACGAGCGCTTCATCATTCACAGCTCATGGCGCAGGTTTTACAAAGACTTCTCTGGATGCATTCAACATTCCTATTGTTTAAAAAAAGTCAATGTTAAACCAACAGTCATAACCCATTTATTTCTGAGTGAAATCAGATATTTAACAAGAAAAAAAGTACATTTTAAAACTAAAAGTGCCAGAATGAACCAAAATGGCATTTAAGCAGCAAAGACCGTAGTAGAACCATTTTTGGTACCTCAAAGAAACTTTCAGTAAAGCAGAACCATTTTTGCCCACTTTGTCACTCTTAAAACTAAAGGCACTTTGTTGGCATTGTGGTTCAATTAAGCAGTGGTTCCCAACCACGTTTCTGGAGGCCCCCCAACACTGCACATTTTGCATCTCTCCTTTGTCTGACACACCCATTTCAGGTCTTGGAGTCTCTACTAATGAGCTCATGATCTGAATCAGGTGTGTTTGATTAAGGTGACATGGAAAACATGCAGTGTTGGGGGGCCTCCAGTAACGTGGTTGGGAACCACTGTAATTAAGAACCTTTAACGTCAATGGAGTGGAAAAAGATTAATTAGATTATTAAAAAGAAAAAAAAACACTCCAAGTATGTTTCACTGACAGGGAATCACAAATGGTTCTTCAATGGAGCTGCTATTAAAATCCCTCTTTAGTTCATCCAGGTACCTTTATTTTTTAAGAGTGAGAACATTTTGTTCAAAAGGAAGGTTCTCAGAATGTTAAAGTTTCTTCATGGAAGAATACTTTCCAACAAAGAATCATTTGAAAACTTTTATTCTTATCAGTGAAGGGCAGGACTCAATTTAATCCAGTGGAATTGACTGGATTGTGAAAAGTGGGCGTTACGTATCAGAATGGGGTCAGGTGGAAGGGGGTCGAAGAATGAGGAATTGGCGACATCATCTGAAAAGAAGCTGTTTCAGAGGTGGAGCAGGTTATTACATTTTGATGAAATAATATAAAGAAAATATGAACACAAAAAACATTTTCTTTTGAATAACGTGCATCAATGAATCATGCAAAATATGAGCCAAAATGTGTATCAAGCAAGTAAATAAAGTCAATTTCGATTTCATGTTGACTTTAACAAAGACGGATCCCACTGCCCTTTCCAACAGTTCCTATTTTGCAGTGTATAAACCTATATGTGGTTACAACACAGAGTTCAGAGTCATGTTATTGTACAATGCAATACATGAGAAAATGTCCACCCACGGTCACTCCAGAGGTCGCAGAGTCCACCACCGTCTCCCGCACGCCTCCGCATAGGAGAGTTTTAATGACATAATAATATGCAATACCTTGAAAACCTGCTGTTAATTACTTTGGATAATTAGCAGAGCAGAGACCCCATTCATTGAATACATTACAGAGAGGAACCTTGACGTAAGCCATCATCCCCTCGGTCTTGCTAGTGCAAAAGAGCACGCACAAGTGCTCTCTGCGCAGTGCAATAACCTTCTCTGTGGAAAAGGATTCTATAGTGAGGTGTTATCTTTGGATTCACAATCAAGCTGAAGATCCCTCCCAACAAAAACATCCTCTTAGCAACATATTGCACAACCTCGACCCCAAAGAAAGGAGGAGAATAGTGAAGAAAAACAAATGAAACTCTGTCAAGACCGAACTGCTTTTCACGGCACTGCAGGGCCCCTGCTCTGACAGAGATGGAATTTCATGCAGCTAAAGATGGCTTCCTCTCACTCAGGCCCAGCCATGTCCCTCGCAACAGGGGTGACACTCTGTGCGCTACACGCACCTAAAAAAAATATTAATTCATATGCCGATGTGCCAGTCCGCTTCAGGACACCTCCATCCCCTATGCAACAGGCACTAATTTCAGAGCATGCCTCGACACACAAACCCATCTTTACAGCATTAAATTAATATTTAATCGCATATTTGTTTTGCGTGCGATAATGCCATCATTAGTTCCCTAGTGCAAATTGCCATTTCTCTTTCAGAGACCCACCTGGCAAAATCAGTACTGTCATTTCATGAAACGACATCTTCATTCAGTCTTCCATGCAGTTAGGCACAAGTCCACTGGCGTAAGGAGCACGGAATTGCAATTTATTGCACCACAGACGCATTACTTCAAGCATATTCTTCAAGAGCGTGTCGCTGCGAGAGAGCAGATTGTACCTGAGAACCAGCAAGCCCCGAAGCACGACGAAGTCAAAGGAGGCGAAATACAAAATGATACACTGTAGGTAAAAGAATGCCTCAGTTGATTGGGCACTGGTGCAATCTTTTGTATCCACAAAAGGACGACGTGATGAAAAAAGTACTGTTATTGTAAATGAGGTGTTAAAAAACGAAAAGGAAAAAAAGGGTGTTATGGTATCTGTGAGGCTCCAAGCATATAAATCGACAGATGCCGGCCAGCTCTACTGTATTCTGCAACAAGGGGAAAGTAATCAACAGGCATCACTGTGACCTTGTTTCCAGTGTTCTTAACAATCCTTTAGTTAATTAGATTTAAAAGAGGCTTGGGAAAATGAGGGCGAAATTCAGCATGGCTGTATATTACAGGAAATTACAAATTACAAAAGGTGAAAGAGGTTGCGAGCATAAGGAAAGAGTGAAAGCAAAAGATATAGGCCACATACAGGGAGGAACAGACATACCAAAAAAAAATAAAAAATTCAGGGAGTGAGTGAGGGGGATTGAAACCGAGAGAGGAGGAACAAGAAATATGAGGACAGACCAAGGACAGTAGCAGGTCTGATACAGGAAAGAAAGACAAACATAAATATGCTAAAATAATGCTAACAAAACTCTGTTTCCTACCTTTTCTCTTGCAAGTGTTTCCTGCGTTTCTCACCAGGGCTTAAATGGATTCAGTATTCTCTCTTTGCTTTCTGTTTTTTTCTATATTGCAGTCCCATTTGCCTGAGCTAATGAGTTGATATTTAGCTGGCTCAGACACAGGCTCTTAAAGAGAGCTGCTGGGAATTGCAGGCCGGCCGGGGGCCTCAGGGCCCACTCCACCATGCAGATGGAACTCTCACACTTTAACATGGTCAGTCAGTGGTTTACAAACACCACATCATTTCAAATTTAGCAAAAAAAAAAAATGCACTCAAGGTGAACCACAGTCAGCACATGTTGAGTTTCCTTGCAAAGTTCACATTATATCTGAGAAACAGACAAAAACAGTGGCAACTCACTTCAGGCTTTAATGAACATTAGCTTTTTTTCCCCCCTAAATATGCAACCTATAATTAAAACTGGGTGAATCTCACAAAATCTAGAAAATGTCCGATACATATTTCATAACAAAAAGGAAAAGGAATAAAATTTAGCATAAAGCAAATTATAAAATTATAAAAACATTACTTTCAAGGCAACCCTCTACCAAGTTCTTATCTCTAATAAATAAATAAATAAATAAATAAATAAATAAATAAAATACACTCATTAAAAAAGTACAATAAAAATTATAATATTTAACGCACATTGCATATTTAATAATGAATTATAATGGAGAGAAATATATAATACATATTAATTATCCATAAAATAATTAAATTAGTACACTTAAAAATATAATTGAATAAGGTATCATTTGGAACTTTTATACATCATGATATTTAAAGAAACCGAAATAGAGAAAAAATCCCATCACTAAGGAAATTACAACATGTTGAATTTGATTTGAGTGAGTCCGTCTTTGTCATAAAGTGTAGATTTTAAGTAATAGATGTGGTAGAGTATAGTAACAACAAATATGGCAATGCTCCTTTACATGAAGGAAGAATTCAACAAAGAAAGCTGTAAAATGACATGCACGAGGCATGCAAGCTGATGCTAATGTAACCGATTTTAGACATTTACCACATCAGGCCACATCACTACAATCTTCAAGGCTGCAGTCGATCATGAGGCTGTCGAGTATTTCTAATAGAACCGTCCCTGATGACATCTACTAGTTATCTGTGGTGTGTGGGCCACACTGTACCATTCACTTGTCTAATGTGAAAAAATGCGTGCACACACACACAAACATATAGTGTGTGTATATTTTATATTATATATATAGTGTGAGAGGGGGGGGGGTTATTTTCTCATCAATACTGTTGTTTGATTAAAATAACATTAATTAACACTATATCCTGCATTTACAGATCCAGTATTTTACAGAAATCCCATTTTTGTTCCAGCAGCATTAAAAAGAGCTGTAAACGCTCATCACAGATCATGCATATAAATTCACATGACAAGGTTCAAAAGTAACTTGGCAGAAAATTCTAATACTTTTGACATCCCTACTCCCTACTGTAATATGATCTATCAAATCTGTTGTCTTCATTTGGCTGCTTAATGAGCCTTGTATTGAATGATATCACTATTTTAAAACTATGCCTAATGCGCTATTTGCACTGCTGCTTTTATCGCCTTGCTCTTCTTTATCCACTAATAAATGCAAAATGTATGCACGCTTTATAGATAACTATGACTGCATCATTAATAAATTAGCTGTACCCATTTATGAGTTCTGCAGCTAGATTAGAGATGCCACTGAATCTGGAACAGTGCCATCAATGAGTGTTATATCTTTGTTATGTTTGGCTGTAACACTAAATTTACTGACGGCCTGCCAGTAGCCTACCATCTCGGTTCGGCGACCTGAAGCGATAACTTTCAGCGGAGCGGGTCGTCTCGCTCACTGGTGTATGAAACTGGCAGCTGCTCAGCTAGAATTTCTACAAACTGAGATTCGTACAAATTCAACAGTCATACAAATTCAAAATGGTCAGATTCACCACCAATATTGGTGAAACAAAAATGCCTTCTTGACAAAAGCACACATTTCCCAAATTGTAAAGCATTCGCTACATGGACATAAAAATCAAGAAGACCAGATTTGGCACAATTTGTATGCACCCCAGTGTCCTCATAAAAAAGTGAATCTACCTCGGACTATAGCGATTGATGTTCTCTTCACTTTAAGCCTTGATTGACTGATGGCATTAGAGCGAGTAATGCATGTTAAGATAAAGCCAACGTAGGTCACTCAAAATTCCAGCTGTGGTCTCAGAGTTTCTTGCAATTTCACTTTCACTGTTGATGTAAAATACATAACCTTGAATTCAACTTTCATATAATCTCTATTTTCATCCTGTAATCACATCCTTGTTTTTGTAGTCTCCTATCTTGTCTTAACACTGTCTCTAAAAAATGCATCTCCAAGAATATTGTACATATGCATCTACTCAAAACAACACAGTCCACGCACTTGGCGTTTGTATTAGTCCCTAACCAGATATCATTTCCAGACTCTGAGATAACATTGAAAAAAAAATTGTACACAAAGGAAAAATTCTGGCCATGTCGAGTGTGACAGCACAGTTACCCTGTTTGCCAATGCACTTAAATGAAGATGGTGAGTAATGGACTGGGCAGAAACATCTGGCTGTGATGCTCTACTCCGAGAGCATTGTTACGGCTAGGGGCATTGTTAGTGTGAAGAGGACTAAAGTAATAAAATAGGGGATGATAAATAATAAACAGAAAAGCATTGACAACACACCTGAAGGCTTATTTCATTACACAAGGACCCTGCACTTTATTAGAGCTAATGAGATACAATCCCAGGGTGAGTGTTACAGTTGAATGCTTCGTAGTCACTCTTCTCATCCTTTGATACTGATGTCATTGGATTTATCTGTCAAATGGGCTTCTTCATCTTCAGTACAATCACTTTAAGTGTGGCACTGACAAGTAAACTGTGTGGCTTCTGAATGCTAGCCTAACATATGTTCCAAGCTATAACAGGTTTAGGGAACTAGCTGGTAGGAAAGAAAAACAAAAAAGAGGCCTACCGATTGTTTAATACTTTATTTCTCCAGCAATGCGATTAGAGAGAGCAAATGGAGACTTTTATGAAAGTCATAAGAAAAAAACCCAAACAATCTCAAGTGTCTCCTCAAGTATTTCACAGAGATCTCAACAATGTCACAAAATGCTCTCAGATTTAGTCAGAAACCAAAATATTGCAATCATTGCTATTTAAAGGCTTAAATAGCAATGATTTCAATATGAATTCTCATCATATTCTTCCAAGACCAAATTATCTGAGCTATGACATTCATATTTATATACACAGTACATTTATATATATGCTTTCTGTTTGCAATAATTGTCTGATTTTATTTCATTTTTATTCCTCCGACGGGATTTTTACTGAAAGGAATATTTTGCGTTCAGTACAAGTTATGCTCTATATATAGCATTTGTAGCAATATTGATAACTACAGAAATTTATTTCCATTTCTCTTTCCTTTTCTTAAAAGAAGTCAAAAATGTGGGTTACAGTGAGGCACTTACAATGGAATTGAATGGGGCCAATCCATAAATGTTAAAATACTCACTTTATTAATAGTATAGCCACAAAATGTAAACAATGTGTGTTCACATGATTTCAGTGCAAGAAAAAAAAAATCATTAATCTTTTCTTTGTAAAGTTTTATTCAACTTTTATAACTTCAACCACCATGACAATATAAAGCCTAAAATGACTGTAAAGAACTATTTAAACAGCTTTACAACTCTAATGATACACACGATAAAGCTATAATGTTAGTGTGGTTATGAAATATGCTTCATATTTCTACTTTTAATCCTATAAAAATTGGTCCCATTCACTTCCATTGCAAGTGCCTCACTGCAACCTTGATTTTTTTCTTAAAGCAGGGCATAAATAATTTTTGTGGTAATGAACATTATACTACAAACACTTTTGCTTAACTTGTACCTGGTATATTCCTTTAAAAGAATCTGAGATTCCCATTAAGTCCCCTGAGCTGTGACAGAGCAACCTCCAAGCAATAAAAATTTCCTATGGAACTCCTTCTTTGGATGTACCTCAGCAAACAACACTTTTTCCATAAATCGGTGAAACATCAGAAAACAACCCTGTCTAAAACAAAGAAGCCTCTTGCCGTGAATGCA
This sequence comes from Spinibarbus caldwelli, assembly GCA_039654775.1. NCBI lineage: Eukaryota > Metazoa > Chordata > Actinopteri > Cypriniformes > Cyprinidae > Spinibarbus > Spinibarbus caldwelli. Next base: position 9,624,727 of record CM077245.1, read on the forward strand.
TGCTAAATTAATGCCTCCTCCTTGAGGTACAATATGAAAAGAGCTGAAAAAACTCATCCATCTCATCAAACACAGAACCGTATCCCACTCAGCAGACAAAAAAAAAAAAAAATATTTAAAATCCCTTAAAGGTGAGGACCTTACTTTGAATCATATCCCAAAGCCCAGTGGGAGGGAGGAGAGAGTGGAGAACCAAAGAGTAAAAGTGACAGTGGCAGCAGCAAGCCATATTGCCCTACGTTGAAAATCACATCTGTGGAGGCCCCTGAGATTTCATTTCGGATGCTTGCGGGGAGCCGGTTTCTGTCGGTCTCGCTCAGGGGAAAGAGAAGGAGGGAATCCCTGCAAACCCCACCCTACCATCCGCCTGCCCCCACAAGACATCATGTCAGATTAATTCGAACCCAGGATGAGCTTGGCTAGCTTTAACTTCAGAGGCTCTGGACTCCACAGCTCAGACTTCATCAAGCACAAGTGCACAGATAAAATGTCGGTTTACATTGGAACAAAAAAGGATTTACAATCAATGGCCTGAGAAAGAAAAAAAAGAAAAAAAAAAACATTCACGACTGTCCGATAAGCAAGGGTAATTTACGGCTGATTTCAAACCCCGATGTTAACAGAGTGCGAAATAGCGGTTTGCCCTTGTTCTCTTTTCACTAAGGTACTTATTTAGATTAGCAATCAAGCCCAGCAGTCGAAAGACAAAGACATCATTCCACCACATATCACTTGAGACGGGGGGAAAAATACCACTTGACCAAAAGGCTACAAATTAAGGACAAAACTCAATGGGCATCAAGTTCACACCAAGTCAGCGTATGAGGGTAGTGCGCTTACTGGAATCGAACTAAAAATCAGATGAATAAATATATCTGGGGTGTCTCTGTTGGTATTGAGAAGGAAGTGTGGAATTATTAATTCACAGTGATCAGAGCGCATCTGGGTCTGGGCGAGATTCTTCAGGGGGTGGTGAAAAGACCAGCGGGAGAGAGCATGTGGAACGATGCTGGCTGCCAGGCAGCCTAGTGCAGGACCATTAGACAGAAAATGTCTGTTGCGCATTGGGAGAGATTGTGTTTAAATATCATGTCACTCTGTCATGGTATACAGCGGGAGGTCTGAGTGTTTTCACAGCCAAATAAAGCACAAACAGGAGATTGAATAGCTAGAAGGAAAGCAGAAATACTAGTCGGAAATAGGTGACAAACTGAACCAAGAGGTTAGATCATCCGCTCAATTCTTTATAAAATGATTTATTTCAAATTTTCGGTTCAATAATCAGGGGTTTGATTACATGTTATACAAAATGGTGATATATGCACTTTCTGTGGCAATCAGAAGGTTGTCACTTGAGAGTGTAAATCAAAGTGATGAAGGCTTAACCTATTTAAAATTGTGGCTTCGTTGCACCATTGACTTCCTGTCGCATGCCTTTGAGGTCGACCTTGCGGAAGAGCCGAAACCCTGCCTTGACATAAAGTTGGATCGAAAGTCAAATCTATTGTTTTCTGAGAGTATCCTGGTAGTGTGAATGGCACTACAATTGTCTGGGGACAGGAGTTTATAAACAAAGGTAAAAATAAAAGATAAGGTGAAACCACATCTAGAATTGTCATTGAGACAGTGGCTTCCATTATTTAAACGGTACATGTGCACAATGAGGGCTTCCAAAAGAGTTTGGTACATCACATTGAACACAATGAATACCACTTAACTTAACAACATTTATTCTCATTAGCCGCAAATGGACAATGTCTGCTCTCCTTGGTGCATCCACAATGCTGAAATCATATGAAAGAAAGACAAATCTCCTCAATTTCGCAGTGGGCCGGCCCCAGGCATCAATATCTAGGTAAAAATATATCACAGACATAAATAAATGTCTCACGCGCAAGCATATGCCTTTATGTGCTTCAAAGCTAGCAGTTTTGCTGCTTCAGCGTCTTCCCCGGTAGCATACATTGAGTTTTTTTAAAAGTAAAATGCCTGCTATTTCCAGATACAGCCAGCGTCTGAGTTGTTCTTCCCAGTGAAGAGAACATCAACAAAGATGAACCGTCAAGGAGAAGAACAGGAAAAGCAGGATGCAGAACTGCTGAAAATCATTAGCACTCTAGTTCTCAGAGAAGCTACACTGTCAAGATTTTAAGTCTCACTTTGCATAGTGATGTTGACAAATCCTATGGTACCACAGGAAAGTAATGCTGACTGCTACCATCCTCTTCATTTAGATTTAATTCCAGTTGTATGTCTATGAGTTTCAGACAGCTCATATAACAGAAGGCTATAGGGGTTATATAAACCATACCATGGTGAAAAGATTTGAAGAGCCTTTACTGGATCTGGTTATAACATTCACTTGCCTGTCTCATTTCACTAGTTAAATAATAGATATAGAAATATTCAATATCTCTGTGGATTTTAGAAGCCCATTTTTGGACACCTGTTGAGACATGTTTTGGAATATAGAGAGGCTAACTGCTTCTATATCTCTTTTTTGACATTTAATTAAGTTTAAAGGGCAAGGTAAGTCCTTCTGGGGGTTTCTGGGTATGATTAAAATCTATTGTGTGACCGATATTAACATACTACAGACTAGAGGCAAATACAGGTGCATTCTGTCGGGGCCTTGAAAAGAGTATCCACACACTAATCCAGCAGAACACTCCAGTTCATCACACAATTAAATGATGTTCTGCAAAATATAAGCATGCCAGAGAAGTGGTTTAAAATCATCACATCAAAACGATAAAAAAAGTGAATTAAAATTTTCTAATGTGTCAAAATGGGTTATCTTCATTTAGTTCAGGCTTCAGATCTAGATATTGCCCTGCCACAAACAAATCAACGATCGCTACGTGACGTTAGATAATGTATTCAATTTTCAACTGCTCTTAAGTCTTGTGAAAAAATATCAGTTAGTCTCAGTCTTGTATGTAGGGTGATGTAACACAGCTCTGATGCATAGACATGACAGGGCTGGACGTAGGAGGTGGCTCCTCAGAACAGCTGGGGTCTGGTAAGCACCAAATCCCGTAGGGAGGGGGCTTGAAAAGGCGAGGGGAAAACAGGACGCAATTTGGCTTCTCTCTCGCTTTCTCCCTGGGATGTGCCTTTTCAAGACCTCTAGGCCAGCTTCCTTTTGGGCAGTCGTCCCAAAGTGCCCTCAAGCTGTGCTGCTTCAACTGAAGCAAGTGAGGTTTTTCTTTCTTTTTTTTTTTTTAATTTGTGTACGTGTGTGTTTATGTGGTGGGTGGTTATGTTCTTGGAGTCAACAACTATAACCTGGGGAGGACTTTGAAGCAGCAGCAATATCTGAGACAGCCCAAACGGTGCCCCCTCCTCCAGTATCACCGGCACCTTCCTGCCACCTTCAAACCTGTCAGACAAGCCTTTATATGGCTCCTGCAAAAAGCTGGCTTTCTCATGGGGAATCGTCTAAGACTGTCAAACCAACTCTAATGTCTCAGGCAGGTCACCAGCACAACTTCAACATTTAGGTAAGAGGTGGCTGAAGGCTTTGTGAAGCGCTGTCAAATGCACAGAGTACCCTATATAAAACCTGGACATTGAGAGCTGGGTGAGAAAAACGAGTAGAGCAGCAGCCACACCAAAAGTAATTGAACCTACGACACCTATGGCATTCACAGCAATCAAAGCATTCTGATATTTGCAGCAATGTTAAGCCCGCTGAACAATAAAAGTCAGCTTATTCCTCCTAATAAGCCAGAGACATGCAGATTCCTTGGATCTTGATTGCCCAGTAACAAGTGGCACACAAAAGGAGGCAATCTCAGCTACAAGAAAGAAGGCACCTCAATTACTAAACTCAGCACACTGGCTCTGATATTACAGACTTAATGACATGTATTTGATTCTCGCATTTGAAAAGCATTTATTAAACTGTGACCTGTTTTAATATGCTTCTAAAACAAACTATGTTCCTGTGAGTTTCAGCAATGACACCATTTCTATGTTTTATATGAGGAAAAATATGAGGGAAAAAAACACGTTGTGAAAAAAAAAAAAACCTTGAAATGTCGGCGTATTTTTGCACTTGCGGCTACACACAACATGACGAAAACTGATTAATCATTTTATCGCAACTCAAAAAAAAAAAAAAAAAAAAAAAAGAAACAAGGATAAACGAATGACTGCATTAAAACTGCAGTGTTTTCACAGGAACGTTAAAATATTTAACAGTTTATTTATGAGACTATTTTAACAGTCTGTCAAGGAAATTCGCTCGACCACTTGTCAGACATAACACCGGAATACGGAATGGCTATACATACGTGCTCTCCCTGAGGAAGCATACTAGGCTCTACCCTTGTCAGTAAGGGTTGTTAAGACCCTATTCGTGAGCCCGTAGGGGAAAGTCACTACTATCCTATATGTGTGATAGTCGGGTTAGTGGGAGAGAGAGAGCCCTTGCGTTATGTGCACGCGCATCAATGACAGAGGGGTCAAACCCCTCGCGCACCGGCCGGTCGTCTCCTATCCATCAAAGTGAATCTGCGCGCGAGACGCAAGAGCGTTCAGGTGCTGACGCAGAAGCGTGTTTCGCGCCTGCCGCCTTTTGCCGATTTGAAGGGCAAAAATCCGTTGAGGACTTGACCAAACACCCCACAAGACGGTAAAAACCCAGCATACTCACTGTTTTTCAGGATCCAGACACTCTGTTCTCCCTGCGGCACTTCGTCACTTGTATATCCATTCCACTGCTGCCCATTTCCACGACGTTTCCGGCCGGTGTGTTTCTCTGAGGTAAAAAACGTAAAAAGAAATTGTACGTACACACAGTCTCGACCTCTCTTTACTCAGCCTGCCTACATGTTGCTGACTAGCTCTCTCCTTACCTCTCCCCTCCTCTCTCTTTCTCACTCACTCAGTCTCTCTCTCCAGTTATTTTGTTAAAATTCAGTATATACGCCCCGTCACCTAGCAACCTCTCTCTCTCTCTTCATCACTCGCGCGACACGTGTTGAATGCTAAACTTGCCGTTGTGGACGGTTGCAGGAATATTTTAAAAGCGCCTGTACACGCGCCGGTGGCGTATCACTATGCAATCAAGATAGTTATTACAGCCCGCTTCCTCACACGCCTCCTCCCGTCCTTTAACCCCAGCAGCCGGGAACGTTCCCGCTTTTTTCCCCCAAACGCACAGACCCCGAAGACGCAATTTAGCGTCTAGCCGCCAAAAAGGAGAGGCACCAGAGAAATTAAACGCTTGACCAAATTATTCTCAAACCTGGGATAATCCGTTCTCATTGTGTTCCACAGAACACTAACAAAGTCGTTTTTACAAATCGTTAATTTTTATCAATCCAGATGGGCTTTGCCTGGCGCAAGGAGAAAAGGTGAGCTATATTGAGAGCGTAGCAAACTCTTGAGGATTTTTGTCTGTTTAATCGTACTCCTTCCCCCGAGCCGGTCATTTTGTTGTCCTCTGCTGGACATCTGGGTGTTGAATGCTGCAGAGAACGTGAGAGCTCAGCACTCCGCTGTCCTATCTGAAGGTAATCACTTTAAGCTGTGTGTGTGGACGGACTGGAAGATGCAGAGCGCGTTCGCGTGAATGGAGATGTTGCGTGTGATTGATCGGAAAGGTGTGAGTTTGTAAAGTTGAATTTCATTTGGCCATACCCCACAGGAAGTTTAATTTAATTGACGGGAAGATAAATTTATTGAATTGGAATTAAAAGTAAAAAAGAAAGAGAGAAACGTTCGTTTATGAAATGTACTAGGGATGGGCATTTCAATCAAAAGTAATATTCAAAAATCGATGTGAATTATTCGATTTTTATTCGAAAATCGCACCCCTTCCCCGCATGCATGCAGGCATCTATTAGCCTAACATTACACATCCATAAACAGAGAGAGAGAGACCATTCACGCTTTTCATCTGTATGATAACAAATTGTTAAATTTTTTAAAAGATAGGCTATCTTAACTCAAGCCATATAATGATTGTAACATGCTGAAACATATTAATATAATTACATAACAGAATGATGGCATTTATTAACATAGCAGTCCGTCGATTAGCATAAACCCAGCAGGCACCAGACGTCTATGTAACGTCAGGTTGACGTTGGACATGACGTCGGACAGACGTTGCATTTTGGTTGAAAATGAAAATCGGGTTGACGTCAATATTTGACGTCAATTTGACGTTGACTTAACGTTGGATTTTGGTTGCACAACCTAAAAACAACTAAAAATCAACGTCAGCTGACGTCGGTATTGGACATCAATTTAACATTGACATAAGACGTTGAATTTACGTTGAATTTTGGTCACCCGACGTCGCAACCAAAATTTAACCAAATATCAACGTCTTATGACGTTGTGTGCCTGTTTTGTGCCTGCTGGGAATCAACTTGTCAAAAGGTATTAAACTGCTCAAAAAATATATTCCAATACTTTTGCAATTCTATTGTTGGGTAATTATACTGTATTTTTAACTGCGGGCATCAGTGAGCCATTATTAATATGCGGGGCATTGAAATAGCTTTTGAATGTGCGCGCGAGCGACCGTTTTACTTTAACTTTCGTGATTCACAATCACGTTTATACTGTGGAGCGGCAGAATTTACCACACATTTTACAAGATTAGATGTTTGTCAGTGGTGCTCAGGATCTGCAGATCATTCGCCATCGTCCTGTCAGTCATCTCTCTTTACTCTGTTGCTGGTAAGTGAAATTGCATGTACTGTAATGTAACAGGCTGCTAGCATACAGCTATGTCCCTTTAGTGGCTCCGTAGAACGCCTTATTCATTTTCCGTGCCTTTCCCAGTACGGATTCCACACACCTCTAACCCAGTCGGGTATATCTGTGGTCTGCACAGAACTCTTATTTGTCATCGTTCTTAGTTGCAAGTCTACAGTGTGTGCATGAGACAGTGTGTTCCTCTGTTGTCTTTGACAGCTTTTAAGTGCGTTATTGGCAGCGCTACCCTCTGCTGACATGAACGTATCACCAGCGCATCAGCACCAAAAACATGGGTTTTTTTTTAGACAATAATCGTACAACCTGTTCAATATTCTATGAATAAATCGACTAATCGAATATTCAAAAATCGTGACCCATCCCTAAAATGTACTAATATATTAATAGAATTATTAATTCCATTTGTAGGCATTTCAAACAGGGGTGTAGAATTAGGGGGGACGCCAGGGAAGTGCCCCTACCAATATCCAGCGACTGCCAAACTGTCCCTAGCAATAATTTTGATCAAAAAATTAAATATATGTATGTTTTTTGTCATTTCGGACGCATATGAAACATCATCCCATTGATATTACCTAAGAAGTTATAGTAAATAGGCTACGTTAGAAAACTGCGCGCTTTCAAGGACGCGTATTTAATACATGAGCGGAATGTAGTCGCACACCGGATGAGAAGTGCAGAGCCGCGTTTTGAACAACTCACAGGTATTGTACCCAATTCAAGACAGCAGTCCAAAACAGTTGCATCGATGAGTTTGAAGTACGGTGTTCGACAAAACAGAGCAAATGGCGTCTATATAAAGCATACAGAAAAAGGTTGTGCGGAAAGATACACAATCTTCCAGCCAAGGATAAAGTTATTATGAACATTAACAATAATTTGGGACAAATATAATGTGATTTTATGGTAAAAATATGTAAGTGGAACTCCTGAGTCACCGCGGACAGTCTTTAACTTAAAGTTGTTCACCTGACTGTACAAATCAAACTGTTAGATGCGGTTCTTAATAAGAGCGTGCGGTTTATCTGTCAATCAGATGCGAAAGTTGTGTTCGTTACTACAGCAACAGCAGAGTATTCTTTCAGAATCATCTTGGGTCCAATTCGATTAACATTAAAATAAAGTGATGCTTGATGACACCCAGTGCTCTGATGCTGATGTTGTTGGTTCACAAAATAAAAATTGTTTAATTATTGTCTGTTAAACATACTAACAAAAAAAAAAAACTGTTTAAGAGTTATGAATGTGTTGGCAAACATAAGCTATAAATGAAGACTTTAGGTGACATGAAACTGTGGTCAAAGGGGTTGGGGGGGTACCTGGGTTTATGTCCCTACCAATGTCAAAAGCAAACCTACGCCCTTGATTTCAAACATTTCAACACTGCAAAAATGTTTACAAAAAAATGCTGTACCATTTTACTATACACTCTAAACAACACTGGGTTAAAAACAACCCAATTTGGGTTGTTTTTAACCCAAGGGCTGGGTAAATATAGGACAGAACACATGTAGGGTTAATTTTACCCAGCTAATTCGGTTATTTATTTAACCCATCATAATGGGTTGATTTAACCCAGCTAATGGGTTGAGTAATTTTTTTTATAATATAGCTTATTTTTTACTTTATACATGAAATAATGTTTACAGATTAACTGAAATCCTCTAAACGTTTGTAAAATACTCCACACAACCACTAGTTTGCATGATAACTTCCTTTATTTTCCTTTATAATTTACAGCATTGTTTATCGTTTTTATGTATACATATTGCCTATTTAAACTCGTTTAACGAACATTAAAAGTAAACATTAAACAGAAGTAATTCACGTGTAATCATCCAATCTCTGTTATTCCGTTTCCACCGTAACGGCGGTGGCTCTCGTGGCCAAGCTGGAGTCGTGTTCTCTGGGGAACTGCTCACGGCTGAGACCGCCGCCCTGCGTTTCACTCATAGCTGAAATATACTGTGACTGCCTTCATAACCTGCCCAAAAACAAACAGTAAACAGCTCTGAAGAAATATTTTAACATCCAAAGTATTTGTATTCTGTATCTTTATGAATAAAATCGTTTATTTTATGCAGAGTGGCTTTTCCATCACGCGATAAGACAGACGTTTAAGGTGATTCACACCGCGTGCCTGTATGTTGCTCTGCATAAAACTAAACGATATACAGCACAATAACGATTTTCTATATAAAATAAAATGGACACAAGCCTGTATTTACCGAAGAAATGCATCAATTCGATGGCGCAGAATGAGATGGTCCTCACTGCAGAACACAAGATCCAGGGGGCGTGGTTGGATCTTATACCTAAACCTACCCGTCTCCACCCCCTGATATCTAAACCCACCCCTAAACTTACCCATCTCCACCCCTAAACCTACCATCTCCACCCCCTAGATGTGGATCCAACCCCGCCCCCTGGATCTTTGTTCTGCAGTGAGGGGCTACTGCGCAGAATGGCTCTCTCCAGAAAAGGACGCAGAATCCCTGCAATGAATAACTCAACCGCTGGGTTACGTCTGACCCAGGATCTGAGTAAAACAAAAAAACTACCCAAACACTGGGTTGTTACATTTGACCCATGAGCTGGGTAACACAGAATCTACCCAAACACTGAAAAAATAACCCAAAAAAAGACCCAAAAGGCTCAACCCAGCATTTGGGTTAAAAAAAATTACCCAGGATTTTTTAGAGTGTAAAAAATGCTACAGTTAATTGGTTAGGCTAACAAGTCAGCCTTGCCTTAGGTGGAAATTATAAATGTTTAACATTATTTTTTAATTTATATTTCATTTTATTTATACATAATTTTACTGTATTTTAAAAATGTTTTTATTTTTAGATTTTCTGTTTTCATTTTAATTAATGCCCATTTATTAAGTTTTAGTAATTTTGTTGTGTGTTTTTGTAGTTTTTTTTTTTTTAATAGTTTTTATACATTTTTATTTTAGTACATTGTGTTAAACTAAATTAAAGTCAGAAATGGTGCCTTGGCAACTAGTTAAAATAAAGTGTTTTTTATATTTTACTTAATTTCAGTTTATCTATCTATCTATCTATCTATCTATCTAGAAATATTTCAGTCTTTTTATCAGTCTATTTGTATATCTGTTGGTCTATTGTAAGACATGCAGTAAAACTTTCAAACTGCTATATATATTTTTACTATATATTCTTTTCTAGTTAAAAATTACATAAATATTATATTGCTGCAGTTCCTTTCATTTTAATTCTACTTCCTTAAATTCAAATTGCATTTCTAAATCCTGTTGTTCAGCTCCTATTCAGAATTTAAAAGCCATTCTCAATTCACTTCTGAATGGCACACACACAACCCTGGTGTGCCTGTGTGGGGTGTGTGTGTAAGCGAGCAAGCGAGAGACACATGGGCCAAGAGGTGTATATCTATGTGTTATATTTGTGTGACAGATTGACAGTGTGAGTGTGCACAAGTGTGACTGAGAGAAGGACTGTGGGTGTGTTTGTGTATTTTGAAAAGCTGCATACGATTGTATTTCCACCTGTCTGTATTTGTCCATAAATACTCAGCAGCCCTCAGTTCCTTCAAATATTAAAAATAGCTCTAATTAATTTAAAAGCGCAGGATTCGCATCCCATTTTTGTATGGTCTAGCCAGTAATTGGAGGACAGGGCAGTGACCTCTGTTGGCAGTAACGGTATGACGAACATTGAAAATATTTTATACAGTAGAGACTGAGCCCAAACATGGATACATAAATCAGTGAGTATTGTTACAGTCAGACCAGAGATGGCATCCCTTGTGTGACACCAGGAAAAGGGATTATGCAGGACGAACTGTGTAGAACTAATGTGAATATTATGAAAATGGCAGTCTACTTCCATAAAATCTGGATATAAGGCTTTTCTAACAGCTTCCCTGCTATATTATTTTAGCTTCCACCAGAGGCAAGTGAATAATTTAGCTATACAGTACAGTAAGCAGGTCTCTGTATAGTCATTATGAATCATTCATGTCATAATCATTCTTTATAGATACTCATTGAAATATTAGTGGTATAAATGGCTCTTTTCTTATTTTCAGTGGCATTGGCTATTGAATATATGTCCATCCATGTGTATCTATATGGCTTGTTCATCTCTGAAGCTTTAAGTCATTACTTCAAGCCAATAGCAAATTCAGCACCTTTCCAGGATTACAGTGGAGAACCATTTATCAGCAGTCTTACATTAAAGCAAAGAATGAGAGTGCTGTTTCTGTATAAGTTTTCCCCCTTACTAAGTCATTATATATGTACAGAGGGAAAAATGTAATCCCAAATCAGCACCACTGTCTCTTGATGCATGCAGTCTTTGAGGCTGGGCATAGAAATAGATCAAAGTTTGAGTTGTATATTTAAACTGTTTCATACAACAAAAATTAACCAATGACTGTTAAGAAAAAAAAATATCATACCAAGGAAGTCATACATGGCATAAAATATTGAGAATTTTCAGTTTGGTGTGAACTATTCCTTTAAGGCAAAGTAATATGAAAAGTAATATACTGATGCCTAAAAGGTGCATGTTAATACTTCATAGAAAAGTGTGACATTCTCAAATATGTATTGACATTCCTTCAGATCACATGTACCTTGCAATTTAGCTTTATTATTTTACACGCTCAGACAGTAAATATGTGATTTGAGTTACAGCCTCACAACCTATTTATTAGTTTTGTCATCTTTTATTAGAAACGGCAAAAATTTATTTTTAAGATTATTGATTTACTCAAATACAAATAGCTAGGGGGCTTTAGGGCTTTGCACAAATCATGTGCATATTATTTTGTTTACAGTGAGTATATTATTTATGAACCTTGGAATTGCAGTTACAGACAGAATCCTCAGACACGGATTTGATTTGGATATTGAGGCAGCAATTGGCAAGCGTGTCTTGTTCATAGATAAAACTTTTACGTGTACTCAGAGTTCTGAGAACAATATTTGATATTTATTTAAATTTTTACATTAAAGACATATTCAAGGGCTGTCAATGAAAAATTGTGATTAATATTGTATTTGTTTGTAGTGAAAACATTCTTTTGCTTTTTAAAGAAAAATATATCATTTCTATATCACTATTGTTACCAAACAGAATAATGAAAAATAATAATTGCTTTTAAACAGGTTTCTATTTGTGTTTCAAACAGCATCTGAATAAAGATGGCGCTGACCTGCTGTCCTGTTCACATGAATTACAGCATTTCACTCTTGGGTATTTCACTTGTGTGTGTGTGTGTTTGTGTGTATGACACTTGAACTGTGGCTTTGTTCAGTACCAATCAGTTTATAGAAATCACAGAGAACAGAACAATTAAAATTTAATAAATGTGGTTACAGCCCTACACTATAAGAAACGTCTGTAAAAATAGGGCCCAATGTATTGTGTTAGTATGAAGAAATGTTCTGGAATGATTTTTTACAAGTGGTTTACCTGTATTTTTAATTATGCATCAAGTTGTGTTTTAGGGTTAAAAGAAATGTGTGTAAACTTATAATGGCCTGTCAGAAAATTACTAGTGTCTTTACTGTTTTACTACTGATTTGTTTTTTTCTTCGAGTGTAGTACATTTTGGGGGTTTTCTGAATATCTTATGTCCATAGCTTAAGTTTTTTAAACACCAAGTTACTTCAGTCTTTCTGACCCCTCCTCCTGAATAAGTTCTCCTCAATAACTCTTCTTATTCTCTGTACATTATTTCTGAGAGGCTCTCCAGAGAGTCAGTTTTATGCTCAAGCACCTCTATTATGGACAGCCAACCAAAACTAGCTCTCATTTTTCACCTTCCATAACGGCCTCATGTGCATTAAATGAACATAAATTCCTGATTTAGTGCATAAAAGTGATTTACAGGTATGAGATAACACGTTATAGTTGACTGTTGGACAACTTCTCATATTCTTGGTTTAGTAAATTAGCCTATAATTTATACATATATCTAACATATTAACCTAAAGAAACATCAACTGAGCCACACACAGAAATACTTTACACTTGTGAAATGTTAAGGTATACAGTGCCATGGCTGCATACTTAATTGATTTAAAATGATGCAAATGCCATTTATATAATTGATCCAATCTCTTTTAGCTGTGTGATTGATTTTACAAACAAGGAGTTTTATTTCCTAAAAGAAAAGTTGTTTCTAATTAGAGTTTCAGTTCACATTCTTTCTGTGTCTTTTGCACGTCCAAACATATTCCCAGAAATGCTCTGACTTGTCACCACCCCAGTGCTAATTACCAATGATCACATTCAATGAGCGTGGAAAAAGAGCAATCAAGTGCTCTGGTGTAATGAAATTCACCACCGCAGAGAGTGATTTGCCCTGATAATTTGTCTTAGAAAATCAACACGGAGCTAGGCAGCCATATTTGTCAAATGCGCTCACAGCTTTATGCATCAGAGGCAGCCTCGAAGGTCTTGAACCTGTAACTGTATGCTGTAATAGCCTGATGGGCTTCATGATTAGCCCATCGAGCTGAAGACCAAGGCCAGTTCCCTCAGGGAATGCAGCTTAATCTGCCCCTTTCCCTCTGTTTTCTCTATCTCTCTTTCTTTACTTAGAGCAGAGCTCATCTTTATAATGCCGTCTGCTGTGGTTTCTATTAGGAGAGAGCTCATTTAAGTTCATGAGGAAAGTCTTCAGATAAGTATATTCTGAAGAGGAGTTTGTCAAAGGAGAATTAAACTGAAAACCCTGACAGGTGAGTTAGAGAATTAGCATTTCCTTAAAGGGGCCATATTCTACTTCCATACCATTGTATATTTTTCCCTGCACTTTAAAAAAATAAAGTTTCCAAAAGGGGGGTTTCACAGCAATGCCATAGAAGAACCATTTTGGGTTCCCCAAAGAATCTTTTTAGTGGGAAAATACCTTGTATTCAATGGAAAGTTTCCATGGATGTTAAAGGTTCTTCATGGAATCATCAATGCCAATTGCCATGTCATCAATGTCTGTCTGTCTGCCTGTCTGTCTGTCTATCTGTCTATCAATCTATGTATCTAACTATCTATCATTCTATCCATCCATCCAGAGCTGGGTAGATTACTTACAAATTGTAATCCGTTACTGACCCCAAATTATATGACAGAAATTGTAGTTAGTAACGTAATCCATTACATTACACATTTTAGATAATATAATCAGACTACTTTTAGACTACTTTTAGATTACTTTTGACCCATCTTGTTTTCACATTGATTTAAATAATAATCTTAAATAATCTTGTACCATATTAATATAATAATACAAAGAGTAAGACAATATATTCCATTTGTTGTTATCAACAACATGAAGTGCATTATACATTATATTACATCAAGGTTTCCCAATCTTGGTTTGTGAAGGAACTGCAGGGGGTTTATGAGTTTAATGAAAAGCTAATAATTAATTAAATCATAAAAATGTTAAATTAAAACAAATAATTTTAAAATTAATCAAAATAAATCACTTACTAATAAAATTTAATATTTTATTTGTTTACCTGCATGTCATGTGACCATAACCAATGTCAGAGAACCATGAACATGCAAATGTGATACTTCATTATTAAAATATTTATTTTAAAATCTCAGGGTACTTCAAATAAAAATGTATTTGGTGAAAGAGGATCAGATGACAACAAAGTTGGTGAATTTATGCATTTTAATGTGTTTGAAAAAGCGCCTTCCAAATTAATACATGGTAAAATAATGGACTGATGATAATTTTAAAAAAAAATGAACGTGTTCAGTAGTTGATGCAGTGTTGAAACACTTTTTAAGTGGTATATAAGCGGTAGGCTATTTTAGAAAGGAAAATTTAAAAGAGGAAAAAGAGGAATTAGGGAAAATCAATAAATTATGAATAACTTATTATTATTGTGTAAATAATATGTAATAATGTAATCCATAAAAAAGTAACTGTAGTCTGATTACGAGTATTTTAAATGCAATTTAATCTAATTACAAGTACTTAATTTTTTGGAATCTGATTACATAATCCAGATTACATGTAATCAGTTACCACCCACCTCTGTGTGTGTCTATCTATCTATCTATCTATCTATCTATCTATCTATCTATCTATCTATCTATCTATCTATCTATCTATCTATCTATCTATCTATCCATCCATCCATCCATCTATCTATCTGAAAACTCCACTCATCAGGGAGGGCCATGTTGGATACCCTATACATGTTGTAAATATGCAGCATCATATTTTAAATATACTCATTTGTGACATCATAGCTATGATAATTTCTGAATGACCTGTTTTGGCAGCCTAATTACCATAAAACAGCTGTGTGGACTGGGGAAAAGAGCTTTGCATTGTGGATGTTAAAAGTATGAGGTACACTGAAGTCTTTTATTTACCTCTTATTTACTTCATAACGTCTTTAAATAAATAGCAACACACCTCTCAAAGGGTATTTTGTGTATTGAACTGTTGATCACACACAGCAGAACAAAACTGTTGCACTATACAAAAGTAAATTCCTTGAAATGGTGCTATTACAAGGATGCTTTGCTGTCAAATGTCTAGTCTCCACTCCAGTGTGTGTTTTGTCAAGCCATATTCAATTCATTATATTGATTACAGTACTTAGGGGAGTGCCAGAATACCTAAATGAAATCATTCATATTCAAAGCAACAGCCCTTCCCTTAGCTCACCCCTTCAGTGAGAAGCCATTTTCCTCAGAGTCCATTTTAGCATCTGCCAGTGACAAAAAATAAATAAATAAAAATCCACATATACAATTTCTATGAAGCCAATCTAAAATTGGATTTTTAAATTTAATCAGGTCTTTCAGGCATCTGTCATTCACTGTTTGAGCCAAGTTCAACTCAACTTTCCTCTGTTTCATTATAAACGACAGTGTTAATTTAGTAGTATTTATTAATGTTTTAAATTAGCTGTTATTTTTATATTTTCATTTTAGTTTAGTAATTTTGTTATGTGCTTTTGTAATGTTTTACATGTTTTTATAAAGCCATATTTCTTTAAATACATTTTTATTTTATTTAGTTTTAGTCATTTTAGTACTTATACATATTTCAGTTAGCTGCCAAGACAACATTTTTCATTTTTTCACCTAATATTTATATAGTATTTTATTTTAGCTTAATTACAAAAAATGTTTAGTTAACAACACTGCAATAAACTTTAGTATGTTTCCAAGTTTTGTGTTTTGTACAATAAACTTTCCCATTAGATTTACCTCCAAATGGCCATGTTTACCTAAAAATGAAAACTGTGTAATTTACTCACATTTTTGTTGGCACCATATTTAACTTGAGATCTGCTCTAGAGCTGCAGGAGATTCAGTGGTGTATGTGAAGGTTCTTTAAAAAAAAATTTTTTTGTGTGTGTATTCCACAGAAGAAAAAAAAAACAACATATAACAGGAAACGGATTTGGGACGACATGAGGGTGAGTAGATAATGACAGAATTGTCATTTTTGAGTGACATATTCCTTGAAGGCCTGTTCCAACATGTTCCATTGTAATTTTTTTACGCTTATTTAGAGTCAGTGTAAACTATGCCACAGCCTCTTCTTTTATACACATGGTTGTTCACATGATTCACGGGATTTTTCTATTGTTGGACACTGTTCGCTCCCAGGCCTTTTCCCCTCATTAATCTTAATTAACATCATGCTGGAACGGATTCATTAGCATCTACCTCCGTGCACCTGCGATTCGAGTACGTCTCCATCTCCTCGCAGGGCCGACTGGCCATAGCTGCGTGAGGGGACTGGAACAGAGCAGAACGTAATCATGCATGTGTCACCTCCATCTCTCATCTCACAGTCCCCAAGAATGTTTTTCCCCCTCCCACTCTCTCTCTCACTGAGTCTTTCTCTCTGACAGTTGCTGGAGGCATCCTAGCTGTGATTGATGGGCCGATATCCTTTGTCATTATCAGATAACAGCACAGATATCTTGTGAAGAGAGTACAGTGATGGTTTGATGGGAGATCTCGTCCTGCTCACAGGCGTCTGTGAGCTTTTCCACCGGCGCATTGACGACGTTTTACATTTTGCCTCCATTCTAGTTCGTTAGAACGACATGTTTCACGAACGCCTGCCTTGTTCGCCTATTCACAGGGCGAAGCTGTGATCAATATCTTATCATCGCTCTATTAAAATGTGATCCTTAAAGTGGGTCACTGGGTAGAGCGTTTGAAATACAGCTAAGAAACACATGAGAGCCATTAGACAGCCATAGACTTCACATGCTGTGGTCGTAAATGAACTGTCAAATGGAGCAGCTATTCCAAAATATCATGACTCACTTTTTAATTCAAGCAAATCTGTGCGCCGCTTACGAGCTGCTCTGAAATTCTGTCTGGTGGCTCCGGGGAACTGACCTGCTCGGATGTGCATCAACCTCATACAGTTGCTTATGTATTGCTAGAGGGAATTTCACCTCTGTGGTTTCATTTCCTTCCATGAATCTCTATCATCTGTGAAGTGACTCGTACAGCAGATTGAAACGGCGGTGCAACGTTTGAATATTTACTGTCCCAAACTGTACTAGCTGTCGATGACTTTGCAAATATGACTAGTCCAATGCATCTCTGACTATTGTCTGATTCCATACTAGCAGCTTCTGAATTATTCAAATCTACAATGCTCTCACTGAGGCTTAGTGGTTCTTTCCTCCACAGTGTGATTCTAATTATTTCTCCAATCGATCATAAAACATTATTGCTTTGAAGTTCCTGCAGAGTCTTCCCAAATTGCTATGTATCAAATTAAGTTTATATTGTTGACTTTCAGTTTGCACCATATAGAGCCAGACAGCTGCAATGCAGCAAATACACTGTAAACATGTCGAATGAATTGCATTAACTGAAAATCAATAGAGATGGACATCATGGGAGAGTGGCTCTCCTCTTTTATGGTCTTTCTTGTAGATTACTCGGGTGTGATTCTAACGGTCCAAAATACAAAGTGGATTAGATTAAAAAGAATTAATAGAGAAAGCCTGCTATCTTCCTGGCGGCAGCGAGCAATGTAATCGTTTATTCTTCCTCTGTGAAGATTATAAATGGATAGGAACGATGTGCAGAGATGTTCTGAACAATACGGGGAGTGGGAGTAATGATGCTTTATTGGGTTTTCTGACGTCTTGCAATTCAAAATGATCACAATAAAAACAGCCCTCCAAAACCAACACAAATCTTAGATGAATTATATCTAAGATTCTTTGATATTGCTATTGCTGTTGCTCTGAGTCTGGAACATCAAGTGCTGAGTCACACTTTAAGCAAGGCAGCACACTTCATCATGCAATCGTTTGCATTTTAACACCATATTTTACTTTAAAAGCTTGCGTTAATTTCACAAGTTGTTCGGTTATGTTACAGCCGTGTATCTTGCTGTCTCTCATGCTGCGTGTCCTTAGGCTTCAGTCACACAACTCTCTATACAACCGCATGTTTTCAGGCACAGCTTGTTGAGTATGTTGTATTCTCTTTGAACTGCAAAATGTGCGAAGAGCATTGCTAGTGAAAAAACATTGATTCTGTTTCCAGTGTTCAAAAGAGAGTCTAGAGAGAGAGAGAGAGAGAGAGAGCTGTGCAGAACAGCCTGTCCTCTTTATGTACAAAAGCACACCTTCCGCTGTCTGGATGAGGTGTCGTTGGCGCATTACTTACAGCAGGGGGCAGCACTGAACAACGTACACACTTGTGCCGCTCAGCGCTCAGGCATGCCATAATAGAGTTTAATTATGCAGAGAATGGTGACGGTTTATAACTCATTCTCTTTTTTCCTCCCTCTCTCTTCCGTCGAATGCATTCATCTCATCTCGTATATGTCTTTCCATCCAACTTAAGCAGAGACATAATTCATAGCTTCTTGCATTAATATTTGCACAGCACACCATTTCCAAATAAATCAATGCATACATCCCAGCAGACGTATACCATATATATATACCATATATATATACACACCAAGTTCATTCACACGCCAGCGTGAACACGCATACACACACACCCTCACTCCTCCTCATCCTCTGTCTGACAGATGGGACAGGCCACTGCCAGCTTGCATTCCCATGAGAGTGGCCAACACTATCTGATAGGAGAGAGCGAAAGAGAGAGAGAACAGGAAGAGAGAGTGGTGTGACTGAAGGATATCATGATGACACACCGGTCTGTAATACAGAGAGACAGAGCAAAAGCAAGAGACAGAGGCTTTGGTGAAATATAGGGTATTTTTTCTGACAATACACATGTAAGCAGAGAATCGTGATAATTGATCGGTCAGTCTTCACACAGCCAATAAATCAATAGCTGTATCTTTGTTGCATGGTAAATGTGTAGCAAAACGTACAACTGTTACATAAAAGTAATAAAATTATAAATCATGATGTCCTCAGAAATCTTTGAGGGGAGGTAGGGATGATCTTTTCATTCAGTATTGTCGCAGAGCTGCTTTGGCTGTGATTGTAATGAAACGGGATATATGAATGTGACATTAAGCTGCAGAATGCTGCATTTGTGCTGATGGGATTTTCAAATTGCATGACAGCTTTTATAGGATTATCATAATGAGCAATATTCTGAATCAAATCTGATGCACACAGGCCCAAAACAAAGACAGTTCTCACACACCTGTTATTTGTATTTATTTAATTGTCTGTTTTGCCACAGCATGTCAATATATTTAACTTTTATTTTTTAATTTAATTTAATTTAATTGCTTAGTCATCTAATGAAAACAAAGTTATTTTTGAAAAATTATTTAGTGACAGATCTTGAAATTAATATCCATTTTCATACATTATAATATTATGATGCCTCAAAACAATTGTAAAAATTTGATGATTGATTTTAGTTTTGATATTTTAGGTATGTATGTTTTATTTATTTATTTTATTTAGACAAAGTAGTATCAAATTTTAGTATTGACCATAACATAAAAACAATGATCAGTATTAATCAAAATTGTGATATTGGTAAATATATTTGGAATTAAGTTGTAATTAAAAGAAATGTAGTTAAAGATAAAAATATGCTGTAATAAATTGTATTTTAATTAGAAATATAGTATTACAGCATGCAATATAGGAACAATAGTATATAATGAATACAAGTCTCCATGCACACAAATAGTTGTTGTAAACGTGCAACATACGCACACACAGACACACATACACACACTCAATGAACTCAAAAGCTCTCAAACCTATATTAGTGAGGGTTTCACTGCAATCCCTTGTTATGTGAAGACAATCCACAGAAAATCTCCTTATACAAAGACGGATAATGAAGCACTATAGGTGTGTGGATGTGTTGGACTATAAGTGTGTATGCTCAATAAAGCTGTGTAAGGAGAGTGAATCACCACGGTGAGGGTAATGAATGTCTCAAACACATGTCTATCACCTAGAGAGCTCTGTAGCTCTGTGCGAGTGACTTTGTTGAGGGACTCAGTGACCTTTAGCACAGGTCAGTAGTCTTTTACACAAGCTCATATAGATTTCACCTGTCTTTCTTGAAGCAGACAAGTAGCAAAGGGCTGATGGAAAACTCTTTCATAACACTGAGCTCAGCAACAAAAATGTAAATAAATACGAAATCTTTTGGGAAAGTCACTGAAGCAGCTCTTTAATAATTCATATTTGATAAATATTTCTATGTTACTACAAAACGTCTGTGTGTTTGCTTGCCTGACATGAGAAATGAATGTGCAATTCATAATATGTCAGCTGCATTATAAGCACATTTCACTGGCCTAGATTACAGAGAAAGAGTGAGAGAGCTGAAGTGAGAAAATAGAAGGGGATTGTGGGGGCTTGTGGGAGGCTGCAGGGACTGGCTGTCACTGGTTGAGAAGACATTTGTGGTGTATGTTGTGTGTTTATTGATGTAGTACCCCAGCACCAGGGATCTGCCCACAGCAGCCCTCACGTACTCTACGAGAGCTCTCTCATCACGATTACATCAGTCTCTCAGGCTTGGAGGGATACATGCATACTATCAAACACAGACAAACAATGCATGCTCACTTAGCTATAGACAAATACACGTGCACACAGCTGAGCATACATCACAATCTCTATGGGTTCAGTTGCTGAGCCAGAGCCAAACTATTTGTGTACATGCACACCTGCGCAAATAATCAAAACACTGCTCAGATTAAGCAGTAGATACTGAAGACCAGTTGACATCGGACTGCAATACGCATTTTTACATTTCCATGTTTACTAGCATTTGAAATCCTAATTTTAGATGACAGACTGATCAACTTGTTGATCTGATTTTGATTTGACAGTACATATTATTGTTGCAATTTACCTTAAAAAACTTAAAAACACAAAAAAGTTTGATTTTGACGTGACAAAGTGGTGATATATAAGTGTGTGTATTGCTTACAATTTAATGAGACTTCCCATTAACACCATTATCATTTTGTTTATTCAGACTTATTCACGAACATGGAATGTGCACAAACACAAGAGGCGGGATTTACTGTGTGAACCAATCATAGCCAATCATAACCAGTCATATCTAATCATATCGCGATGGAGGCATTGCCTCCTCTCACGTGACTTTCCCCCATTCATTCTCAATTCAATTTGAAAACAGTCGTAATGCCTAATATATTTTTGAGGAAACTGAAACTTTTTTCAGCATTCTTTGATAAAGTCCAAAAGAACAGCCTTTATTTGAAATGGAAATCTTTTGTAATGTTATAATTGTCTTTTGTATCACTGAGTAAATTTTTGGTCAATTTCAGTTATTTCATAACTGACTCTAGTCTTCTGAATGGTAGTATATTATCTTACAGTGCATGCACTTTCATTTCATGGAAAAGAGTACTCATTTTGTTTTCCACAGAAGAAAGAACAACACACAGGTTGGGAAATAACAAGAGAACTATTGCTTCAGCTGTTTGAAATCCAGACTTAGACTGAAACAATAGTGCAATATGAAGTGACAACTCTAACACAAAAATGGTTACATGACAGTTCTACTCCTTTTTGAGTTCAATCACTGCTTTCTGTTTGTCCAGAAAGATAGAGAAGGTGGGAAACTATGCCCTAGTTTATAGAGCACCTAAGCAATAATGTATCAGACACAACCAACAGGAGAAAGAAACTGCTCAGGAGAGAGCAATTCCTTTGATTCCAATTTGCAGTTTCCTTGTGATGTTGAAGTGCAATGTCATATGTAAGACTCCTAATCACACTCTCTTATTATGTTTACGCTGAACTTGTGCTTGTGTTTTATGTAAATGCGTGTTTTTGATGTGTGTGCGTGTGTGTCCTCATGCCACAGGACTCCAATTAAACATGGACTCTCAGTGGAGATAATTAGGAAAGATGTTACATCTCAATATAGCCACCAATGCACCACAAATTATCTCTGTACAACACCCTCATAACCAACAACAAGCTCATTTATACACACCAGTGCATGTTTACACATTCCTCACGGAGAAATCAGCATTTTCACCTTGCTTTCGTTCATCAGTTCTTTTATTCTCAAGCTTTCCATGTCAGAATTGTTGATTTGGTGCAACGCATTTCAAACAAACTGAACGGGATGTTTGTATTTGGAACACTGCTTAGTTTAAATCTCTGAAAGTCTTTGAAAAACTGCTTCATATTTATTAAAGCATGCACAATTTTATGCTTTGATTGCATTAAAATTTGATTGCATTAAAGTTACATTTTGTATGGGAATTGAATTACAATAGCAACCACATTTTCCTTGTTTTTTGAAAATAACTGCATGGAAAACTACACAAGGGACTTGTGATGTTGCGTTGCCCAAACCTGATTTGTATACAGTGGAACTCCAAATAAGCAGCATGCACAAATGGGAATTACAAGAACCAGAACTTAAAATTAATTCACCATCTGGCAGCCACAAAATCAAATCCCACTCTCCATGGTTTTTCCTGTGGCTGAGAAAGAACTGGTGTATTTGTCAAAGTGAGGTGATGATAAACAAAACCTTAATAAATACTGCCACTATTGTAATACAGTCGATAGTTCTTTTTCTTGGGGCACAACACATATTGAAGAGAAACTGACTCAATAGCTACGATCCGCCCATTTTTTTTAGTCCAAATTAGAATCAGAAAACCAACTGTGTGAAAAGTTAGATAGCTTTTTTGCTTTGCTTGCAGCACTGTATCACCAATTTGCCTTTCATTCTTGATACTTTGACCTTTCTTTTCACTGACCCCTTTCCCCTTTTCTTTTTGCCTTTTTTCAAAGGGAAGGTACGGTGAATGTACCTTCCCCGCAGCAAACTATTTTTTACTTTCTGCCCTCCTCTCTGTGGGGTACAGTTAGAGCCCTGCTCTCAGTAAGTAATAAGAAGCCAAAGCCTAGAACATGCAGCCAGCTTACTTATATTATGGAGAGTAAAATAACTGCCGGGAAGAATGACAATAGATCTTTGGGTTTAAAAATGTACATATATGTACATGTGTTCCAAGAGCAAATCAAAATGTTTACTTTGACAAAGACATGGTTATTGTATTATTGAATTTAACAGGGGCAATTGTAACACATAAATTATAATAATTTGCTGCATCTCAAATACCATCAGACCTCAAAATTGTAATATCATTGAAATGTCAATAACAGTATCCAGCCAAATACTTGAAATGAAATAATACTCATTACAAATTTTCAATGTCCTGACATTTACAATTACTCTAGCTTCTCTGTGTTTATCTTATTGGTAGTCAAAGCGGATAGACAACATAACATGATGGGGAACAGGATCGGAAAGCAAAGCAGGCTGGTAATTCAGATTCCTATCCCTCTTGGACCCCAAGGGGTAGCCATGCCTAATCAGAAATGTCTGCTGCATCATCCTGTTGTAACTGATTGCATAAATATCCTCATAATTAAAATACACTCAAATACTTGAGTGTGGATAATATATCTCACATACTGAATATACATTGAATATCATGTTGCCTTTCTGTTACATTCACTTTCCTTTGTTGATTTAACATGGTTGATTTTAAATAGGCACTATGTTTGAACAGACAGTGGTTTTGCAAAATCATTTGAGAATGTTGTTCATCATTTGCAATGTATTTGTTGCTATAGCACGAGTTTGCTCCTTTGCACACAGATTTTGTTAAAAATATTTCAGGAAATGTTGAAGTGAAATTTATTTTTCTAGGTGAATGTTTTTTTTGTTTTTGTTTTTTCCCCAAAGTGAACTGATTTGTTTAGTGCCACTACGCCCAAATGACTTAATCATTTAAACAATTACTCTTATTTCTTAAAAAAGTAAAATAAAAATGTTAATTTCGCAGAAGTAAATGTGAAAACAGATGCTATTCATTGTTTTGGCAACAATGCACACTGTGTTGAAAAGATTTGAATAATCCTTTTACGATACAATTAAAAGGGGGGAAAAAAATCAGTGTCACAACATTAGATTTGCCATTACTATTGTAGACTGCCATGGTGGTGCTTTAAATGAGTTTACTTAATAGGTCAAGCTTCTCATGGATGATTTTTAGCATGCTGAATGTCAGTACACTAAAGGATAGCAAGCCATCAGCAAGCAAACATGCTCTTTAAGAAGTTTGTTTGTTTGACTGTCAAGCCTCCTTTAAATGCCCCATAAGTGAAAAGATTATTTAAAATCACTAACCCACAAATAGGACTACAAAATGCAGCCACAACACCAACATCTAGGCCATGTCCAAAATCACATTCTCTCTGTGTAAGTATTTATTTTGAAGAAAATTGTGACTATTAAGAAAGTATTTTCTGTTTAGTATGAATGTGATGTATGTATTTAAAACTGGATGAACTACATTTGTCATGTGGTCATTGTCATGTGACCTACCAGTGTCAGTTGTGTCACTTCACTGCCATTTACAAATCCTTTCCCATGGCCTCATAGCATAGTAAAGGGTCCATTCGATGTGCAGTTCAGAATCTCCCTGAAAGTAGTAGATCATATAGGAACTTTTCACTGTTTTATGAACACTGTGAATTCAGACATTTTACTCTTTTGACAAACTGTTTATCACCTACTATATATCAGGAAAGTCTGCAATTTTGGATGCAACCCTATTCTAGCTACTCTGTACTTTACAGATGCTATATTCTTCCTCCACAGCTGCTCACAATGAGCAGATCAGTCTGACTGGTGCAGAAAAAGGGTGGGTCAAGAGTAAATGGTGATTGACCATCTATGGTCGCAAGTTCCGCTAAGCTATATTGCAACCATAGTATATATATCTATATCTATATCTATATATATATATATATATATATATATATATATATATATATATATATATATATATATATATAAATATAAATATATATAAATGTAGTACCATTCAAAAGTTTTTGATTTTTAAAGATTTTTAAATGTTTTTGAAAGAAGTCTTACCAAGGCTGCATTTATTTGATCAAAACCTTTATAAAGTAAAAACAGTAGTATTATGAAATATTATAACAATTATGAAATAACTGTTTTCTCTTTGAATGTATTTTAAAATGTAATTTATTCCTGTGATGCAGAGCTGAATTTTCAGCATCATTCAGCGAAATGTGATCCTTCATAAATCATTTTAATATGCAAATTTGATGCCCAAGAAACATTTCTTATTATTATCAATGTTAAAAACTGTTGTGCTAATTCATATTTATGTGGAGACCATTATACATTTTTTCCCAGGATACTTTGATGAATAGAAAATTTTAAAAATGTAATTTATTTGAAATATAAATCTTTTGTAACATTATAAATATATGTACTAGTAGTAATCCATTAAAAAAATTAACTAATTAATCACACATTTTTTTCTGAAATTAATCACGATTAATCCCACCAAACATTAAAGTTTTTAAATATACTTTTATATTGCAATAATTTCACGTTCAATCTTCAAATTAATGTAAAGACAACATAAAGACAGTATATATTTATACTTAATATTTGTTTAATGGCATCTTTTTTTGACTGAACGTGAGTATCACTGATACCAATGCTACTGATACCTTTGTGTTAACTGCGTTAAATATTTTTAACGGCATTAAACTGGAAAAATTAATCGCCTGCGTTAACACACTAATTTTGGCAGCACTAATATTTACTGTCACTTTTGATCAATTTAATGAATCCTTGCTGCATAAAGGTATTTAATATAATTTAATATTTTTTTTTTAACAGTAGTGTTTGATTATCGTATGTAATTTACACTAAATATGTTAACTTAGCAGTCTAATCAGTTTGTAAGCTATACCTAAAACATGGAGAATAACATTTTATGTTTTTAGGGCACAAACTTGTGAACATTTTAGACTACAAAGAGAAATGTTTAATTTGATCATTTGTTGAACCATTCATTGACGTATTTTCCTAAACAGTAACTAAAACAGCCAATGAACTCGTATTGGGAACTAAAGTGGATAGGATTTGGCCAGGGGTCGTCGAAACATGATTCTAAACTCCATCTCCCATGTGAGCACCGCAGCTCAATCCATCTGGAGCACATGCTAATCACTAGACCACGGCGCCAACTAGTGCTTCCTGTTGGCACCTGCGGCATGAAGTATTGGGTGTGCAGGTGGAGTGAACCCGTATGCTGACAGCACTGTAGCTTTGCCAACCGCTGGCAGTGCTGCAACAGTGAAGATGTGCATGCGAGAGAAAGTAAAAAGAGAGAGAGACTGTGACGGTGTGTGTTGTGTCTTGGCATGTCAGCAGAGTGCCAAGCGAAAGGACATCACAATTATCACAGGTTAATCATAAGTCATTTTGACAAGCCCATGATAACTTTATTAATTAAATGCGCTATATCTTCCTGAGAGACGACAGGGAGAGAACTGATGTGCTCTGGTACTTATCTTGTCAGTCTGTGCTGGGTTGCGTTGACTAGTGTGTGTGCCTGTGTAAACGTGTGTGTGTCTGAGCAAGAGAAAGAGAGTTAGATAGAGCGAGAGGAGAGCTGCATAGTGCTTTAAATGAGCAATCAGGCACTGAGCCTTGCTCAGCTACAGCTGCCACCCACACAAACACACTTATGCATTTCTCACTCAGGAAAACCTCTCGTTCGGGTCACATGGGGCGCATAAAAATTCAGATAGTGCTTAATTAAAATGCATGCCGAGATCTCTACAGTCACACACCTGACCACATTTCCAGGCGACCTAACACACACGCACGCTTTCGCTCGTACTGTTGAGCAACAACAATCAGCTGACAAACATAGCCTCATTATGCCCCTCTCCCGCTTTCTTTGGCTCTTATTCTCTCATTCTGTCTCACACACACTCATATACACACACCAGCACACATTCACACACAGGGCTCTTCACCTCATCCACCTAGGCAGAGGGAAACAGGCCCTCCCTACTACCATTCTGGTCTCCGTGGCAACAGCCAATCAAGTCATGTCTCTGAACAGGCCTGCCAGTAGAATAAGAGGAGACGAGAAACAGCATGAGATAGCTGGGAAAGAGTCTTAAAGAGAGAGAAATTATTTCGAAGCAACGAGGCAAAGCTTGAGGTCAAAGGGCAAAGGTTATTTGTAGAACGTGGTTGGCCAGTTTGTATCTAAAACACAGGCTCATGTTCTGCTGATATGTATATAATACAGTTAATAAAGCTTATTTAATTAAATGTTTTATTAAATTGAAATAAAAATATTTTAAAATTACTATTTTTAATTTTTTTTATTTCATTTTTATTTTCACAAAAAAACGTGACTTACCACCAATAATTATTTTAAATTACTAAATTATACATTAATATTTACTCAAAATGAAAAAAGTACTGAGGGTGGCTGCCAGAGTTACTAAGGTGATCTTTTGTTTTTTTATTACAATTTTTAGTTATTCTTTTATTAACATTTTTTTATTTTATTAATTATTAAATTATATATTAACATTTACTCATAATGAAAAGAGGGTTAAGGTGGTTGCCAGGGTCTTGCTATGCAGTTGTAATAGTAAAAAGCAAAAAGAAGTGGGAAAGTACGGTTTATGCACAGCTTCAAGTGAGCTGTGCACAAAATTGCTGAAATTAAAATTTATAATTAAAATTTATTTTATAATAAAAGTTATTTTAAATTATACATTTTATAATTATTTTTATAATTATTATTATTTTAATTATTTATAATTTTTTTTAATTATTTTATATATATATATATATATATATATATATATATATATATATATATATATATATATATATATATATATATATATATACACACTGCCGTTCAAAAGTTTGGGATCAGTATGGTTTGTAATGTTTTTTTAGTAATGTCTCTTCTGCTCAACAAGACTGCATTTATTTGATCCAAAATACAGAAAGAAACAGTAATATTGTGAAATATTATTGAAACATTGTTAGAAAATATTTCTATTTTGAATTATATAATTATATATTTGTTATTTTTAACTTTTTATTTTTCAAAAAAATCCTAAAAAAAAAAAAAAAAAAAAAGTATCACAGGGTGATTGCCAAGTGTTGATATTCGATTGCTAAGGTGATCTAAGTGGTTTTAGTAGATTGCTGTGTGGTTGCTTATTGGCCCAAATTAAAAGCTTTCTTACCTACTGATATTCTGATATATGACAGTATATCAGAAACTACTAGCCTCTGTGCTTATAACTTCAAAATGGCAAGATTTCAGCTCATTACTCTGCCTAGCCGATATATTGTTCTATCAATAATTTGCACAGTCACAGTTCACAGAGTCTTAGAGTTGTGGCTCTTTCTCACTCGTGACACGTGTGTGGCTACCTTGAGAAATTCATCTCAGGTGTGTCTTTTTCTCTAGGTTATTTGAAGGCGAGAGGCTTCAGTATTGAGCTGAAGGTGCTTATACTTTCTGTTGCCGGCGCTCTGGAGACGCTGACTGAATAAATGGAGAGGAAGCGGATATTTCTGGTTTCTTTTCTGCTGTTTGCCATGCAATGTGTTTGAGCAGCAAGCAAGAGGTCTTGTTGTTTGGCCAGAGCTGTCTTCAGATGAGTGAAGACAGACACTGTGGCATCAGTGGTCGGACTCTTGAGAAGCCTTTATTAAATAAAAAAAATAATAATAAAAAGAGAGATGAAAAGGAGAAGTGTCAAAGTAGAAGTTGTGAAGTCTATGGGGCATGAAACAATATAAAAGTGTGATATTCTCATCGGATATGGGAAGTGCAAAGGTCAGGTTGAGCGACGCAAGGCCAGGAGGTCATCGGGACCTCAAGGACAACTGGTGCATGCAAGAAAAAGACCTTTTTCCCAAGAGCAAGGTGCAATGCAAGATTTATGACTGCGGTGACGAGGCATAATAAACATCACATGAGCTCCATCACGTGCTGCCAGTATTGCAGCACTGTCGTGCCCCTCCTCACCCGCTCCTGCTGAGATCCTGGACCTGGGCCGGCAATAGAATTTGGCAGCAAGCCAGCATTTTAGGACAAGATGATATTGAGTAAAAATACATTTGACTCAGCAAGTGTTTCAATATGGGTCAAAGACGAAAAGGGGTTTTCAAGCATTAAAACAATAAAAGTTTAATACAGCTTTTTTTCGTACATTAGAATGCATTCGGTTTAATCTTAATCTTACTGAGCAAAAAATAATGACTATCATACATTTTTACTATGATTTACAGAAAACATTCAATGTCATTCATGTAACACTAGTTTGTATACCAAAAAATCAGGCATATTTAGAACAAGAATCATTAGATGACATTAAAAAACTTTATTTAAAGATCACAGTGCAGTCCCAAAATACTAATTCATTGCCATTTTAAATCTCTGCCAATACACTTCAAACCATTACCCATTTGTCAGAAAGACATTTTTAATATTTAAAATATAATAAAATTTAGTATGGTCACTTATTCTTTTATATATTTTAGGTCAGAGTAAGTATGTTGTTGCATTTTTACATATCTGTTACACTGAATGATGTTGGAACTATCTATATATATATATATATATATATCTATATATATATATATATATATATATATATATATATATATATATATATATATATATATATATATTTTTTTTTTTTTTTTTTTTAAACGCCTTTTATGCATGGATTTTATTGTTTTACTTTTGTCCCAGAGCAATGCTTTCAATATTAAAATTTGCATCTCCATTTAAAAAAAAAGAAAAAAAAAAGAATGATTACATGTTTAAAAATTAAAGCGTTTTGATTAGTGTACTCTGTTTGGATCAACCTACATACAAAGTATCCACCTTATTTTTCACGTTAGAACTGGCTTCCAGTTATTTTTAGCTGTACAAAACAGCTATTTATGCTGCTTGAAACAGCAAACTGGTATTTTTACCATATTATTTTAATGTATTTTCTTAATTATAAACACACTGGTTTGTAGCGCATACAGTTCTACCATTTACTGCACTTAAATTTTATTTCCCAATAGTGGCTAATGAATCAGAAGTCTCACACATTCACAGAAAATAGCTTACTTCCATGCTGAAAAATAAGGTGGATACTTCTAAAGATATTGAGACTGAAATAATAGAAATACTGGCTAATATAGCCTTTGGTGTTGATATAACATTAAAAATTAAAAAGATATAAAATATTAAATATAAAAAATATGTAATTAAAAAAAAAGAATTATTTAAAAGTGCCATAGTTGCCATAGTGAAATATTTCAAATTACTCAGTACATGAGTCGTTTTGAAAAGTCAGTTATTATGAAATGACATGCTTGAAGTGCATGCAGACAGCTGAGCTTTGCTTGAAGGTTAAACTCAAATTCAATAAAAGGACTAAATCTGTTTTCTTCATGTCACTTGAGAGATTATCTGCTGTAATACTGAAAATTATTTGGTATCAAGCAGACACTATGACACAAACGTGGTTGGTCACATTCTGCAACAACTTTGAAGACAACAATCTCTAGCTCTGTTTGTCCGAGCTCTCTTGGAATGACCGTGGGGTCCTAACAGCCCACTGTTACCAAGCAGTTGCTAAGGAGACAGGAATTTGAGGCAGAGAACTAAGATGAGGTGTGAGATGGAAAGAGAGATGAAGTAACAGAAAGAGAGGGAGGCAGGGTGAAAATTAATAAGTAGACTTGTATAGATTGCAGGAAGGGTATTGGAAGGTCTCACATGTGGTTTCTATTGAGGCATTGCACATAAGACGTTTCTAATGAATAGGACCTCTCACTCATTCCTGTCTCCTAAGAACCTGTACATACAAAAACACACATATAATCAGTTACGCTTCTACACCACTGTATATACGTTCGCAATCATCTGCCCATAATAAAAATCTTCATGCTGTTTTGATTTGGCCTTCTGTGTGAAAATCTGTTTTCTTTAGGATCTATTTGAGCTGTTTATACTTTTCACTGCAAGTCAAAACCGTTATCTGTCAAGTCTGCACATTACATACAGTGAGGGTTAGTAATTTAGAACTAGTTCTTCCTCAGAACAGTAGTGGAACCAATGATTTTCATGACATTAATAGTTCTTGAATGCTTATGTTCTTTTCCCAATGTGAAAAGATGGTAAAATACTCTGACAGAGTTTACTGTGCTGTTAGTGAATCTGCAGCGCCTGCAATGAAATAATAAAACACAATAAATAGGCACTGAATCTTTCTATTGCATTCTCCTCACTGTTGAACGAAACTGCAATCACATGGTGTGAACAGTGATGTCCGATTCAGGGATTTTATTTATTTATTTTATTATTTAGTTATTTTTTGGAGCAACTCATTAAAAAGAACTGGTTCATGAGAGTCGTTCTCTTTAATAGACTGATTCATTGCGAGTCTTTTCTCATGAATCGAACAACACTGGTTGCCAGTGGTTGCATGCAAGAAAAAGACCTTTTTCCCAAGAGCAAGGTGCAATGCAAAATTTATGACTGTGGAATCCTTTCTGTCCCTTGTGAAAAAGAAGTGTGCTTAATTGCAGTAAAAGTGTACTTCTTGTGTACTTCAATTATTAAAAGTATACTTTTTAAAAAGTGCACTTGCAGATTATATAATATAATTTAAATTAAAGGCCACTTAAATGTACTTAAAGAGAGTACACTTTAATGACAATTTGGGTTGTAACGGTATGAGATTTTCAAGGTATGATAATCATCTCAGAAAATATCACGGTATACGGTATTAAACAATCAAAACAGGTTTTTTTGGTTGAACAAATGTTTGGAAGCATGTGTTTATTCAAATTTCATTAATCAAAAACAATCAAGTAAATTTCATCATTGATTATATATTATTTTAACAACTTATATTCATCATTAATAATTAATAACACTTCATAAATTCTGGTTTGACTTAATTTTTCTGGATTCTGTACTTTTATGATATAATACAAATATACTATCAAAAATGGTGGTAATGAAATTAATGCATAAAGCATTATCAATTTAATTAATGTTTTAAAATGTAATCAAAAGAAAATAACTTTCGCAAAGGGCTGCACAACAGAGATTTACTAAATAAAAATGAGGGGAAAATTATATTCCTTAAATGTTTCTACAAATTATTATTATTGTTTTAAAAGTAGGCTACATTATAGTACAATCGTAATTTCTCTCAATTTCTTCGAGTTAAATAGCGGACTTTTATTTTGATGGGTTGTAGTGAAGAGCTTTGATTGTCAGTGTATTTGACAGTGGTTTTCTCAAATAAAATGATGAAAGGATTATTAATTGTTCTCTCAGTGAGGCTCTCAGTGTTTATGTGTTGACGTCCTCAGACAGTGAGACAGCAGGCGCTGTTAAACACTATGAGCGGCGCATGAGTATGTACACAACACAACGCCGCTCATTCACAGAGAGACACGCAAAACAAACTGATTATTTTTTATGTAGCAGTGTTTTTGCGCTTTAATAATCACACAGACACTAGACCATGTCGTGATTTGACAGCTCTGTTTTGATTTATTCATCAATCCATCAAATCATGCATTTATGTGACATCTGCATTGTAAATTCATTGTCTGTGATTCACTCCATCACGGAAATCATAAGGCTTTAAACTTAAGTTATAAATGGGACATAACTGTATCTGCACAGAGGGATGGTGTTCTGAAATATAGATAAACATGTTCCACGTGTTTCCTCTTTTTGCAGCCGCTTTGCGACCACAGTTTTTACGAACTGTGTCTATCCTCGAGGACAAATAATCATTTGTTTTTTCTATATCCAAAGTATTCCCATACTGCCAATTTTAATTTATATTTGGATGTAGGATAGAGATTAGAGATAAAGGCCTCTGTCTCTGATGTTGTCTCAGCTGTATGTGTTGGTGGAGCAAGAGAACAGTTAAGTGAAAAGTTGTTGTCTTGGCACAGGTGAGATCCTGCATCTGTTATTTTCCCCCCAATACCGTAGATAAGCAAATGTACACGGTATGATAATCGTATGTGTTTGTATCGTG
Source organism: Spinibarbus caldwelli (assembly GCA_039654775.1). Lineage (NCBI taxonomy): Eukaryota > Metazoa > Chordata > Actinopteri > Cypriniformes > Cyprinidae > Spinibarbus > Spinibarbus caldwelli. Next base: position 9,657,893 of record CM077245.1, read on the forward strand.
GTATATCGTTACAACCCTAATGACAATAGGTCTTAACATACTTAAGTGCACTTCTTAAACATGCACTTTATAATAATGTCTAATTAAGTATTACTTAAACATACATTTTACATAATTATGATTTTATTGTGTTTTAAATAAGTACACTTATTTTGATATATTTATCAGTATACTAAAGCACATGTAAAATAATTTATTTTAATTTCAACTTAAGTGTGTTCTCCAAAATTACATTTGTTAATGTATTTTAAATGTATTTAGTCTATAATATATACTATGTACATTAATGCACTTGAAATGTATTTTTCTTCTAAACTTAAATACACTTTCTTATACAGTATACTCCAATAAAACTTATTGCTGAAATTTTCATCACCAGCTCTGATCAAAATTCAAAGAACCGATCTTGTAATATTTATGTATATAATCGATATTATAACCACCACTAATATTCAATATAACTTATATATTCAATATAACTAGAAATAATGTTGTTGTTTTTTATTTTCTTTTTGCATTTTGAAGAGCGAGATGTTCCGTTACTGGTTGTGTTTGTAATATGTAATATTTTTGTACTTATCTGGAGTTATTCATTTTGTAGGATCAGCACAGATTTGTTACTGGAGATACAGTGTGGAAACACAGACCAGTACTGAAGAGGTGATGTTAGAAGTTTTTAATGAATTGTTGCCTAGTCAGCTCACCCTGATCACACATGACAAGCTAAAAGTGCTATATTAAGTCACAATCCCTATGGATTTTAAATGCTTTGAATCTTTTCCATTTGCAAGTAATATATTCCCACCTGTGCATTTACAGATCCCCCTCTAATCATCATATATTTTACAGGTAACAAACCAAAGGAAGAAGACAGCAGCTTTGCTGTGTCAGTCGTGGTAAATACAGGAACATTCTTCATGAAGATGTGCGAGAGAAGCTTGCAAGGCAAGATGAGGGAAAAAAAATTAAAGGTACCTTTCTTCATTTTCATAGATTTTGGGATATTTATCTATATTGATAAAGTTATGTTTTATTCCCTGTAAAGTAGGAATAAAAAAATGTTTGTAAAAATGTTATCTATTTTTAAAGCCCAGTGTCAGTGAAGATGGTGTGGTCAGGAAATCTGGTGTTTGTAGGAAATCTGAAGGAACATCTCCCAGCATTCTACTACGATGTTGATGATTGAGGTAATTCACCTCTTAGATGATGCAGATGTGGTCAAAAGTTTACAGACACCTTGCAGAATAAACTGCTTCATCAGAGCAGAAATTGCAATTTTTTAATGATTCTACCCCTCTACCCTCTTACTGCTTAAATTATTAACATTTTGCAGACACTGCAAGGTGTATATAAACTTTGGACTGCAACTGTGTCTATTGCTTTCACCAGAGTTCGTACAAGGTGCTTAAAGTGCTTGAAGTACTTGAATTTGACTTTTTGAAATTTAAGTCGTGGAAAACCCTTGAAAACAGCTATATTTATGAAAAGGTACTTGAAAAGTACTTGAATTTTTAAAAGGCAGTATAAGTGTTAATTTTTGTTTTCGATAAAAACAATCTTCACGCAAAATTAACAATGCTGCACCGCACTGTTAAATACCATTTCTCCCGGCTTTCGGCAGTGCACGAGATCTCGCGATATTACTCCTTGAGGTGAAAAGCAGTCTCACGATTTCAGTATAAAGTTGTGTTTGTGGTAAAACCTTTGATAGTGCTTGCTCGGTCTTTTATTGCATGTGCTGTTTGTTTGGGTTTCATTTGGGAATGCATGTAATGTCTGACGTGCTTTGTGTTGCACTGTTATCATTTACAAGCGTGGAGTGCATCTCCATCTCAGCCGCTCTTCCTCTTCATATGCTGTGAGTTTGGGTTGCTTGACGTTCATCTGGGAAAACAGTGCTCGTTATCTCACTAGATTCATAACGTAAATCATTTATAAACCTATGCCAACACAGGAGAATACATAGACTTATTTCTAAATATGCGATTTGTTGTACATCGCGATTTCAAAATAAAAGTCGCTTTGAGTTTGCTTGTGTCCAAATATTAAAATTAAATAGATTTAAACCTCCTTGAATCATGCTGTAAAATGAAACATCACCAGGCCGTTGGCGCCCTCTGCAGGTATTTTTGTAATACATAACGTACTAAAGTTGGTTATATTCATATATATAGGCATATGCATAGGCGTCGATTTATGTTTCTGCCGGTGGGTGCTCAAGTGCACCCCGTGGCACCCTCTCTTATTACAATAATGCACTCTTGACATTGGACATTAAAATAACACCAAAAACTGCCTCAAATGAACTATGAAAATGACAATAAAGTCGTACAAGCTGCAGTCCATTTCTTATTTGTTAAAATGAACGGAGACCATCTCGTGTTTTTCCGTGGGTGCTCGATCATTTCCGTGGGTGCTCGAGCCCCTGAGCACCCACGGTATCGACGCCTATGGGTATATTACATTATGTATTTTAACAGTGTTGTTCAATAAAACCATGTGATTACTTGGTTTTGATACTTTATTTGAACCAATTATGATTGCCTCATCATTAGTTTATATATAAATATGGTCATATTAATTAAAGCCTGTTTTTCACTTAGGTCTGTTTTACTAAAAATTATCAGATTATTCAATTGTTAAAATAATCAGTAGATTACTTAATTACCAAAATAATTGTTAGTTATGGCCCTAGATTAGTTAAAACATTTCAAAATACAACTGCATTTTTTGTTTTGTAATTGAAAATTTCTTAAAAATAGTATTAAAATATTCTCTCGTTCTAGTGAACCAAGTCTCTGTATTTTGTCTCATCTCCTGGACTAAATGTATTGTCACACCCCTAGTGTCTACAAGCATGATATAGCTCATAATTTTCCAAGTGTATGATATAGCTTTCATTCATTCAGGTCAATCATGTTTTAATAAAATAAGGAAAGCGTAACTTTGCCATAGTATCCTTTTATGTTAAAGTGGCCACAGTCATTGCATGCTTTGCTTGTGCTGCACTTTATTTGTACCATTTTGTTTTATTAGTTTATGTATTATAGTTTGAAAGATAATAACAATATTGTTTGATAAGTGAGATCTCTGATTTTTGTCCTTGAAAACCAAAAAAATAGTGCTTGAAAAGTCCTTGAAAGTCCTGGAATTTCATTTTGCAGTTTCTGTACGAACCCTGTTTCACTCAACTGAACCATTAAATAATGACTGGATATGTTTTATAACAATTGTTCTTCTTTCTTTCCTCAAGGAATTTTTTTCTGACTTTCCTGCCTCTTTGGAACATTTCCGTTCACAGATACTGTGGAGAGATGGTGTGCAGCTTCATGACATTTGAAGTTTACTGCCGATGGAGAGCTTCTGGGACACTGACAAACAGCACTTCCCTGCAAGTTCATTTGGAGTTCTTTTTATTATTATTATTAATAATTAATTAATTTAGTCAGACTTGCATTCACTAATGCTGGAGTAAGATTTTAGAAGAAACCTTTCAGTCCTGTTTAATGTTGGTGTTAGTAAAGGTTTGAGAATTTATGGCCTGGTTTCACAGACAGGGCTTAGGCTAAGCCAAGATTAGGCCATAGTTCAATTAGACATTTAAGTAATGTTCATGAACATGCCTTAGAAAAAACATTACGTTTGTGCATCTTGAGACAAAAAAAAGGCACTGATATTTTTAAAGATCAGTCAGTGCAAGTTTCTTTCAGTTGAAACAGCTCAGAATTACATTCAATTTAATTCAAATGAGCTTTATTGGCATGACTTGCACAGTATTGCCAAAGCATAATTATAGAATTACATTTTAGTCTGGGGCTGGTCTTAAGCCTTGTCTGTGAAACCGGGGGTACCATTAACACAGTTTGGTAATGTTTTACAATAAGGTCTCATTTATTGTACATGGAATGATAATTTTCTTGATTTTTTATTTTTTTATTTTTATAAAGTGTGTGTGTTTGTGTGTTAGTAATCCTATACGTTATGGAGACCAAATGACTCCACAAGGATAGTAATACCAGTAAATTTTGACATTGTGGACATTTTTAGGTCCCCAATGAGGAAACAGGCTTATACATCACACAGAATGATGTTTTCTACGATGGCGAGATTAGGTACTTTTGTATGCATGTAAGTGATTTTGCATTGTTCTCCAGACTCTTTCTAATAAGTGAGTTAAAGTGTTGCAACTGTGTATAGTGTTGGGTTTTTCTTGTGCATCAGCAAAAAGCGTTTTTGTGTATTTGTTTTAGAGATTTTGTCAATAAATGTAGAGGGTTTTCCATTTTGTGTTTGTGTTGATTGTAACTAGGTAATTAATACATTGAAATGACATTGAAGTATAGTTTAGTTCACATTAATTGCTTATTCAGAAGTATATATTTACCATATTTCAAAGTACATATAAAATATACTAAAGTCCCACTTAAGTGGTTCAAAAATATCACTCAAAAGTTCAACTAATTGCATTTAATGTAATTTTAAACTAATATATTTGAACTCAATTACAAATAACATGCATTTAGGTGGTCGAAAACATTACATTTAATTCACGCTTAAGTGTATTGTTAACTGACATTAAAGTATATTTTAGTTAACATTAATTGCTTGTCAGTACATTAGTAATACACTTTAACCATATTTTAAAGACACTAGAAGCAATTATGAAAGTACATGTAAAGATGTACTAAAAAGTTCCACTTAAGTGGTTTAAAAAAAAAAATCACTCAAATGTTCAACTAATTGCATTAAATATCACTTTAAATTGTGATACATTTGAAGTTAATTACAAATACAATGTATTTAAGCGTCGAAAATAGCATATTTAATTTGCACTTATGTGTGTTCTTTTAAAGTATATTATTTCTGCAATAAGTACACTTTATAAAAGTATACTTAAGTGCATTTCTTTTTCACAAGGGGTGTCTGTATGTTTTGATAATCTTTTTAATGCTCTAATTGATATAATGTATATAAATTGTCTTTACCTGCTGTAGAGTGGTTCCGAAGCTTCATGTGCTTCGTCGCTGACAGATGACGAACAGATGACGTTTCCAAGTTTTGTTTCATAAAGTTAATTCAAAATCCACGTCTTCAGGCGCTCTTTTTGCTGTCTCTCAAAATATCCTCATGTTTTCGAAACCGCTTGGAACTATTCATTGTGTGAGTGGAGTGCGTGTTCACGTGCAAGAACTGTTTTTTATAGGTTTCCAAACCTACAAATACATTTTAGCTCAGGCAGCGTGTAGTTATGTATTCGTAACAGTTTTGTTTTAATATATGGTATTCAAATTAAAAATAAAAACAATTTCTATTTACTTCCCCCAAAAATGTGCTGGTTAAAGGGATAGTTCACGCAAAATCTTTCATCATTTATTTACCCTCGTGTTGTTCCAAACCTCTATGACGTTTTCTCTTCTGTGGAACACAACAGAATATACAGGTGCATCTCAATAAATTAGAATGTCGTGGAAAAGTTCATTTATTTCAGTAATTCAACTCAAATTGTGAAACTCGTGTATTAAATAAATTCAATGCACACAGACTGAAGTAGTTTAAGTCTTTGGTTCTTTTAATTGTGATGATTTTGGCTCACATTTAACAAAAACCCACCAATTCACTAGCTCAAAAAATTTGAATATGATGACATGTCAATCAGCTAATCAACTCAAAACACCTGCAAAGGTTTCCTGAGCCTTCAAAATGGTCTCTCAGTTTGGTTCACTAGGCTACACAATCATGGGGAAGACTGCTGATCTGACAGTTGTCCAGAAGACAATCATTGACACCCTTCACAAGGAGGGTAAGCCACAAACATTCATTGCCAAAGAAGCTGGCTGTTCACAGAGTTCTGTATCCAAGCATGTTAACAGAAAGTTGAGTGGAAGGAAAAAGTGTGGAAGAAAAAGATGCACAACCAACCGAGAGAACCGCAGCCTTATGAGGATTGTCAAGCAAAATCGATTCAAGAATTTGGGTGAACTTCACAAGGAATGGACTGAGGCTGGGGTCAAGGCATCAAGAGTCACCACACACAGACGTGTCAAGGAATTTGGCTACAGTTGTCATATTCCTCTTGTTAAGCCACTCCTGAATCACAGACAACATCAGAGGTGTCTTACCTGGGCTAAGGAGAAGAAGAACTGGACTGTTGCCCAGTGGTCCAAAGTCCTCTTTTCAGATGAGAGCAAGTTTTGTATTTCATTTGGAAACCAAGGTCCTAGAGTCTGGAGGCACCTGCCCACACTGCCAAAAGCACCAAAAGTTGGTTAAATGACCATGGCGTTGGTGTGCTTGACTGGCCAGCAAACTCACCAGACCTGAACCCCATAGAGAATCTATGAGGTATTGTCAAGAGGAAAATGAGAAACAAGAGATCAAAAAATGCAGATGAGCTGAAGGCCACTGTCAAAGAAACCTGGGCTTCCATACCACCTCAGCAGTGCCACAGACTGATCACCTCCATGCCACGCTGAATTGAGGCAGTAATTAAAGCAAAAGGACCCCCTACCAAGTATTGAGTACATATACAGTAAATGAACATACTTTCCAGAAGGCCAACAATTCACTAAAAATGTTTTTTTTTTTTTATTGGTCTTATGAAGTATTCTAATTTGTTGAGATAGTGAATTGGTGGGTTTTTGTTAAATGTGAGCCAAAATCATCACAATTAAAAGAACCAAAGACTTAAACTACTTCAGTCTGTGTGCACTGAATTTATTTAATACACGAGTTTCACAATTTGAGTTGAATTACTGAAATAAATGAACTTTTCCACGACATTCTAATTTATTGAGATGCACCTGTAATTTTAAGAAAGTACCATAACCAAACCGTTTTGGTGACTATTGACCATTGAAAAAAAAAAAAAAAAAAGGCATTTCTCAAATGTTCCACAAAATGATGAGACTGTTCACTTTTGGACAAATTGCCTCTTTAATATCCTGTCTTTTTCAATGATTGTGGACTCACACCATAATGCAACTTACATAGAACTCATACACCTCCTCATTAATGGAGAACCGCCTACATCTTTTCTCCATAAGATAATTCAAAACATCAACACAAGAGGTCTGATCCCTACCATCTACAGGTAAGCAGAAGCTTGTTAGGACCAGCCTGTTCTGAGATATATCATTGTAATCAAACATAAAGGTTTTTGGCATGTTATGAAACGTGTACATCCAGGCCTGGTTTATGGACCTCAAGCCCCAGTGCCTCAGACTGTCAGGGCCCTCCAAAGCCTCAGGCCTGAGGCTGGAGACTGCCAAAATAAGATGAGCAGCAGGGCTGCTGGTGCATATATAACAAGCTGACAACTACGGCCCCCGGCCTCTTGGCGAATACAGCGCGAGCTGACCACTGCAGCCCCTAGGCAGACCAGCACGAGCTGGTCTCTGTTTACTATTTTGAGTCATCTAATGTTAGCCTACCAAATCATTCATTTTTATCCGCATAACACTACAACCACATCCAACGAAAGTTTTTTCCTCAAACCATCTAGCTGCTCAATAGCACTGACTCATTGCCTCCCCCAGCCTCCCACCTGAAATGTCTACTAGGCACTGAAAGGCCTGCATATGTGTAAGAAATTACAGTACCGACCTCAGTGTAATAATTCTCCCTTCAACACTGCAATAATGCACTATATTGAGAACTACATTTCATCTTAATGTCCCATTTATTGTTGCCCACTCCTGGTAATGTTCTTTTTATTTTTCTATTTCCATTTACTGTTTAATGTTGCCTGTCTTATGCTAAATGTTTGCACTGGAGAAAGTACATTTTGTTTAGTCTCCAATGCTGCAGAAGAGAGCCGCAATAATAAACCTTGACTCGAGTCGGTGATCCAATACAAAGTCTAGACCGTTTACAATACACCTAGAAAACTGATTTGTACAGACATCATTTTTTATACATATCCCTAACTTAATCAAAATTAGACATAACTAGAGTCACAGAGAGACTTTTCAGTAAGCGAAGACATTTCAGTCTGCAATTTCGAGCTTTTCACCTACAGTCTGTTGAAGGCCACTTGGGAGAATGGATGCTAAATTTGAATGCTTTTCAGAGATGAAGAACAAAAAGGTTGTACATTACGTGACTTTTTGGAGCCTTTCGGATTGGAGTAGTTTCAAATGTTCACCTACAGTTTAAGATACATCTATGAGAAGACTTAGGAGCATATTAGCCGTGCGTTGGCGCAAGCATTCGATGCGCAAGACCAAACAGATGGCATCCAAGCAGGCTAAAAGAGCCTTTTGCATGCCTGAAACTGGTTTGGATAGTTGGCTGATGGGGTGTGTGACACAGCTGCTGTTAACCTTTATTCAATTAGCTTAGAGACTGACAATAGCAGCGAGTAAACAAAACGCAGAAGCAAGGGCTGAGCTGCTAATTCACTTCTATCACCATTCAGATTGTGAGTCAGAGTTTGGCATAATGTTCTGGTCTACCAGTGGTTTATAAAAAATCAGCCTCTGATCAGATTGCAAGGCATTCGTTCAAAATGGCCTATTTACAAATGACTTTGCTTTCAACCATCAATTCTGAAATAAATTGGTATTTACGGCACAAGGGATTCATTGTCAGTGAACAGGGGTAATTATTTATTGGTGTTTTGTTGGGGGGAAAAGCCAGACCACATTTCCCAGCATCCCTATAGGCAGGAACAGTAGACATTACCAAGTGATGTTTGGTAGTGGTGCACTCATGAGATTCATAGTTCATAACAGTCACAAACAGGGAGCTGTTCATAATCCACATGTGGAAAGGGATAAAATGATGAATACAATACCCGCAATAGCATTTAGCAGCGCGACCGTCACCGCAAAAGTGACGACGGCTACCAATGCCCATGAAAGAGTATGTGCACACAGTTACATAGAAAAATAGCACTGTCAAAAGTTTTTAAGCTCTTTAAGGTTTCAACCTTCACTTGCTTTAAGCTTCTTTTAAACAAACTGTACGTCTTTGACATGGCATCAAAAAGTAACGAGTCAAAGGTGGTAGAAGAAGTTCTGTCAAGAGAAAGGAACAGTCAGTCTACTATTTTTTTGTTTCAGGTTATATCAAATTCATACACACAAGGACAAGATTACAGTCCCCCCATTGCACTTGAGGCCTTGCACAGTCTCGGTGGATGGTTCCAACAGTGAACGGGCTCGACTGAGTAATTCAAGATGGTCTTGCAGTTACAAGGGAGGTAAGAGAGCAATACATTTCCTTCGAAAAGTAAGTTGAAACGCTGAAAAGAAACGTGACAATTATAATCATAACAACAGCAATGATAATGCAAGCAATCATAATAGAGCAACAAGGTTCAAAAGGAAAATACATTTAATTGCTATCTGTAAAGTAATAAAGTTATATATCCAGCACTGTTTTTTTTTTTGTCCTTTTCTTTTTTAACAGAATCTTCTTCCAAAAAGTTGGTAGTGCACTATTCATTTCCGTGGAATTATATAGCCACCATTAGCTGGCTTCAAAAAATTGGACAACAATCAAGCAAAAAAAGCCACAGCATCGCTGATCAGCATGGCGTGTTTTTTTATAGTCATCCCAGACACCTGAGAAAATGGATAAGAAATCAGATCTCTTTTTTTTTTTTTTTGTCGGAAAGATACTACATTTATATATTCAAGTTATGCAAATTACATCTATAGTCACATATTCAAGCATTTACTCATGTACACACATATATCTAGTGAGAGAATAGTTTAATATTTAATATATAATATAATATTATACTTTGTATGGTACAGTAGTATTAGGGTGCATGTTTTTTGGGGGGGATGTGGGGTTAATTTCGAGGAAATGTATAGATATACTCATATAGTCTATGTATATATGTATACGATCCCTCATACAATGATCAACAATCATAAGAAATCATAAGAGAGCAAAGGTTATAGGCAAACAGGTTATAATTGTTGGGTTATGTGCGTCTGGGTCAAGACTGGGTGAGCACCATATAAAATGACGGTCGTAAACACAAAGAGTGTTTCTTGCGGCGGAAAAATACGCAAGCATACGCCAGCATGCAACCCACTCGCTGCCGACTCGACCTGGGTGAGAAATGCCAAACCAGCACCAATCACAACGTCAAAAGCTCGAGGAAGAGAGAAAGAGAAAGAAACAATATTGCTGTTTTTAACAGTTCTGTGGTTCACGTCTTCAAAGAGTCTGTCTTCTGTGCATATATATATATAAACATACTGGCCATGAAAACCCACATCCAGTTTGTGTTCAAAAGAGTGTGTGCGTGTGCGCATGTGGACGTATTTGCTTTAACATTTAAATATATACACGGAAAGATCTTGTACACATTTTGCGACTCCCCAGACATAGTGGCAGGATGTAATGTCATCTTTCTCTCTCTCTCTTTCTCTGTCTCTCTCTCACCTCAGGATAAAACGAACACACACAATGAATTTTAAGAAAAGGAATCAAAGATACCAAAACAAGTGCTTGAACAAACCCATGAAGAAAATTTGAAACTATACAGTTTTCACCTTCGCTATTTTTAGATTCTCATCAGCTCTGTTTCTTTTCGTAACTCTTATTGACGTTCGTCCCTTTAGTCTTGTTCTTCCTGACCTGCCTGACTGCTTCTGATGTTGAAAATATATCATTTAATGATAACGATCCTGACCTTTTCTTCATATAGCCCTCTTTCGGTCCAGCTCCCCGCACCCTCCCACCCATATATAAAATATACAAAAAAGATTATTTCCAAAATCTCATCGCCTGCCTGCTTCTGCAAGTATAAAAATATACAGTTTTCCTATGTCAAAATCTCTTTTGTGCTCTCGCCGCCATCCGCGTTCCCTCCTCCGCCTCTTCATCTACTCTATTATAGCTGACCCTAACAGTTCAAAAATATACAATGTGTTTTTTTGTCATAGAAAAAATTACATCTCTACCGCCTCCAGTATAGTTCTCTCTCTGAGAAAATCATCCCGTATAGAAAGAGGATGTTCACAAGGGCTACGTGACGTTATAAATTATCTGCCTTTATGATCCGTGAGTATTTATGAGAGATTGGATTGCACATCGTCAGTCAAGGTTTGGGGTGTATCGTAGGAGAAGAGGCGATGCTTATGAAATGCGCTTGTGCTTACAGTACATTAGACCTTGTGCACATCCCTCACGCTGGGGCTGTTCAACTTTTCAAGTGTTTGTTTCAACCAAGCACCACACCAGCTAATTCAACCAATCCCTGCACGTACGGAAAGAAATGTAAATCAGTGAACAGAGTATCGTAGTGCTTATTTGAAGCAAACGTTGCGAGAAAATGCCATTCCAGGATGAGTTGAACAGCCCTTGAAACGCTATTTCAAAATCAGTAAATGTGTCTTTCTCTTCCTTCTGTTCTTCCTTTCTCCTCTTCATAAGTCTCCGTGGCGGCTCTCGTATTTGCTGATGATGTTGCGACAGCGGCCCAGCTCTTTTCGGATATCGGCAACCTCCTGGCGAAGGGTGGCGTTCTCCCGTTCCAGGAATGCCGCTCGGACTGAAATCTGGTTCTCCTTCAGTCGGCGGGCATCGCGAGAACGTTTTGCTGCTTCATTGTTTTTGAAGCGTCGGCTCCAGTACTTGTCATCCTTTGGAGGTAAAAAAGAGAAAAGGGTCAGATCATAATTACGAATTCATGATATATGAGTACCATATGGGTTATTAGACAATATTATTTTTTTAATCATATCAGTTGATATTGGAAATTTAATTGTGCATGCTAATTTCCACCCATTTTTACATTTAGATTAGCTTTATTGTCATTTAATGCTCACAAAAACAATTTAATCATTACACTTGTTAAATGCAATCTTCATAAAATGAATATCCATTTTTCATTCTATACATAAATAAATTCACTTGTAGGACTTACAATTGATTTTGGAGGGGGTTTTTTTGTGTGTATATATGTTTTATTTTTAATTTATTTACACCAAATGTTATAGAATGTTAACATTGGCCATTTATCCATTTATCATTTATCTTCTATAAATTTAAATATGGGCCAGAATGTCAATATCAGTGCATCCTTTGTTGTAATATATCATAATCAGAATAATAACAGCTTATTCAAGCACAGAATTTGTTAAAAGCAATACGCTTGACTTTTTTATGAGGCATTTTTATAATATTTATAACTATAATATTTATAACTGGAATTTGGACAACAATCATCTATCTATCTAATCCTATCTATCTATCTATCTATCTATCTATCTATCTATCTTTTATTGTAATATGTAATAATCAGAATAATAGTGGCTTATTCAATCACAGAACCATACAGTTACAACGTCAATTACAATACGGTTGACGTTTTTTTTAAATTAACTCTTATGTTGATGATTAAAACCGTATATTATCCTTTAGAGATTTTTATAATATATAATTTTCATTGATTATTTCATTGATTATTCATAGATGCTTGCCAGCAGCATGATAAGAAATTTGGAAAACAATCTCTAAAAATAAATCTATCTGTAGTACCTTCTGATCATCTGGCACCAGCATTTTGCGGGCCTTCTTGATCATGGGCTGAGGCTTCAGCTCTTCCTCTGTGAAGCGATGCCTGCGCGGGTCAAACGCCTCCTGACCTGGCACACTGGACAGGGCGAGGTCAGCGGGGTCAGGATCAAAGTTCACCATGACATCAGCCACATTGGTGGGCGGCACCACCGGCTGAGGTGGGCAGGAGGGGCTCGGAGAAGGGTCAGGTGGTACAGTTTGAGCCCCTGTTGAGAAAAAAAGAAGTGTCAGGAAAAAATAGGCATAGTCTCTCGCATGTTGCACATCACATGTTACCAGACAGATGAAAACACCACACGTCTGGGCTAAAAGCAAAGAGGATTATGAACAATACAAGTGTATGTTCCCTGACTAGATGCAGTGGCTTGCTTTGGCCACAAGATTGCGCTAAAAGCCAACGTGGACACTTGCCAATTTCAGCAGCTGGCAGGCAAGGTCGACAAGCCAACCTGCAGTTTCAATTCATGTTATAAACATCCAAAGAAACACCATAAAACTGACCCTGAAAACGCTCACATTTTGTTCACGGCCAAGATAGTTTAAATTCAGTTTTCCAGCACTTTACAGCACTTTACATTGCTTAATTCTCATATATTCTTCCTCTTTCAAGTTTGAAATATGCTTTTAGAGCAGCTGATAACGCTGCAATTGGAAGGTGAGCACTTGACATTAATTATGATACATTAGCTGTAATGGCAATTTCTGCTTTAGCGGTTCTGAGCCGCTGCTTTAAACTGTTCCTGAGTTCTTACACAGATATAATGTATTTTGGGATACACACATATAATTAAGATCTAATTATATGCGAGTAGCATTTGCTGTTGTATGCACCTTTAAACATCGCCTGTAAATGTTGAAATAAGATAATTCTGTTTATTTCGACAACAGAACAATCCGGCTTTAAACTTAAAACAGCTCTCGAAAGCCCAATTTGCTCATGTAAACATAATCAAATTCTATGTAATTTAATAATGAGCTTCTAAGCCTGAGCACTCAGGAGGCCTGCCAAAGATTTGTTTTTCATTCATTAAGACAACGCACAAAGACACAAAGTGATATAGGAAGAACATTATATAAAGCACGCTCCCGCCAAACTGACGTATTGTCCAGTTCCTCTACTAATCCTCGTCTATCTAAAATCTAGCAAGGGGGACAAAAAAGTGTTTTTTCCCATGAGCATGTACAAGACCAGCTGTCCTTTGGGACTCTTCCTTTCTATGCGGGAGGAGACATAAACAAGAGACACAGCTGTGTGCACAATTCACATAGTACAAGCTATACAAACACACACAATGACATACAGTGTTTATATTGCCATAATACAAAGGCAAGCCCATCTATCTATCTATCTATCTATCTATCTATCTATCTATCTATCTATCTGTCTATCTATCTATCTATCTATCTATCTATCTATCTATCTATCTATCTGTCTGTCTATTTATAGGCAAACCAATATAGACTATGCAGTCTATCTTTCTCACCATAATGATTTATCTATCTATCTATCTATCTATCTATCTATCTATCTATCTATCTATCTATCTATCTATACATCTGTCTGTCTATTTATAGGCAAACCAATGTAGACTATGCAGTCTATCTATCTATCTATCTATCTATCTATCTATCTATCTATCTATCTATCTATCTATCGTTCTATCGTTCTGTCATTCTGTTTATTTGTTTATATAAAGACAAACCAATGCAGTCTATCTTTTTCACAATATTGACATATCTATATATGTATATGTCTCTGTTTATCTATCTATTGTTTTGTTTTATTGTTCTATCTATCGTTCTGTCGTTCTATCTATCATCTGTCTGTCTCTGTCTATAGGCAAACCAATACAGTCAATGCTGTCTATCTATCTTTCTATCTATCTATCTATCTATCTATCTATCTATCTATCTATCTATCTATCTATCTGTCTGTCTGTCTGTCTATCTATCTGTATATATGCAGAGGCAAACCTAATTCTATCTCTCTCTCTCTATTTCTATCTATCTATCTATCTATCTATCTATCTATCTATCTATCTATCTATCTATCTATCTATCTGTCTGTCTGTCTGTCTGTCTGTTTCTGTCTAAATGTCTGTCTATCTGTGTATATATGCAAAGGCAAACCTAATTCTATCTCTCTCTCTCTCATTCTATCTATCTATCTATCTATCTATCTATCGTTTTATTGTTCTATCTATCATTCTGTCGTTCTATCTATCATCTGTCTGTCTCTGTCTATAGGCAAACCAATGCAGTCAATGTTGTCTATCTATCTATCTATCTATCTATCTATCTATCTATCTATCTATCTATCTATCTATCTATCTATCGTTTTATTGTTCTATCTATCATTCTGTCGTTCTATCTATCATCTGTCTGTCTCTGTCTATAGGCAAACCAATGCAGTCAATGTTGTCTATCTATCTATCTATCTATCTATACAAAGGCAAACCAAATGCAATCTATCTATATATCTATCTGTCTGTCTGTCTGTCTATCTATCGTTCTGTCGTTCTATCATTCTATCGTTTTATACAAAATCAAAACCAAATGCAATCTATCTATATGCAAAGGCAAACCTAATTCTGTCTCTCTCTAATTCTAGATAGATATCTGTAGGTCTATATGCCTATCTGTGTATATATGCAAAGGCAAACCTAATTCTAACTCTCTCTAATGCTATCTATCTATCTACATTTACATTTATCCAAAGCGATTTACAGTGCATTCAGGCTATACATTATTTTTTTTATCAGTATGTGTTCCCTGGGAATTGAACCCACGCTGCTAACGCAATGCTCTACCACTGAGCCACAGTGGTTCATTCACAAATAACTGCTATGATGACTTTTGTTCTACCCACTTAAATGATAGAAATACTTGTGCTGTCCAAGCTATAAAGACTGTGTCTGTTCCCCGAACAGTGAAGCCAAAATATAAATATAAATTTAATGCAGGATCTAGAAATAATATAATCGTGATTAAACCAGAAAAATGCAAAACAAATAAACAAAAGCAATTTTTAAAGCTTGGGCTCCTAAACATTAGATCACTCGCACCCAAAGCTGTTATTGTAAATGAAATGATCACAGATAATAGTTTTGATGTGCTCTGCTTGACTGAAACCTGGCTCAAACCAAATGATTATATTGGTCTAAATGAGTCTACTCCACCAAGCTACTGTTATAAGCATGAGCCCCGTCAGACTGGCCGTGGAGGCGGTGTTGCAACAATATATAGTGATATTCTCAATGTTACCCAGAAAACAGGATACAGGTTTAACTCATTTGAATTGCTTCTGCTTAATGTTACACTGTCAGATATGCAAAAGAAATCTCTCCTGTCTCTTGCTCTGGCTACTGTGTATAGACCGCCAGGGCCGTATACAGATTTCTTAAAAGAATTTGCAGATTTCCTCTCAGACCTATTGGTTACTGTTGATAAAGCGCTAATTGTTGGAGATTTTAACATTCACGTCGATAATACAAATGATGCGTTAGGACTTGCGTTTACTGACCTAATAAATTCTTTTGGAGTCAAGCAAAACGTCACTGGGCCCACTCATCGTTTTAATCATACGCTAGATTTAATTATATCACATGGAATTGATCTTACTGACATAGATATCGTACCTCAAAGTGATGATGTTACTGACCATTTCCTAGTATCGTGCATGCTGAGTATTACTGATATTAACTATATGGCTCCGCGTTATCGTCCAGGAAGAACTATTGTTCCAACCACTAAAGATAGATTCAAAAATAACCTGCCTGATTTATCTCAACTGCTCTGTGTACCCATAAATACACATGAACTAGATGAAATGACTAGCAACATGGGCACTATCTTCTCTAATACATTAGAAGTTGTTGCGCCCATCAAATTGAAAAAGGTTAGAGAAAAACGTACTGCGCCATGGTACAACAGTAATACCCATTCTCTCAAGAAAGAAACTCGTAAACTTGAGCGCAAATGGAGAAAAACTAACTTGGAAGTTTTTAGAATTGCATGGAAAAACAGTATGTCCAACTATAGACAGGCTTTAAAAGCTTCCAGGGCAGAGCATATCCGCAAACTCATAGAAAATAACCAAAACAATCCAAGGTTTTTATTTAGCACAGTGGCTAGATTAACAAATAAACAGACGCCACCCGATCTAAATATTCCCTCACAATTTAATAGTAATGACTTTATGAATTTCTTCACTGATAAGATAGATAACATCAGAAATACAATAACAAATGTAGATTCTGCAGCGTCTAGTACTTCAGCTCCATTCATTGCACCCAAAGAAAAACTGCAGTGCTTTACAACTATAGGACAGGAAGAGCTAAATAAAGTTATCAATGCATCTAAACCAACAACATGCCTATTAGATCCTGTACCCACTAAATTACTGAAAGAGTTGTTACCTGTAGCAGAAGAACCGCTTCTCAATATTATTAACTCATCGATATCTTTAGGTCACGTTCCAAAATCATTCAAGCTGGCGGTTATTAAGCCTCTTATTAAAAAACCACAACTAGATCCTAATGAACTAGCAAATTACAGACCCATTTCTAATCTTCCGTTTATGTCTAAAATTTTAGAAAAAGTTGTATCTGCTCAGTTGTGCTCTTTTTTGCAAAAAAATGATCTCTATGAAGAATTTCAGTCAGGTTTCAGGCCCCACCATAGTACAGAAACTGCACTTGTTAAAATTACAAATGACTTGCTTCTTGCGTCAGACCAAGGCTGCATCTCATTGCTAGTTTTACTTGATCTTAGTGCTGCGTTCGACACTATAGATCATGACATACTCATAGATCGATTACAAAATTATACGGGTATTCAAGGGCAGGCTTTAAGATGGTTTAGATCCTACCTGTCTGATCGCTTCCACTTTGTTTATTTAAACAGGGAGTCATCTCAATTATCACCAGTAAAATATGGAGTACCACAAGGATCTGTCCTAGGTCCTCTGCTATTTTCAATATATATGTTGCCCCTTGGTAATATTATTAGAAAATACGGGATTAGTTTCCATTGTTATGCTGATGATACTCAACTATATATCTCAACAAGACCAGATGAAACTTCTAAATTATCTAAGCTAACAGAGTGTGTTAAAAATGTAAAAGATTGGATGACCAGTAATTTTCTCCTATTAAATTCAGATAAGACAGAAATATTACTTATTGGACCAAAAAACAGTACACAGAATCTCTTGGATTATAATTTGCAACTAGACAGATGTACTGTTACTTCCTCTACAGTCAAAAATCTGGGTGTTATATTAGACAGCAACTTGTCTTTTGAAAATCATATTTCCCATGTTACAAAAACAGCATTCTTCCATCTTAGAAACATTGCCAAGCTACGAAACATGTTACCTGTTTCTGATGCAGAAAAGCTAGTTCATGCATTCATGACCTCTAGACTGGACTATTGTAATGCACTGCTAGCTGGTTGTCCTGCATCTTCAATAAACAAGCTACAGGTAGTCCAAAATGCAGCGGCTAGAGTCCTTACTAGGTCAAGAAAATATGATCATATTACCCCAATTTTACAGTCTCTGCACTGGCTACCTATTAAGTTCCGCATCAGTTACAAAATATTATTACTTACCTATAAGGCCCTTAATGATTTAGCTCCTGTGTACTTAACTAGTCTTCTACCACGCTACAATCCATCACGCTCCCTAAGGTCGCAAAACTCTGGACTTTTGGTAGTACCTAGGATAGCAAAGTCAACTAAAGGAGGTAGATCCTTTTCACATTTGGCTCCAAAACTCTGGAATAGCCTTCCTGATAATGTTCGGGGTTCAGACACACTCTCTCTGTTTAAATCTAGATTAAAGACACATCTCTTTAGCCAAGCATTCACATAATGCATCTCATGATCTTGTACTGCAGTTATATCTGATCAAACACGCATTATTGTTCTTTAGCTTGGATTGAACAAATAATTGTTGCTTGGTTGGAACAGCAGCTACGCTAATTATGTCTCTATTTGTTTCTCTGTTTCTGCCACGGGATTAACATCCCGTGGTAACTAGGATTTACACAAGCTTCAGTCTGGATCCAGAACACCTGAGAAGAGATGATGCCAACCCCTCAGAGGACCTCAGATGAAGCATACCCTCAGACAACATACAGAACTACCAAATTTCGCCATAAGTTAAATATATTAAGTTTCTACAATATATAAATATATTGTAGAAACTTAATTTCCTGTAAAGCTGCTTTGCAACGATTTGTATTGTGAAAAGCGCTATACAAATAAACTTGAATTGAATTGAATTGAATGCTCTACCACTGAGCCACAGGAACACTCTATCTATCTATCTATTTATTTATTTATTTATTTATTTATTGTTCTGTCATTCTATCTGTCTATCTGTCTGTCTGTCTGTCTGTCTGTCTGTCTGTCTGCCTGTCCTAATTCTATCTCTCTCTCTCTCTCTAATTCTATCTCTCTATCTATCTATCTATCTATCTATCTATACAAAGGCAAATCCAATGCAATCTCTCTCGTTCTGTTTCTCTCTCATCCTATATATCTATCTATCTATCTATCTTTAGGGAATAGAATAGTGCCCGAATAGTGAATCCGTATTCGGAAAGGCATGGAAAACAAATAATGCGTTGTACGGAGCCACAAAAGGGACATGGTTAGCCGCTTGCTAGCAGTTGCCTGTTACATTACGGTACATAAAATTTCACTTACCACATAAACAGAGAGAGGTAAGGAGAGATGACCGATAGGACGATGTCGAATAATTTACAGATCCTGAGCACCACTAACAAACATCTAATCTTGTGAAATGTGTGGTAAGTACTGCCGCTCCATAGTAGAGTAGGCTACGTGTGATCGTGAATCTCAAAAGTGAAAGTAAAAAGCAAACGGGCATTCATAAGTGATTTCAATGTCCCGCATATTAATAACGGCTCCCTGATGCCCGCAATTTATATACAGGATAATTACCCAACGATATAATTGTGAGAGAAAGCACTGAAATAAATTTTTCTCGTATGTATCGTTTGTATCGTATTTATTCCCTTTACGGTTGCCGTAGTGCACACCTTTACCTTTTCGAATACCGTATTCGGATTCGGGCACATCTATCTATCTATCTATCTATCTATACACACACAAGTTAATGTACTTTAAATATACAATTATAACCACATTATTGGCGCTACAAATATCAATACACAGCACACACGACTTGATCTATTTCAGACTTCCAAACACAATCAAACATTTGTTTAACAAAGAAGAAAAGACAAATACCAGGCATAGGCATACATATCTCTTAAAACTTATATCTTTTTAACCTTCTCTTTCTATCCCTCTTGCCCCTCCTTCTCCTCCCCTGTCTGTTCTTTCCCCTCAGTCTCTCTCTCCATTGCTCTCTGCATCAGCACGTGACAAGTCTACTGCACATGGCCCCAACGTGTGAGAGAGCAGGACAGAGGGGGAGCGAGAGAGAGAGAGAGAGAGAGATTTCAAAACATGCAATAGAAATGCACCCACATCTCCAGCAGTCCTCTCTCTCCCTCTTTCTGTGCAGCATTTTGAAAATTCAAATGGATCTTTTTGTGAATACAGTGCAGAATACTGTACACTAATTTATATTAGTTTCAATTTAACAATGTCCAAAAACTGAAGACATATTGGAAGTATTGCACTATGTGCAATCACTAATGCCATTACATTGTTAGGTAGGATTTATTTTGCTTGATAAAGCTAAATTTGGTGCTTCCCCAAATATTACATGAGGTTATTATCTGCTCTGATGATTATGCTGTAAAGAAACATTTCCACTCTACACACACTAGTACACACACACACCTGTGCCCTTAAAGCTTCAAAGCCTGCACTGCCCTGGGCATCAGAGGCCAACAGTTTTAGACATCCCATCATGCCTCACTGCAGTCTACACGAGTCACTGAGACTGTCCTGCTCATGTTCACACCGATGCACATACAAAAATACACCAAAAAAGTGGTGGAAACAAAATAACATTGTCGTACAGACACACACTAACCAATCTGCGATATACAACTATTTTAGTCAGTTCATTAAAAACACAGTATGCGGCAACTAAACCATTAGCAAGTTATTATGATTTCTCACAAAATCGAATGAAAAACGTTCTTACCATGCAAACACTCCGGACCTCCCAGCAGTCCAGGGCCCTGCGGCACGTCCAGACCCAGTAAAGAGGATGATGAAGACGATGAGGAGAGAGAAGAGATGGAGGAGGCGGAGGAAGAGCAGGGCGGAGAGGAAGAAGGTGGGCACTGGGAGCTCTGGCTGGGTACGGCCGATTGCGTGCTCTGAGAAGGGACCTGAGCAGCCGTACTGCAGGTGTTTCCTGATGGCATGCACCCCATCCCATTCTCCGTCAAGAACTCCTCCAGATCCATGTACTGTAGCTGGAACAGGCCGCCGTCACACGGCAATGTACGCTCCCATAGCAATGGGCCGAGGAAGGCAGACTGGTTAGTGGAACGCAGGGCGCCGTTCCCACCGTTCATTCCCCCAACTCCACCCAATGAATCCTCATCGGAGTCCAGAGGTTTGTCTTTATCTGAGAGTGGCAAAAAGAACAATAATCTATCAAATATGTTCACTTTTTTGATTCTATCATAAATGAGGATATATGTCATGGAAAAAAATCTGCAAAATTCTGGATTTAATCACACAAAACACTTTAATTTACCATAGAACAAACCTCATATTTTGTGCAAATTAAAATTTCAAGGGATGCATGATATATCGATACCATAATGGTTATCAGCGATATTCAGGATTTTGAAAGGTAGACTATGCAACTTTTGGAGCTCTAGTGGTTAATAAATAAAACTGCATGTGTCTTGTGGAAGAACAGTCTGAATATAAGTGTATGCATACTGTAGTGATTAAGCATAAGACAAAAACACAGTTTGGAAGATTGATTAATGATGTACTTTTAAAAACTTTAACAAAAAAAAGTTACATAGTATTTTAATATTAATTATACATTATTTTAATATTAATTAATAATTTTACTGCTTAAGTTAGCTTAATTTATTATTTCAAAGTTTTAATCTTAATATTTATTACTTTTTTAAATATATATAGTTTTAATTTATTTCTATTAAAGTTGTATTTTATTTTAGTTATTGTTTTTATTTTAGATCAATTTTAATCACCACAGAAATTTTCAGTAGTTTTAGTTAATAGCAACAACAACACTGATGGATAATATTGAATACTTATTTCTGCATGCTGATGTCCATTGTTTTTTACATTTCGATTATCTTTGCTATCATCTACTAAAACTCACTTAAAGTCTATCTTTAAAGCATTAATAATTTAATAACACTGTTAAATGTAATCTTAAGCAAATCTCAAGATGAATATCCATGTAACATACTAGACATTATAATGTTTGTGTGCCAAAATTCACTTGTAGCATTTAAAATGATTGTCTTTTTAGTGCTTTATTTTTATATATGTAGATAAAACAGTATATCATTTTAATTGGACATTTATCGGTTTTCATTCATAACATGAAAATAATACACAGTTTTAATATTGATGCATCCCAACCTATTTCCAGAAATAAACATGGCGCCCATGCATAAAGGCGTACATTGTGCTTAATGAATACACAAATCTCATGAGTACATGACCCTTGAACTGCTGCAGTATCACAGCTGAAATGGGCTTGGAAACACACAATGCCATGTACACGGCTGGAATGCCAGGGGCCAAGATGGAAGTCTCTTTCTCTCTGCCCGTCGCTCAGATGGAGAGATGAGAGATGTGTGTGTGTGTGTATGTGTGTGTGTGTGTGTGTGTGGCTGGCAAATGAGAGTGCTGCATGAGTGCTTCTGAGGGAAGCAGGGAGCTGAGCTGTCATCTCCAGCACAGGGGCTTTTGAAGATGGAGCTGGGGAATATGCACTGCATAGTGATAGCTGGGGAAAAAAAGCTGTCTTTTACTCTACAACAACAGTGTCCTGACAAATGGGAAGTGGAGGAATGTTCAAGAGTTTGCAACCAATAAACTGGAAGAGGGAAACAACGGTAACAAATGGAAAGAGAAAGAGGATATCGATGGAGAGTGGGAGTTTTCAACAAAGCACAGCAGCGAAGGTGTTATTACACTGGAAAATTTACCAATTACAAACTTGTATTTAAAGAATGAACAAATATATTTTGATAATACAACACTGGCCTTTTACTAAAAGTGCTGTCACCGTATTCATCCTCCTCTTTCTGATTACTTTTAACCTTTCTAAAGCTGAAGTGACGTGTATTATCCACAAGAGTGCGCAATTGAACAAATAATAATGTGTACATCCGTATTAAAACAACACCTCAATGCATTTTAGGATGGCATCCCTTTAATGGCAGCCATGGGAGCTTCAGAAATCCCTTTAAGGGAGGGGAGAGGCCCTTAATTTCTTTAATTTACAGTGAATCCGTCAATTCACATCATTTGTCAACGATTTAGCCAACGAGTCGAGGAAACTGATGTTTACTGGTTTTACAGAACTAAGATAGATCAGTCTAGAGCTTGTGAGGCAACAAAAGTTATATTGCTGCTCTCTATTTGTAATTTAACTACACCATAAGAAAAAAAAAAAGATATGGTGGATAACAGATTATATTAATAGAGCCACTATTTAAGGGACTGGATTAGTGGATGAGATAGAGAGAGAGTCACCTTTCATCTCAGCACAGCAGACTTTCCCTCTCTGGTCCCCTTTAATAGGCAGCTGAAGAAGGGATTTCAGACTGGCCATGGAGTTATTCAGGTGGCCATTGGTGGTGGTACCTGCAGGGTTAGCAGGACCGAGCTGTGGACTGGTCCCTGCTGGAAGGTCAGGTGGCAATAGCTGAGAAATTGGCCTGGACATTCCTCGGTGTAACACCTAGTCCAGGTTTAACCAGTTAATAACTTTTCAGATCACTGGACAGTTGAGCTGGTTGACTGAATCAAGTGTTCCAATCAAAAGTAGAAATGTACAAAAACACACAGTTTGGCAGTTGAACGAACCTTGGATCAGGGTGTGTTTGGAAGTTCATGAGCATTTAAATTCGTATTCAAAGTCCTAACGCGTTCCCATTAGACAACTGAAGTGAACTGACGTCCTGTATGGTCTGCTCAAGTGAGAAAGATGCCAGAGTTGTACTTCATCCTCTTCAAACGCACTGGCTCGTTTTAAAGAATATTGTGCCGATTGTTTCGCGTTCAGTAAGCTTTCGCCGCTCATTTGTTGGCGTATGTCATCGCATTTAACTGGTGCTCCTCGCGGCCAGGACAGAAATATTCCCCGAAAAAACGAATGAGTTGAATTAGACGGGCGTCCATGGAGGCAGAGATACGATTGAGTCCCACACAGTCGGAACTGCGAGTAAACTATAATATCAGACTGAATCGAATCGAGAGAGCTGGAGAAACTCCGTGTGCAAATAAAAAGATGGTTCCCCCTCTTCAGAATATAATAAACAATTAAACGTGAGCGGTGACGGTCAATGACTGATGGCTGTTATTATTCCTCTGCCCTCTTTGTTGCTCTCTCTCTTTCTCTTTATTTTTGTAGCTAACCTCCGCAACCTCTTTCGTTCTCTCTCTCTCTCTTTCTTCATGCACTCGGTAAAGCGAGCGCTCGGTATCGTAGCAAGAGTCAGCTGGAACATACACGGGCAGCGCTCGTGACATCACCTCTCACGGGGAACGGCGCTGAAGGGCGGGGCTATTCATTATTCATTATACACACCTCCTTGATCAACGCCCACAATATGATAAACGAGCCGCTCTGGCCAATAGAAAGTGTGCTTGTTTACATATTAATGTCAGACCACCCCTGTTTTCACTAACCTCTTCTGTGCCGTCACATTTTCATAGATCGAACTCATTTGAACGGGAGGCTACATGCATCCAGACAACAGGACAAAGCTCGATATCGCGTCAATGACAAAAAGGAATTTTAAAAAGTGGTTTTGGTTTAAAAGGAATTTTTTTTTTAAAAAATGGTTTGAAAAATTTCATGATTTCATGACTAGAAATGCTTGAATGCTTTATTTTTGCTTTGCTTCCTTTCCCCTTAATAATCATATTAATGAGACCCACTAAAATGTCAAAATGGGTTTTAATTCGGACATTGAATTGACAATATTCATAATAAATGTGTATGTAAGTATCATTTATAACTCGGCGTCATGTCATTTTTATATGCGCTAAAGAAGTTGCCTTGTAAGATCTGCTGGGCTGCAAGGATGAGTATACAGTGATAATATCGTCTGAGAATGTGCCTGCGAATGTAAACAGATATGACAAAAATCAATAGATGCAAAGACACAAAAGACTACTATTGGAATTGCAATAACATTTGTCTAGTCCGTCCAAGGTCAAACTGCTACTCTTTAGTAACGCTGCTATCATCATATTCATTCATTCTCTAATTTGTTGCTAGCTGTCATTGACTAGAAGAAGTCAAAAACGTGAGCATGTCGGTTTGGCCGACACAAATGTATTTCCACAGTACCTTAAGGCCAGCACTAGACCTCGTAGCAAGCACATGGCTCAGGCACGCGCGATCGCTACCTACCAGCGGCCTCTCCTTCACGCGATTGGTCTAAAGTAGGTCAGTATCTGCCCTTCGCCAGATCCGATTGGACAAAACTAGGTCAATCGCTCCTCCCAGAGTTCTCCCCATGCTAGTGCCGCGTGAGATGGGAGTAAAACAACATGCAAAGGCGGCTTGGTGAGATCTTTGTGGATTAGTGCCGGCAACTCTTGTCAGATGCAGAGATCAAATAGAATCTGCCTTTGCGTGTTTGAAAATGAAAACAAATACGAAGAAGGTGCCATCCACAGAGATTGTTATGCACACACTGCAGTTTTTGACCACAAAGCTGATAGGTTTACTATGCACAGTTGAAATTGTGTGAAATTATGACAATATCCCTTTGAAATAATATTAAAACGTCTGATCCTTATTAAGTTGTATGCAAGATATAAAGAACCTTCTGGATTTTTCCAACTGCATAGTAAACAAGCTTGTAACTTACAGGTGCATCTCAATAAATTAGAATGTCGTTGAAAAGTTGATTTATTTCAGTAATTCAACTCAAATTGTGAAACTCGTGTATTAAATAAATTCAGTGCAGACAGACTGAAGTAGTTTAAGTCTTTGGTTTTGATTGATTTGAATGATTTTGGCTCACATTTAACAAAAACCTACCAATTCACTATCTCAACAAATTAGAATACTTCATAAGACCAATTAAAAAAAAAAAAAAAACATTTTTAGTGAATTGTTGGCCTTCTGGAAAGTATGTTCATTTACTGTATATGTACTCAATACTTGGTAGGGGGTCCTTTTGCTTTAATTACTGTCTCAATTCGGCGTGGCATGGAGGTGATCAGTTTGTGGCACTGCTGAGGTGGTATGGAAGCCCAGGTTTCTTTGACAGTGGCCTTCAGCTCATCTGCATTTTTTGGTCTCTTGTTTCTCATTTTCCTCTTGACAATACCCCATAGGTTCTCTATGGGGTTCATGTCTGGTGAGTTTGCTGGCCAGTCAAGCACACCAACACCATGGTCATTTAACCAACTTTTGGTGCTTTTGGCAGTGTGGGCAGGTGCCAAATCCTGCTGGAAAATGAAATCAGCATCTTTAAAAAGCTGGTCAGCAGAAGGAAGCATGAAGTGCTCCAAAATTTCTTGGTAAACAGGTGCAGTGACTTTGGTTTTCAAAAACCACAATGGACCAACACCAGCAGATGACATTGCACCCAAAATCATCACAGACTGTGGAAACTTAACACTGGACTTCAAGCAACTTGGGCTATGAGCTTCTCCACCCTTCCTCCAGACTCTAGGACCTTGGTTTCCAAATGAAATACAAAACTTGCTCTCATCTGAAAAGAGGACTTTGGACCACTGGGCAACAGTCCAGTTCTTCTTCTCCTTAGCCCAGGTAAGACGCACAAGAGGAATATGACAACTGTAGCCAAATTCCTTGACACGTCTGTGTGTGGTGGCTCTTGATGCCTTGACCCCAGCCTCAGTCCATTCCTTGTGAAGTTCACCCAAATTCTTGAATCGATTTTGCTTTACAATCCTCGTAAGGCTGCAGTTCTCTCGGTTGGTTGTGCATCTTTTTCTTCTACACTTTTTCCTTCCACTCAACTTTCTGTTAACATGCTTGGATACAGCACTCTGTGAACAGCCAGCTTCTTTGGCAATGAATGTTTGTGGCTTACCCTCCTTGTGAAGGGTGTCAATGATTGTCTTCTGGACAACTGTCAGATCAGCAGTCTTCCCCATGATTGTGTAGCCTAGTGAACCAAACTGAGAGACCATTTTGAAGGCTCAGGAAACGTTTGCAGGTGTTTTGAGTTGATTAGCTGATTGGCATGTCACCATATTCTAATTTGTTGAGATAGTGAATTGGTGGGTTTTTGTTAAATGTGAGCCAAAATCATCACAATTAAAAGAACCAAAGACTTAAACTACTTCAGTCTGTGTGCATTGAATTTATTTAATACACGAGTTTCACAATTTGAGTTGAATTACTGAAATAAATGAACTTTTCCACGACATTCTAATTTATTGAGATGCACCTGTATATACTGAATTCCCATGCCTTTTGAATTTCCATGGCTTTCATTCCTTAATGATTCAGTTTGCACAGTCATGGGGAACCTAGAAGTTTGAAATGGTAACTTTTAGGCCTGGTAGAGTCCATTTTTAAAAGTTTTAAAGGCATGGAAATTTCTATAGTGAGTGTATCATTTTCTAGTTATGCGCAGCTCAATATTTAATTTGCAAGAAATTGTTTTTCAGAAGTTGGTTTTGAAAGGCTTTTAACCAGTGATAAACAACTGAAAAGGTTATGGAAAAAAATATTGTTAAAAAAAATAAATAAATAAATACATGTGAAATGCAATTAAATATTGCATAAGAGTTTTGTTTTTAATTTTTTATTTATTTTTATTGAGACTGGAGTGTATTTCTATTTATATAAAATATATTAAGTGCTCAAATAAGAACCTCAACATATAGACTTATGTAAAAGCACTCAGAAGAGCCAATATATAGACGGTGAAATACTGAGCAGAGCAAAACTAGAAAAATTTACATTATGTAAATTTCTATAATTTTTCAGGCCAATATATCACAACTTCACCTGAAATTTCAGATAAACCCAGGTTTTCTTTGACTGTAGGAAACCTGTATATGGATTATCACTTTTTTCAACATGAATTTAAAGGAGAACAGTTCTAAAACAAAGGGAACAGAAAGACTGTTACAGTAACTTTTAAAAAAAAAAAAATCCTTATACTGGTGTTCAGAAAACATTAGTACAAAGTAACAGATGTGGAAATAAATGAACATGATATGTATGATCCTGTGGAGGGAAAACAGAATTGTTGGTATTGTGCATGATTGCGTTCAACAGCCTGCACGCACAAGCTTTGCAAAGCACATCGAGTTGATTTGATTTCTGAGGCGGCTGCCACGCAGAGAACATTACTGCCACCTAGTGGACATTGTTTGCAACTTACAGTTTCATGTTAATTTCAATTAAGGTCATGTGAGATGATGTCCTGTACTGAACTCATTAAACTTTTGCTTGGAGACACCAGAGAGAGAAACGAAGTGAACAGACGGTTGTGTTCCTGACACCAAACCAAAGTCCCCTTAAGGGCATTCTTCCCTCCACCTATAATAGTGTGTGGCACTGCATAGGGCATGTGCCAACACATGTGAGCTGTAAACAGCCCCATCCAGCAGAACTTGGCACCATGGCACCAGGTGCGTAACACCTGGTCGTATCCTCTCATTTGATGTTTATAAATCATTTAACTTTCATGCCATAAATAACCAATTAACCCAATCTACTTACCATCACGAAGAGGCAAAACTCTGCTTCTCATAAACATTCAGAAAGAAACATATAAAACACTCAAACCAAAGACTGTACATTTTCTATCTTTTTATTTGCTTTCTGAGAAACTCAACATTTCTGTTGACTCAGAAAAAGAAAACAGTTGTTTAGTATTTATATTTTGTATTTTAGTTTACTGAGATGAAAACATTGGGACAGTAGAGCTAAGTAAAGTATTGAGAATGAATACAATAGTGTTGGGAAAGCTGGGCTAAACTGTGGTTTGGGTTAAACAGATCAAAGGGGCAGGGAACAAAAATCACACCGATACATATATTCCCCACATCTTACAATGACAGACTCTGCCACAAACCCACCCACCCCTAAAATAGTAAAAATGATTTAAAAAAAAAAAATACTTTGAATAATAAAAAAAGAAAGAACAACTGTTACATAATAAAATATAATACGCATTGTACAGTACAGACTGGCTATTCCTCGCTCCCGCTAGCCAATCTC
Source organism: Spinibarbus caldwelli (assembly GCA_039654775.1). Lineage (NCBI taxonomy): Eukaryota > Metazoa > Chordata > Actinopteri > Cypriniformes > Cyprinidae > Spinibarbus > Spinibarbus caldwelli. The sequence goes on from CM077245.1 coordinate 9,686,838, forward strand.
ACAACCAAAGACATTAACACTTGCCATAGAAACACCTGCAAAGGTTTCTTTACATATTTCTTAAAAAAAAAACAGATGACATTAAACACAGGAACATGGCATTAGCAACACAATTCTGTCCCCTCCGCATCAGCTCTGCAGAATATTTTGCACGTTTTAACAGTTTCACTGCAGCGTGTCCTCTTTGAGACACTGTTCAATTCAACATGGAGTGTCATAATTGAGGTTGTTCATAGGGAATACACACACTATGCACTTGATTCTCTTCCCAAAACCAGTAACTTTCAGTTCCAGGTCAAACGTTTGCATTTTAACATGAAGACAGCAAAAGGGGGGGAAACAAAACAACACCACAATGAACAAAAAAGCTACGTATAATTGAGAGTAAACAAAGGCTATACCGTTAAGCTCTGAGTACTGGGGGAAACTAGTTTAGAGAATAGATTGTTACTGTTCAAATTAGTTCACTTTCACTGGTATGCATCCATCATTGCAGCACAAATAAAGTTACGAAAATACATAATGAATGCATTTTTAGAGGATAGAGATGCTACCATTACAACAAAGGTGCTACCAAAAAAACAGTTCCATAATCTAGAATATTCTTCCCCTTTGGAGAAACCGTGTTAGAGATCCATGTCTATAATGGATGGTTCTTTAGGTACAGGCTTGTTTTCGCGTCAACTGAGTCTTTTATTTTTGAGAGGCACTCCCTTGGTTATAGTCTGACCACGTTTAAGGAGTTGAACGTGTGGCGATTTCCACCAAAGTCCTCTATGCCTACTTTCACGTGATCATTGCCTTGCAAACGTCAGTTTTTAAGGCCCTCTACTTTGTTTAGATGTCAATTTACTTAGTGCCTGTAGCCTGTCACAACTGTCGATCTTTCAGTCTGGTCCTCTGCCTTCTGAACATTAGTCCCCTTTATTGACATTTTGATTCCTCTACTGACACGCCGACAAGCAAATTTGTGGCGCTGCAGGAGGGTGCCGTTCCAGAATCGAGAGGGACATCGAGAGCAAGAGAACGCCCCTTGAGACAGGTGGTGGGCCCGATGACGGAGCGCTGTCAGTACCCTTCGAGAACGTTTTCCACAGACTATGCAGCGCAGGCGAGTCTGACGGCCATGTTTTCTTGGCGGATGCCTGGTCACTCGGTGCACTGAAAGAGTTACGCGGCTTGAAAAAGTGGTAAAGGGACAGACAGGGCAAGAATATGACTTTAGGGGAACGATGAGAGACCGCAGGCCTCTAAACCTTAACCGCCCCACACGCCATGTGCTTCCATCTACATTTAAACCAAGCCCTCCTCCAGTAAACTTGGCCCATTTCAGCTGAGCTATCCACTTCTTTCTCTTTAGCTGCTGCTGAAGCCTGCACTTCTTTCGTTTTAAATGCATATGCCTCCTGGCAATTTCGTAACCACTGAATCCAGTCATCAACTGCATGCTACTAGCCAGTTTATATTTTTTCTTTTTTTTTTTTTTCTTCCTCTGGGTGGCATCTCCCTGGGTCTGAGGGCTTTGCTGTAGATGTTGAGACTGCATCGAAAAGGGGTGCTGTTGCTGGTGGTGCTGAGGGTGCTGGGGTGGTGAAATGTGGATATGAGGTGGAGTGGAATGAACAGTGTTACTTGGAACCCCTGAATAAATTAGCTGCTTCCCGCTGATTGGTTGTTGAAGCTGGAGGGGACCCATAGTGGGGTTTGAGTAGTGCAGATGTTGGGGGTGTGAAGTCACATTTGAACTATGATGTCCTGATTCTGGAGTGTAGAAGAGCGGAGAATAACCAGCAGGCTGAGGATGCTGCGTGAGAGAGATGGTTGAATGGGGCTGTTGTACTCCATGACTTCCACTTTCGGGTGTTATATGAAGGAGTGCATTGGTTGCAGCCTCACTCTCGGAGACAGATGGGGCAGTTCCAATAGATTCACTTCCTGTTGGTTGTGTTGTTGGCCCAGTACGAGTCAAACCGTGTTGAGATAATCTATGTCTGGTCAGGCTGTTGGAGTAAGAAAACGCCTTACCGCACACTTCACATGAAAACAGTTTCTCCCCTCCGTGTTCGTGAATGGCTTGGTGATGGGCAGTCAGGTGGAAGTGATGGCGGAAAGATTTCCAGCAAATCTCACATGTATATAGCTTGGGAGAGGGCTGGTTGCTTGTGCTAGCATTAGATCCTTGAACTTTATCCTGAGAATAGGAGTAATAAGCGCCAGGGTTGGTTTGATTGGTTTGATCAGGTTGATCTTGATTAGCGGGTGCCCCTTGATTTGCAGCAGATTTGGTTTTACTCCGCCTCGGCTTGAAATCTCCCCGTAGATGCAGCTTTTCGTGCCTTTTCAGACTCTGTGCATATCCAAAATCTTTTCCACAGAGGGTGCATTTGTAGTTCTTCTCCCCCGAGTGAACAGTCTGATGTTTGGTAAGGTGAAACGGCTCCCGGAAGTCTTTTCCACAGATGTCGCAATGAAATGGCTTTTCCCCTGTATGCACGCGTTCGTGCCGACGTAAGGTCTCACGTCTGCTAAAACCCCGCCCGCAAACAGTGCATAAATAGGGCCTTTCAGAACCATCTCCAGCAGCACCATTGCTTCTCCGACGTTTCACTCCCTCTCCTGGAGCCCCACCAGGTCTCGGCTCTCTTTTCTGTCTGGGCTTCCGTGGCCGCTTGGGTTTGGCATTAGGATTGTTGGCATTCTGGGAGTTAGGCTGCTGCTGTTGGGTGGGGTGAGATAAAGGTATCATTGAACCACTCAGGCATTCTTCATTCCCACCATTTCCTGCGGATGTAGATGAAGAGGCACCCATAGACCCGAAGCCAAGCCCTCCTAACAGACCTCCGATAATGTCTCTCCGTTCCTCTCGTCCCCCAGTATTGTTCATCTCAGCAGGCAAGACAGAGGCGGCAGCAGCTGCAGCAATGGCAGACATGGCACTACTGGTGACTTCATCCTCAGAGTCATCCAAAAGAGAGGAGAGAGGCAGATGAGACTGCGGTTGGTGATGGTGCTGCTGACTTTGAGGGTGTGGATGAAGTGTTGGGGCTAAAGGAGCTTTTCTGAGGGCCGGACTCGACATGCTGTTACTACAGGAGTCTCCAGAGTAGGATGATGGGTTGCCCGGTTGACGACGATAGTCATCGACTCTGTAAGAAGTTTGGTAAGGATCTCTTGAATACTCAGGATTATACTTCTCTTCAGTTTTGCCCACAGGATTTTGATTAACATTTCTTCCCTGTGAATAGAGACTGTCACAAGACATCGTTGCTGTGCTATCCTCATTTTTGCAAAATACCAATTCTTTTGTGTCATCCATTTGTCCACCTGGAAAATCACTTTCAACCTTGCCCTCTACTGAACTTATTGAGCTACCATCGCTGCTTCTAGATCTCCTCCCAGGCTTGCCACAGTTACCTGATGCAGCATGGTTAAGCAAAGAAGTACTCTCTCGAAAGCAGCGGCCACAAGCAGGGCAGCGGTAGGGCTTCTCTTCGTGAATTTTCTCATGTCGAGTGAGAGATTCTCTGCGGTTGAATGAACGCTCACAGACAGAGCAGGCGTATGGACGAGCCCCAGAGTGGATAACGCCATGCTGAAGAAGGTGCCCTCTCTTCTTGAACCCCTTTCCACATTCATTGCAACAGTATGACTTATCTGGACTTGAGCAAGTGGAAGACATGGGGTCAGTATTCTCATGCTGATGGTGAGCATTTTGCGAAATTCCATCTTGTGTTGAGTGGGGGAGATCTGACTGATGCTGATGACTTGGGTTTGTGTTTGTGCTGCTGTTGGGACCACCACCATCTTCTTCATGGCAGCGTATGTGTCGGCGAAGGCTTGGGAGGTGGGTAAAAGACTTGCCACACTCTCCACAATGAAAGAGAGGCTCTTGCTCTGGCTGTGTGATATTGGGAGTCATTGATTGCTGATTTTCGGGCTTGGAGTTTTGAGAGATGTTTGATACCAGCACAGAAGCAGAATTTGAAGATGGGGCAGAGGAAGAAGAGGAGGAGACAGTTGAAGAAGAGGAGGACGGTGTTGACGAGGAGAGGATGGAGGAGGGGTCACCACCAAGACCCCTCATACCAACCCCTCCACCTCCTCCCACAAGACCAGAGGACCCATCATGACCATGTGCCCCAGAGCTGGCATGGCAGTTAGCACTGCTTGTACTGCTGCTACTGTTATTTTCTGTCTTCCTCTGGGGCAGGTAGCCAGCCATGGCTTTCTTTCTCCTGCTGCCACTACCTCCACTTCCTCCAGCCCCGGATCCACTATCTCCTTTCCCGTCGTCTTTTGGTATGGACAGATGGAGTGGGAGTGGCAAAGGCAGGCCTGCTTCTTGTTGCATTAGGGAAGCCAGCTGATTAGACGAAAGAACAGGAATACCTTGAAAATCAAAACCACCGAGAGGTGAAGGTTGGGGGGCAGGGTGTAGAGGGTGGTGTGGATGCGCATGGCTGTGAGGGTGGGACAGCGCATGAGGTGGCAGCTGCTGCTGCTGTTGCTGGGGCTGGGGAGTTGGATGGCCATGGGTGTGGGAAGGATGGAGGGCTGGAGGAGGAGCAAGACCTGTATTCGAATCCGCAAGGCCGAGATGATTATGGGGACCCTGCGGAACTAGAAACTGTTCTAAACTGGCGTTTGTGGGCACTCCAGAAAACAGGTATTGGTTTGCAGCGAGCATGCAACTGAACTGCTGGTGTAAACTTCTTGCATCAGACTGGGCTCCGACTAATCCAGCCACTGAGCTGCTACTGCTGGGGGGATTATTAGAAGTGGTGGTTGAACTCGAAGGGGAGGGCGATGACGAGGATGGCCCAGGAGATGGCTGAGGAACAGAGAGGCCAGGGTGCAAGGGTGGTGGAGGTGGTGCTGATGTTACAACTCCTCCAATTACCCCAGAGCCTCCTCCAGTACTTCCTCCTGCAAAATCGAAGCGCCCCATTCCTGAGTGAAGCTGCTCCTGCGCTAGCGCAGCCTCAGCAGGGTGAAATGTGCGTAGGAACTGTGGATAGCCAGAGGCAGAACTGCCACTCCCGCTGCTGCTGCTCATCTTGCTTGATTTACGTGTGCTTTGTGAAGATGAGGATTGAGTTTGTTGTGGAAGAGGTGGAGGGGGTGCACTCATTTTGGCAAATAAGGATGAAGAATCCGCAAATGCATTACTTCTAGATCCTTGAAGGGAACCAAGGCCAAGCCCAGACAGGAGGCCACCAGATGCCTCACTCTGTTGTTGCTGCTGCTGTTGAAGCTGCTGCTGGTGCTGAAGTTGGACCTGTTGTTGGTGCTGCAGTTGTCTTTCCAGCCCCAGTCCTTTGAACTGGTGAGCCTGGTGTCCACTAAGCATTTCTAAAATGTCCATAGGGTACTTTCCAAACTGGAACATCTCCCTCTCACTGTTGAGGGGTGTTCCTAGGATTTTTTTTCCTGTTCACTTGTTACTGCAGTAAAGTGGACAATGTAATCTAACCTAAAAGATGTGCAGAAAAAAAATCTGGCACTAGGGACACTAATAATCAATATAAAGCTTTAAAGTAATCTGCTAGCAGCTCCAGTTTTTACAAAGAAATGCCTGTGTGGGAGTAATTTGTCTGATGTTGTGACTGTCCATCCCAAACAAACAGAGTTTTGGCTATAGTAGAGAGCCACTACATGTGATAAAACTCTGGAAGTCTTGGATTAAATAATCATCTATAAATATAAAAAAAGGGTAAAGCTGGTTTACAATATCATGCAATAAACACAGGTCTGCATTAGTCTTTCAAAATTACTATATCTACAGTTAAAACAGTAAAAACATGTCTACTAATACCATATGAAAATTTACTTCACAAAATGTGTTTATCACTAAAAAGCAAACCATTTAGTGTTGAAAGCCACTTAAAACTGAAGCAACAAGGGAATGTCTTTCTTTCTTGATATTGGTGTATTCCTTTGACAACTTCTGAATAAAATGGTCCCACTTTTTGATTTCCTCAGTAATGTCTTCATTTAAAGCGAAAATTCTGGTGAGCAACTTTTTTTTATCCAATTGTTCCAAGTTGGAGTGAAAAGGTGAAAGGTCAGATAGTCCACAGGGTGTATCCAGCCACAAACACAGCACAGTGGTATGACCAAGTAGTTATTCCTCCTCTCTGCTGTGGGCACCCTGTCAGTCCTGATTTAAAGAAAAGAGAGATCAAAAATAGTAAGAAGATTTTAATCAAAGGACAAATATTTCAAAAGAATATCAAAAGATTGTTACGAACAAGACATGAGAAACAATGACTCACAAAGCAAAAGCATAACCTTCTAACACACTTCATAAAACAATTCACATTCTATTGCAAAAAAATCCTAAAGACAAAGATAAAAGATATAAAACACAACAAGATAACACAGACATAAAACAATCATAATAGAAAGAATTTTAGCAAAAAGAAGCATGAGCAATTCTATTGGTAAATACTAGAAAAACATCTAAATACCTTTAAAAAAGGGGTATGAGAAGTACTGTTATTTTGGTACAACAATAATACAAAAATTAATTACTAAGAAAAACTTATAGCAGCATTTACTTAATAGAGAAATGCATGACATTGCATAACCATTGTTTTAATTTAATGTTTAAATATGCACATTAATATTTAACTTTATTAACTATTTACATAAAGGAGCATGTTCAATGTAATTTTTCAGTAGTTCAATAATGTTATCCTGTGGTGTTGAAGTAGGTATGGAATATCATAGAATTTCACTGGCACTGGAGACACTGAAAATAATAAAAATAGATTTGAGTTAGATTGGTGTTTGGTGATGAGTTTTTGGCTCAAGATCTGCATTTAAAGTCACACCAGAGGTGTTCAGCTTGGATTAGGATTTGGCTTTCTGCAGACCAGTCAAGTTCTTCCACACTGACTAAATCAATCATTTCTTTTTGAACCTTGCCTTATACACAGATGCACTGTAATGTTAGAATAGAAAAGAGTCCTGTCCAAACTGTTGCTTTAAAATTAGAAGCACACAATTCCCTAGAATATCATTATATGCTTAAACATTAAGATTTGTACTCATGGAAATTTCTAAAGTAGTCAAACCTGTTCATTAGAAGGGGGTGACCCAATACTTTTGGCAATATAGTGTATGTTGCCAAATAGCGTTATGGCAAACATTATTCATGGATAACATGCACACTATAACTGAAGAACCAATCAAATAAAAAGCACCTTTGTTAATATAAACTGTTCACATTCATTCACACAACTATTTAAAAGACCACTGGTTCTTTTAATCAATGTAAACAAAAAAAGCATAATTTAACTTTTGTAAGTTATTACATTTTTTTGAACTTTCTATTCAAAGAATCCTAAAAAACACAATATCACTGTTTTATTTTTAAATTACATTTTAAAATATATTAACAGAAAACATTTTAATTATAATACTACAGTCTTTACTGTAGTGTAGATGAAGCACAGATAAATACATAGTTAACACACCAGCTAAACACACACACTCAAATCTAAATTAGTCTTTAGAAGTCCTTATATCTTAAAGGAAATGAGCCGCAACTATTTAAAGACCACTAGTTGTTTTGATGAAGTGTAAACAAACTTCACCAAATTAGTCACAAGCTCATGGATACCTAAAAAAAAAAAAAAAAAAAAAAAAAATCAAATTTAATTTTTAGTTAAATAAAGGAATGTTAGCATAATATGCAATAAAACAATAGCATATTCTTTTTTTTTTTTTTGCTGTGGTATTCAAATTGGTATTAAATAACATGAAATTTCACTGGTAACAACTACTGAAAGCATAGTATTACAACGGCACTGCAGTATAGTAATACTGACAGATTAACCAAACTATAATGCCTGATGTCTGAGGGCTAGGCCAAATAACATGTTACCAGGTTAAAATCAGTATGAGGTTATCAGGTGCATCTAGGTCTGAGATCAACTGTGCAGATATGCAAGCTTTGTTATGACACACGCAATATTTATTCTAAGCAACTTCATAATATTAAGTATAGTTCATAATATACATAATTAAGAACTAAGTAAATAAATGAATGAATAAAAAATAAATTAGTAAACTGTCCACATTCATTCATTCCAAACAAATTGGTCCTTAGAAATTCTAATAAGGACTTGATTTCGACAGATATTACATTTGTCAAAAGTAACTGTTTAAACTATTTAAATGACCACTGGTTGTTTTACTCAAAGTAAAAAAGCACCCAAACTTGCACAGCAAGTTATTTATTAAATAAACAAATAAATGACCGTCAAAAGTGACCCAATTAACCTGAATTTATCTTGAATGGATTTCTAAAGACAGGTAGATAAATAAAGAGGTAAAACCACACCAGCAAAAACAGTGGAAACATTCATCCACACATTACAAAACTGGTCATTACAAGTCCATAAATCTGTCAATACTAAACTTGTATCTGCACAAATCAAATCCTTTTATTGGTCAAAAGTAACTGAGCTGAAACTACTTAAAAATACCACTGGTTGTTTTATTCAACGTAAACAAAGGTGACCAAATTCTCACTTGTACAGCAATTTATGTATTAAGCAAATAAAACAAATGGCTGTCATAAGTGACAATTTAAATGAATTCAACTTGAATAAATATATATTTTTACTTAAATATAAACATACTAATATAAAATTAAAGAAAAACAAATAGATAAATACTGAGCTATATATTAAGACATTCATCCACACATTCCAATACAATCTAGTCTTTAATCAAGTCCTAAAATATGACAAAATCAAATCATTATATCTGTCAAAAAAATCAGTCTTTATACCTGTCAAATATAACTGAAATGCAACTAAAAACACTGGTGATTCTAATACCAATAACTCCAATTCAAGAACATACATGGAAAAATACTCAATAATCAGAAAAAACAACAACAACAAAAACATGAAAATCAAGAGCTCAGCAAAGAAAATCAAATGACGGCACAATGTCAACATCACAGACAAATGACAAAATATCCACGCAACTACAAATAAATTGCATTGTATAACTGAAATTAAACTTACCAAAGCTTTTGCAGGTTGAAAGAAAAGCGCCGATTGTTCTCCGGGACGGTTGTGTGGACTGTGAAGGGGATGAGGGAGAGGGGAGAGCCGAATTCCCTTTTTCAATCACATCCCTCTATGGTACAGCAAAAAGTTTCAAAATAAAAAAATAGAGCAAAATCATAGCTGTTAAATGTACAAACAGCTTGACGTTAGCATGCACTAATTTAGCTTGAATGTACGCATGCTACTCGTTACGTAGACGCTAACAACATGACAGACAAACAGAAACATAAACAAGAGACTGAGTGCAGACAGCCCGTCAGATGAATTCAGCCTGTAAGCCCACTTCACTCTGCTAGCCTCTTAGCTAGCTAAATAAAGACGTCGTACCCTTTTACATTGCAGCAGAATGCATGCAAAAGCTTTGGCATCTCACCTGCTCGTGAACGGAGAAAGTCCTCTTGAAGAGCAACGCGTGAAAATAATAATGCTAAAAAGGGCGCCGAAAGCGTAGATGTGCACAAAGGCGGTTTCCGATTTCAGGTTAGCAGGTCATTTTTCCTCATCCCGTGGAAAAACACTCTCGCAGGCCTCTCCATCGCTTTCGATCCGTTAAACAAACCCCAATTTCCGCTGGATGCGTTAGCTAACGTTCAACCTCGCGCGATATCGTTATCATCCTAAAAATTCGACCGAAACTGCCCTTCCAGTCCGTTTTCCGCTGAATTTTTTTGCGGATTATTGTCGGCCAAATATTTTCCGCCCCGTGTCAATTTTTAGTGCCCCCGTCTTCCTTCGGGTACTTCTGTTCGCCTCACAGTGGTCGTTTCCGGGCAGTGATACAAGTTCCGGGTGGCGTTACATGTTAAAACGTCCGACATTGTCTTGCTTAGCGCACTGAAATCAGTATGTGGTGAAGTGGGGTCAAAGAAAGCTTTTTCATTCATGCTTTCATTTTAAAATGTACTTGAGTTTACTGAGGTAGGATGACAGGGACAAGGTGCGTAGTTTTACTAAAACACCCCGAACCCTACGGCATTCGTATAGTTACGGGTTTGTAAATCGGTGTCTTAAAGCGCCAAAAACAAAACAAATGGCGCGTTCTAAACATTCCACTGTTGTGTGACGTAGTAACACATTGTCAAAGCACACATTCCACGAACTGCCCGCGCGAGACTCAAAGGCATCACATTTCATCTCTCTCTCGCGCTGCGCGTTGACTGATACAAAATAGCCAGTCGGAACAGCTGTTCTGCGCATATGCGAGCCAAATTAATTAGAACAATTGTTTCACATTGCGAGAAAACGACAGAGAGAGAATGCGCGCTGCAGTTTTTAGACAGCTCATATATTTTGGAAAGGATGCAGGGCACAGCACCTCTCTGAAGCCATTTTACCAACATGCCGCCGTCTCTCCCCCCCACCCTACCCGAACATAAGGTCCTCGCCCACCCTGCCCCTCAAAATGGCGAATACCGGTGATGCCTCGTCCGTCTCCCTCAGGAACCATTTAAGAACCTGAAACGGCCTATATTAGATCAATAAATACAATAAAACAGAACATTATACTTCAGGAAAAAGGGATCTGAAAATTATAATGCACACCATAGCAATAGAAACTAAAAAATAAATAAATAAAGAAGCTAGGTTTAAACTATTTTAGGCCACTAAATATAAAGAACATGAAGATGAATGAATGCAAGTGAATGAAAAGATGAGATTTATGGTAGGGCTATGCGGAACAAACTTTGAACCTTTAGATAATACATCAGCCACTACATTATTCCCTCTCTCTCTTTCATTGTTAACCTAAACCATCCACAAATTCTAATCCAAATTGATCCTGAGTCATATAGCTGTCAAAAGTAGCTAAATGAGTTGCATCTGTTTAACAGACCCAACTGTTTGGGTCTGCATTGTTTGACCCAATGTAAACAAACAATTAATCTAAAGATCAAACTACTCAGCACACAATATATTGCAATGTAAACATCCCAAAAAACATATAAATATGTAAAAGCAATCAACATGTTTAATAATTCATGAAGAAAAAGTACACAAGTACACGTCAATCTCAAGGAAACGTCTTTCTTAATGGTGAAGATTTTATTTAAAAATAATAATAATTAAAGTTTTTGCTGTAAATATTTTATGCATGGCATTTTGGCATTTTCCCCCAGAAAATTTACAACAAGGTTTATGTATCTCATGGCAAAAACATATTTATATCTTAAAAAAAAAAATTTAATAAAATAAAATAAAAAAGACATTAAATACTCTTATGGTTATTTTGTATTCCATAACTTTGAATGCAGCAATGGAAAACAATTTTTTTTTTTTTTTTTTTGCATTCAAAGAGACACTCACTTAAAAAATAAAATTATATTTTGGGTTTTCTGAAATGCACATTCTCTGACTTCACACAAAGCAAAAGTCAGATAAAATGCAAGATAAAGCATTCCAAAATAGACACTGAAATACACACAAGCACACAAATACAGACACACAAACTGGACACATACACACCTTGACATCAGAAGTCAGCAATATGACATCATCAACACTGGCTTTGACATCTTCATGCGTTTTGTCTTTTCACTATGATTGCATCTGCTTTTTTGTCGAGTTACAAAGGTTAGAATCCACTAGAAACTAAAACCAAAGGAATAAAAACAATTTCTAAAGTCACAGAGAAAAAACAAAACAAAACAAAGTTTATAATCAATATTATGAATAATACTGATGACTATATATATATGCACATAAATTGGCATGTGTACATATTTGAACATTCGGGATTTAATTCATTTTTTAACCTTTTTTTAACGTATTTAAATTCAGTTAAAGTTAATAAAAGCTTAAACATTGCAGAGTGATCTAAAATACTATATTATGGCCCAATAATCTTGCTCAGCCAGGTCGTTCTCAGACATTCCACCACAACAGTGTCCATTTGATGTGGAGACAGCTGAAAAACATAGAAATTGCTAACAAAAAAGACATTTTTCTTGAATATAATATAGATAAACAAGACACATTTTAATCCTAAATCCTAACTCATCGGTTAGATAATAATGCATCCTAGTGTGACACAGAGTGTTTGAAGTAGCTTTGCAGATTTTGTTCTGTTTTTCTGTTTTGTACACTCATTGGCACATAGCCTCTATGTTCCGCACAGCTGTGTCACAGGAAAAGATACAAAGCCGTCAGAACACGGAAGCACAGACACACATGAAGTTTCAGAATAGCCCTTGGATTAAATTGTCCATTGTATAACCAAACCCTTTCCCCTTCCCCCTCAATACAACAGCTTGAATAGCAAATTAAGTGTGAAGAGTATGCTGTCTAATTTGACATTACTGCATGCCCATGATTAAATCTCAGCTCTTAACGCTTATAAATAACAGAACAACCATAATGACTCCAGGACGTCATACGAAGGCTGTTCTCTGATTGGTCAAACATGCAAGAAAGAGGCATGACTTCTATCAGATTTCAATGACTGAATTCAGTTTCCAAATGTCTGTCTGCTCAAGCATTTTTAGTTCAGACTTGATTTACCCATCAATCTGACAGCCTTTTGATCATATTATAAAACAGCCAAAATGTTATCCACAATGCAAAAAAAAAATCAAACTGACAAGTATTCATGTCAGCTTTGATTCACAGTCTCAGTATAAGAGGCTAAAAATCTCTGATCGTCAGTATAACACCCGTCTCCCAATGAAGATGTTTTCCTCCATTATACTCCATATGAATAAGCTCTAATATGGCTGATGGCATTTGGACTAATATTAACAGTGCAGACTAAAGTGTCAGGTCACAAAACGAGTGACATTTTTCAAGTCCTCAAGTTCTTCTCTCTGACAAATTACCAGTGCTTTCTTCACTTGATGGCAAACTGCTTAACGTGCACAATAATCCATTCCCAAGTCAAGTCAGATCTGATTTGAGATTGGTCAAATCGTTGTTTCCGTGAGGTAATTCAGTGTACTATTGGACACTTGTCAGTTTCATCCAGTTTATCTCATTGTTCCCTTACTGTAATGATGAGAATGACACTTTGCATTGAATGAAACCAAAAATTTGGAGGCAAGGTCAACTGTATCATTGGATTCAGGAAAAACAAATTAACCCCTAAACCAATAGGGTTTTACATCAGCTGGAATGTACTAACTAGAGAAAACTTGGCCTATTCTAATAATGAACCTTTTCCTTTTTGTATCTCCTCAGATCATGTCTAAATAGTGCCGTCGAGACACTATATGCTACTCACAGGTCAGAGGAGACCTGGGCCCTTCTTCACATTTCTATTTATGGAGAATTTGGTAATTTAGGGATCTACAGAATCACTTATGCTATGGTTTTTACATCCCTCTTTCTCTCAATAGCCATACACTGTGTATTTCTTTCATTTGGGCCTAATTTCTGACCCCTTTCTTATTTCCTTCCTCCTTTCTGTTCTTCAGCCTTCTTTACACTCCACCGTCTTCCATTCTTTCGGCTTGCGCAATCACACCTCATCTATCCATCGTCTCCTTACCGTCTTTCTTTTTGCGCTCAAACGGTTACTTCGTTCTTGCTCCCCGTCCTCAGCGCCTGACCTCCACCCCCTACGCCCCCTCCCCCACCTCCTCCGGGAAGGAAATGCAGCTGTTCGATGGTGTTCTGGCGTTTTGTGGCGAAGGCCATCCGGCGAGCACTGTGTGCCATCGCTCCAGGTCCTCCTCCGGAGCCGTGGACCTCCCCCCATCCCAAAGTTCCGGCCCCGTGACCGGAGGACACGGTGGCGACCGTGTGGTCTTGCTCGCGGCCGGAGGTAGGGTGCGAATTCATTTTGATCATGTGATGGCGTTCGAGCGAGGGCGTCACACACACGTTCTGCTGCGATTGCGCTTTCTGGTGGTGGGTGAGACGGGACATGGTGGGGACCATCCCGCCATAATCACCCATCATTCGCTCCTCCAGGCGGTCCGGAGAGACCAGGAGGCGTTCGTGAGACTTGCGTAAAGTCTGGGTGTTGGAGCTCTTGCTGGTGGTCATGGGTTTGTAGTACTGATGCTGCTGGTTCTTGGAGAGACGTGAGAGAGTGTTCCCCTCCCCCAGCGCCAGAAGCTGGTCTTGGGACATCACCCGGCGAGGCGGTTTACTCATGATTTCGAACGTGGGGTTGTACTGCGTCTGGGGTAAAGGGTAGGGGTTGGGGGTGGAAGTGGAACTGGGCACATGGATGCGTGTGTGGGACGTGTTTAGCGGGAGGGTACCCCGGGCACCCAGTGTGAAGTCACCACCCCAGGGCAGGTGGTGCTGGGAGGAGTGGAAGCTGGGAGGAGCATTGTCTGGCCTTCGCTTGGAGGTGTAATATCCGGTATATTCATCCAAGTTTTTCTCTGTATTAAGGAAATATGGAAATTAGTATCTTTCATAAATCTGACCCATTACACCTGTCATTAATAAGTGTTTTGGTGATCAGATCGTACTTGATTCCATTAAAGGAATAGTTTACCCAAAAATGAAAATTCTTTCATTAATTACTTACCCTCATGTCGTTCCAAACCTGTAAGACCTTCGTTCATCTTCTGAACACAAATTAAGATATTTTTGATGAAATCAGAGAGATTCCTGACCCTGCATAGACAGCAAGGGAACTACCATGTTCAAGGCCCATAAACATAGTAAGGACATCGTTAAAATAGTCCATGTGACATCAGTGGTTCAACCGTAATTTTATGAAACTACAAGAACACTTTTTGTGTGCAAAGAAAACAAAAATAACGACTTCATTCTACGATTTCTTCTCTTCCGGGTCAGTCTCTGCCACCATTCACAAGAGTACCACGACGCATACTCTTGTGAATGGCAGCAGAGACTGCTATTCTCGTAGCTTCATAATAAAATTAAGGTTGAACCACTGATGTCACATGGAGTATTTTAACGGTGTCCATGCGACCTTTCTGGGCCTTGAACATGGTAGTTCCCTTGCTGTCTATGCAGAGTCAGAAAGCTCTTGGATTTCATCAATATGAACTAACAATGAACAATACATTTACAGCATTTATTCATGGTTGTTAATTTCCAAATATACAATTATTTCAATACTTAATATTAATAAAGCATATACAGGTGCATCTCAATAAATTAAAATGTCGTGGAAAAGTTCATTTATTTCAGTAATTCAACTCAAATTGTGAAACTCGTGTATTAAATAAATGCCTCAATTCGGCATGGCATGGAGGTGATCTTTGACAGTGGTCTTCAGCTCATCTGCATTTTTTGGTCTTTTGTTTCTCATTTTCCTCTTGACAATACCCCATAGATTCTCTATGGGGTTCAGGTCTGGTGAGTTTGCTGGCCAGTCAAGCACACCAACACCATGGTCATTTAACCAACTTTTGGTGCTTTTGGCAGTGTTGGCAGGTGCCAAATCCTGCTGGAAAATGAAATCAGCATCTTTACAAAGCTGGTCAGCAGAAGGAAGCATGAAGGGCTCCAAAATTTCTTGGTAAACGGGTGCAGTGACTTTGGTTTTCAAAAAACACAATGGACCAACACCAGCAGATGACATTGCACCCCAAATCATCGCAGACTGTGGAAACTTAACACTGGACTTCAAGCAACTTGGGCTATGAGCTTCTCCACCCTTCCTCCAGACTCTAGGACCTTGGTTTCCAAATGAAATACAAAACTTGAGTGAATTGGTGGGTTTTTGTTAAATGTGAGCCAAAATCATCACAATTAAAAGAACCAAAGACTTAGACTACTTCAGTCTGTGTGCATTGAATTTATTTATTACTCGAGTTTCACAATTTGAGTTGAATTACTGAAATAAATTAACTTTTCCACGACATTCTAATTTATTGAGATGCACCTGTATTTTAATATTAAACTATTTCTTAACATAACATCTTAATATTTTAATAACAAAGAACAGGTATATATTTATGAATTATTTTTAAACTAGATGCTGTAAAAATTGTTAATTTTTAGTTCATGATACTTAATGTAATGTGAGATCACACCATCCAGTCACACACTGGAGTTGAAGGTGTTAAATGTAATCTGGCTAAAATACACAGATAGTATCCGGATATGAAATGTATGGTAATGGTATAAACAAAGGTTAATCTCAACCCTTTTAAAAAAGCTATTTTTGACTGCAAGTCCATTTTTGTTGTAGTAATTTCCAAATTCTTACAGTTATAGTTTTTGAGCATTGATTGAACATGAATATGATCAACTAAAATATTTGTTCCCCAATCATGCTGATGAAATTATACATGCAAAAACTCTCCAATGCCACAGGGCATCCTTCCTAAAACAGTAGCAGTTGACCCCATGCTACACTCCCTCACAGAGACCCTCTGAGTAGTAGCAGTTCTGAAATTACACACTCTCTTTTTCAGACGCACACTCACCTAGTCTCTTGAGGGAGCTGTAGCGGTTGAGCTCTGGTTTCATGACGGTTTCGTATGATGGAGGTAGCTGTGCAAGGTTGTGGAAGGAGTGAGAGAACGAGGGGTGAAAGCCAGAATTATTGTGCTTGCTGGACAGCAGTGCTCCAGTGGAGGCCAGCTGGGTGTTGTTCATGCGTGGAACTCGCTCTAGGAGAGGAGAACAAAAGACAATAAGACAAACGCCAACAACTGATGTGTTCAAAGTATATCTTTCTGGGTCACATGTAGAATATGGGTGACTGGAACACTGAAGCTGCATCCTGAGTCTCTAAAAGACAATGGCAGATGTCTAAGAATTACTTGGATTACAATGGAACTGGAACATTTGTGTAGAGATGTGTGACTACTGACTAGAATATTGTCTTATTCATCGTTCCATTAAATTGAATATATCCTTATGTAATGATAATATCCTTATTCATGTAGTAATTTGTTCCACAGACAGTTTTATAAGTAATTTGCAGTACACGTACTACAGAGAGAGTCCCCCTGGAGCAACCTTGGGTTAAACACTTCAGATTAAATGTAGTCAAGGGCACAGTAGTCACAGGGGAACTCAGCAACTCTCCAGTTCATAGATCACCCTTGCTGAAATTTGAACTTAAGTACCTTGGAGTTAGCAGTCCAGTTCAGTCCACCAGCCCCAATTCACCATGGTATGCAATATGTGCTATTTTGGCTCATGAAGTTAAAGGCTTTTAATATTACTTCAGAATAAAACTGTTATGATTCTCACATATATGTTACAAAATATAGTATATAAATATCATATAGTATATTATATGCTATATTTAATGATACATAATATGTACATAAATGAAAATAAATAAAGGTGCAAAGATGATATATAATATGTATATATAATATGGTATATATTCTATCTATCTATCTATCTATCTATCTATCTATCTATCTATCTTTGCAGGAAGAACCGAAAAATTACATTATACATGATGTGTTAATAAACAAAATTCCTCTTGCGTTTTTACAATTTTCTTTCCACCACCCACACTCCCAGAAGCAAAATAATAAAATAAATGAGTAACAGACAAAATAATTTTAAGGAAATAATTCTGTCTGTCTAGGATGTGAGCCATTTAGAAACTGAAATGAGAATGCATTTTAAATTCTAATTAAATTTCTTAGTATGATTTTGAATTGAGGTAGCATTTAAAGAAAATATCTTAACATTTCAACTTAAAAAAAGGAAAGGGCCTTGAAGATTGACAGATCATAGATAGAATGACAGAACGATAGATAGAATGACAGAACGATAGATAGATAGAACGATAGAACGATAGATAGATAGATAGATAGATAGACAGACAGACAGATAGAGCGATAAAATGATAGAATGATAGATAGATAGAACGATAGAATGATAGATAGATAGAACGATAGATAGAACGATAGATAGAACGATAGATAGATAGATAGAACCATAGATAGAATAGAACGATAGAATGATAGAACGATAGATAGAACTATAGATAGAACGATAGATAGATCATAGAACAATAGATAGAACAATAGAATGATCGATAGAATGATAGAACAATAGAACGATAGGTAAGTAGAATGATAGAATGATAGAACGATAGATAGAACAACAGAACAATAGATAGAATGATAGAACGATAGATAGATAGATAGATAGATAGATAGATAGATAGATAGATAGATAGATAGATAGATAGAACGATAGATAGATAGATAGATAGATAGATAGATAGATAGATAGATAGATAGACAGATAGATAAAGAAGATTTTTTTCTCCCAATCTATTGGTTAAATATAATAATGATGTGCTTAAGATAAATATAAATGAATAACATACATAAACATGAAGAAAAGACACTTTTTTCTTCATGATTTTGGCATTTTGCTACAATGCATGCCAGCACATTTACTGAAGCTTTGGTGACTGGTGCAAACAGCGCTGGGTGCAGGACAAACAACAAGAAAACAGCTCAGGGTAGTGACAGAGTGGGAGGGCACGAGCAAACACACTCGAACCAATGAGACCAAACCAAAGCAAAGGCAGTGACAAATACACACAGACAAATCTGAAGCTTTCTTACTAGTGCTCTCACACAAGTGACACATTTGCACACTCTGCCTAAGCTCCTTGGCTTACCGATAGTAGCTGTGTGTTTAGGACTGGACCCAGTCTGGCCAAAACTGTGTTTCCCAGCTGCAAGAGAGCAGAGTGAACACTGATCCACTCCCAGATCAGAAAATATACGCGAGGCCTTTTAGCATGTTTAATATCTCCACTTAAAAATGGTTTTTCAGTGGCCTGCACCCCATTTTTTTTTAAAAGAAATTTCTATCAGTACTGCAAGTGAAAAACACGACGCAAAAATAACACTCCAGTTATAACGAATGAAGCGGCCTAGAATCCAAGCACTTATGTCAGTGAGTTTTGTCTTTTGAGTTTTGTCTCGCTTTCACCACGTCGCTTGTTGCAGTGCAGTCATACTTCTTTTCAATAATGGTGATAATAATTTTTTTTGAAAATATTCTTACAACTGATTGGTGCCACTAAAAGACTCTCATCACCGATTGGACAGACCACCTGCAGCACATTTAAAAAGCATGTGTTCCGTTAGCAATTGCAGCCAAACATTGAAAACTTGAGAGTGAAAACAGACAAATTAAGACAAAATGGACTCAATCCTAAAAAGAACAATTGTGAAATCAGGGCTAAATACCACAAACAATGAGGGGTGCATCCCCATAATATTAATTATTTTTTTCAATGACAGCTTAGTCAAATTTTACCTTTGTTCTCCCCAGTTTTAAATATTTGGTAAGATTAATTTAAGTTATTAATAAATTTTAGAAATACATGTGTATTAAGTACACTCTAAGTTCAAAAGTTTTAGTAAGGAAGGATGAAGTAAATTATTCAAAAGTGATGGTAAATACATTTATAATGTTACAAAAGATTTCGATTTCAAATAAATGATGTTATTTTAAACTTTCTATTGATCAAAGAATCCTGAATTATTGTATCATGGTTTCTACAAAAATATTGGGCAGCACAACTGTTTTCAACATTGATAATAATAATATGTCTGAAGGATCACTAAAAACTGTTGCCATCCCAAGAATAAATTACATTTTAAAATAAAAAGTTATTTTATGTTTTAATATTTCACAAAATTATTGTTTTAACTGTATTTTTGATCAAATAAATGCAGCCATGGTAAGAAAAAGAGGCTTTTTTCCAAAACACAAAAACATGATCTTTTACAGACCCCAAACTTTTGAACATAATATTTAAATAAACATTTAAATTTACATTCTCTTTAACTACTCTGATCTGAAACATGAAAAGCATCTTTTAAAAACTGACCAAGTGAAGTGTTGGTTATTGAACTCCTCAAAACCAGCTGATAAACAACTATAATTATTACAAGATTTGTATATTTTATTCACTGGCCACTGATTACTCATTACTTCCTAAAAGCAGCCCCCGAGCTGCATTCGTTGAGCATTCCTATTTTGGATGCAAGTCGAGAATGCTTGAGCTTTAAAGGTGGAAAACACCTCCTCTTTTACTTGCTGCTCTAGTTTCATGTGGTTACATAGCATCTTTTGCCTCTGAAGCAGAATTAATCTGACTCATTTCTGACACATCCTCTGTTCTACATTACCTCATACACTCAAGCTTGTCGATCTGTCGACTAAATCATGCCTCCAGATTTCATTTCTGCCCTGTTGATTCTACATTTCAAACCCCTCTTTCTCAGTATCTACTTATTCATTCCCCTGCAAATGTATATACGTTGTGACTACATCCATTATGCCCTTTTAGCTTTTTATCCGTTCTGTAACTCTCATGAGTGGGTGAGATAGACTCACTCCGGTTGTCTTTGCTCTGGAGGACGGGAGTGTAGAAGTTTTTCGATGTTCGCCTCAGCGTGCCCTCACTGGAGGTGGCGGTTGTGAGGACCGTGCTGTTGTTCCTCTCTCCTTGCTGGACCGGACTGGACTGGTGACGCAGAATATCCACCAGCGCTCTGAAGAGAGAGAGATAAACAGTAAAAATGCAGGATGAGTGTATGACGGAATTAAAAGGCGAAAGCTGAAAGAGTCTGACATCAAAATCACTACAGATCTCTTCAGATGGCAGTCACTGAAGCAGACTCAGATGTGTGCAGCATTGTCCTAGTCATAATGGGCTTTTCACTCACCTAGGCATGTTGATGTCTCTGTTCCTCGGTCGTCGAGACAGTTTATGGAAGGCCACTTTAACCCCAATGGCCATTGCCATGGTAAATGAGATGACTCCCCCGATGACGTAAGCCGTGTTGTTGCTCTGTTGTTGCAGTGGGTCAAAATCTGGGTCGTGTCGGACCGGGGGCTGGGTGATGGGTCCCGCCGTGACGGCCCAGTCGGGTGAGCGGTAATTAGTGCAGGAGTCTTGGTCTAGACGGCTGCGCTGGTGCTCGCAGCAGAAGCGATAATGGCAGGTGCCGCAGCAATAGATGTAGGTGCCCTTGGTGCAGTTGAAAGTGTTGTCAAACTGTCCCATCACATCGTAGTAGCCCTGACACACGTCCACGTCCACCAGTCGCCGAGGGGGAGGGGCCACCTGCGCGGCACCCAACGGGGGCTTCAGGGCATCGGCCGTCACATTGCGGGGTAGCATAATCTGCGGCAGGGGTCTCGGAGGGACCTCGGCTGCCTCTGGCTCCGCCGCCATTGCTGCTGCCTCCTTGCCCCGCACATCGGGCTGAGCGAACTTGCGGCCGCGTCCTCGCAACAGAAGCAGCACCGGCCCCCCGTTCACAGAGGAGCGTTCCGAGGTAATAGTCACTGTGGAGACCACAGGGCCAAACAGGAAGAAAAGCAATATGGCAGCGGGTGGCATCTTGATACAAGGGGCGTTTATTTTATCAAAGATGAAAAAATGTGAAGCCTTCGTACAAAAGACTTCCGAGGCCTACAAAAAGCCGATGTCTATCAAAAGTTGCAAGTCAGTGTGGCAATATATAAGACATGTAGTCAAGTTAATCTCTCTTTCACGTGTGCATACACTAGTATGCAAATTACTTAATATGCAAAATGCACATCCAAGTGCGGGAGTTTGGGTTAAAGAAAAAAAGCATGAGATTCTCGGTTAGGGTGTAAACATATTTCTGAGGAAATTATTAACTAGAATAAGGTAAATCTATATACATATTTTATGCTTAATGGGTGAGTGCTGGAATTTTTGAAAATTTTGATTTGGCACAAAATTAAATATTTGGAATCTTCTCAATGAGCAAATTCTATAAAACAACAGCTTTAAAAATATGAAAATGACTCAAATGCGAAATGAAGTTGCAAGCAATTTAATCCTGTAAACAAAATGTATATTTTACCAATGTAAACCTTTTAAAGTGTCACAAAGTCATGGGTACAGCTTCTTCTTCTTAAAGGTGGTTTCGTTTAAGTCTGTGTAGCTGAACTGATCTATGGCACTAACAATTCATTCAAGACTCAATCTGAGTTCACCTTATGGGCAACGTAAACATTTCTGTTCGAGTGCAAACTATGTCTCACAAATGTTTTCTATTCTGGTTGGCACTTCAGTTTTCGACTCGCTAAACAACCGTATAGAAAGAAACAGTTACTAGTACTCAGCTATTCCATGTGACTTGTAAACAATTGTCATCGTCAGCTCCAAGAACTGATGTTGTCTTGTAAACAAATCTCAGTTGGTTGCCGCTTTAGGCTTTAATCGTCAGTGAGAATGTCTTGTGAGACTAACAAGAATACCTTTCAAGGTCATTGAGGTTCTGTTGTGCAGTCCACATAATCAGGCTAACAGTGTCAGTTCTCAAGAAAAATACTAAGCACTTCATCTTTTCGAGTTTCAGGAGGAAGTCATTGAGGCTAGAGATAAAGGTAGGACGAAGTGATGAACGAGCAACTTTAAAGAGTTCAGAAATGGGGAAGAGCTGATCTTTTCTCTAAAGGCGGCACCACGGGACAAAGGCTCATTACGAAGGCTTTGGAAGAGTGTAGGTCGGTTAGGGCACTCGCAAAGTGTAACAAGCAGCAGGTATATATTAGTTCCTAGTTTGATGACGCAAGTCAGGCCAGAAAGGAAGAAGTGTTCAGGAAATAAAGAGAGGAAATGGAAGGATGGACTGAGTATAGGTAAAGTTTGAGGGTCTATGTGTGTTGGACCCTTTTGCGTGAGTGTCTCTGCTCAGGATTTAGCTCAACCCAACAGAATAAAACAAACGGGGGCTTGGGCCCAGTTCTGGCAGGACAGCATGGTTGAGCCCACTGAACAGGCATGAACAAGTCAGGATTCATCCGTCAATGTGGAACACGTGGAGATCGTCAAGCAAACGCACCAAAAGATCTATCTTAAGTGTTAAAGAGCGTCTTTTCAAGTAGTGGGACAACTTCAAACGTCGTCCCACTGTCAACACAGTAAACGTGTCAATGGCTCGCTTGTGAATATGGCAGAGTACGGAACGTCAAACCTGGACCACCGTTGAACATGCACACCTGTAAAAATATTCCTGAATACACCCATGCACCTGCTCTTTTTGAATGACCACGCCGAATCCTCGCAGTGATGGCAGGGATCTTGACGTTAGTATGGCTATGAGACGTATGGCTTCAGTATCTAAACCCTTCAGAGACTTCTGAGGGTTCTGCTCTAAATGTGTAGAGTCCGTAGAGGAGGGAGGAGCAAATGAGATGGATGACTAAAGAGATCTGATGGAGAGGAAGAGATAAACGGGCCTTAGTGAGACGAACGGACGACTAATCAACAGAATTAGCAACAGCTCACTTTGGAAAGTTTAATGAGGCTTGTGCCAGCCATCCATAAGCCCGTCCATCCATCGATCAATCGATTAGGAGCCGAACTCTCTCAGGCTAATGCATTCGTAACAGCCACTCTTACATAAAGCATGTTTAACCAATAATGCACTGTTTTCTCTATTTTGGGGAGTGAAAGCTGCTTGTTGTTTTTGACTTAAACTAAGTGATGGACTTTCCACCTTGGGAACCGTTACATGCTATAATAGTTTAAAAGACTAATAGTGAAGCTAAGGTAAAAATTGTTAACTAATGTTGGTGTAAACTGAGTTTTTAATGGCTTAAATGAATCAACAAAAAAGCAAAAATACTAGTGAAATAATTTCTTGCTTCTGGTTGACATGGTTAGTGTTTGGCACTGGTTTTGGTAGCAAAAAGTCAAAGAGAAAATCTTCAATCTGTGCAAATCAACATCCTTTCAAAAAGCCCCTGGCTCACAAAAACAGTGATAGTTCATCTGCTTTAGAAAAGAAGATGACTTGTATTCCTGGCCAGAACTCCTGTCGTTTTCATCCAGTCTGATGGCTCTCCGTCTTGGCTTCAGGTTTCCTTTGTTAGTCTTGGATTTTCACTGAAAGACAAAGGGAAGTTAAGAATGAATCAAGCACCTGAACTGCAATGAGCTTATATGCCCAACATGATATATCACAAACAGCACAGTGCTAGATGACCTAACATATAGGGAATCAACAGATGCAATACATCAGCATCTAAACAAATTTTGAATTGATAACCCAATTCATTAGTTAAATCCTTTTTCATCTATTCACAACCCCAACCTCTTAATAGTATTTCTGAAATACTTTCGAAAATATCACATGCTGTAGACAGGTTCCTTATTACAAACTAACATGATAATAATTAAGCAATGATATCAGTGGGCAGCACTGCTTCATGTTAATGACAAGTGAAAGCAAAAAAGAAACTTAAAGTAATGTGAGAGCAGGATGATAAACAAAAAGATCTTGATAATAAGGAAATTTAGGCACAACCCACATAGCACTGAATTGTTTACAAGTTCCAAATTACGTCACAATGTGCAATAATCCGTCAGTAGTAGTAGTTTCACTGTTTTTTAACTCAAGTATTGCATTATGTGAAGCAGCAGTTGTATCGATAACAGACTTATTAATTTGTTATGAATGATCCTATTTTTTTTTGTTGTTGTTGTTTAAATCAAATTAAATAGTGTTTTTAATGTAATTTACTGAATTATCCATAATTATATTTTACCATAAGGTCATTTAATATATAAACCTTTTTTCTTAAATTTCCCATTAAAAATAAATGTATTGTACAATAAAATAGCTATATATACACACCATAACACTGACATAAAATTACTCACTCTCTCTCTGATATAAGATTTTGGTTATTATTCTGACACTGACATATGTACACATTCAACCACGCAATTATGACAATCAATAAACAATTTAAAATTTGTAACAATAATATCAACACATCATTACATTTGTATGTTGTTTCTTTACAACAAAATCAAAGTCATCCAAAATCATATGGCTGTTAATCACATCATGCTCCACGATCAACAAGGTGCAAAGCGTATGCAATATGCACACCATATTTCCTGCATATAGTAGTGCGACCTCAGCTTTCTCACATACTGAGTCACACGTTACAGCAGTGAATAACATGCACATGTTAGCATAGCTGATGCAATACAGTGAATCTTAAACCCTGAATGACAGCACCAGGCGCAAAAACCGGTACAAAAGTGTAAACGCCACTAAAAAGGCTTGTGGGAACATACTGAAGGCTTAATACATTCAAAGAAGTGCAGCTTTGGACAGAGGGAGAGAGGAAGCGGGGGGTGACACAACCACAGATGTGTGCCGAGTGGGGGGTTGGCAGGACAGAGAGAGACCCTATTGAGAAAAGAAGAGAAGACAGGAAGGATGCAGGGATGGGGGAGGAAGGGTCTTTGGGACCAAGGAGGGACGAGGGAAAAAGAGCAAGGCTACGAACCTTTCAACAGCCCCTCACATGCAGCAACCAAGCGCATCTTATGCCCTTTCGTTTAACAGTGTGCTTTACGCTCAGCGAGTCGCCTCTTTTCCGGAGTTGCCATCGGCAACGCCTTGTGTGGCTAATGATGTGAAGCGGAGAGACAGGGTCCTGGAAGCACGGGCTGCCTCACAGATGTGTGCTATAGCATCTCTGACACACATGCACACTAACTCTCCAAAGACGGCCTGAGCGTGCCACACTACACGCCTCTCGTCCTTCCTTCTCTCTCATACACTCTTTATTTTTCCCAATCTGTTTGTCAGAGCGTGGGTCGAAAGTGTTCTCTTAGAATAGCTCTGCTGCAGTGAGTGAGATAGAGAGGGATGTGACACAGAGATGGACAGATGGATCACCTCGCTTAGCTTGCTCATTTCATCCTCCCTTTGCGGTTCATGTAAGCGAGCACAATACACATCTCCACTCGGCCGCCTCTTCCTCTCCATTCCCCACCCCCTTCATCCTCCTCATCATCACCATCAGCCCTGTTTCTCTGACTCTGGAGGATGGGAGGCATCCGTCCCATCCACAAACAGGTGCAGATGACAGCTGTCAGACCAATGTGCAGCCCATTACCATTTTACGCGCAAGCACACACCGAAATGGGAATGGAATGATGAAGGGCAGAAAGAGGACAGTAGGCCTTGGGAGACAAAATGAAAGTAGCTTAGGCTTTTAAAAGTCTGGTAGTTAGCAACAAGTCCTAGTACAAAAAAAGCTTTGTGCTGTTATTTACAGATGGAAACACAAAAGAAATGAACAAAGATATCTAATGGTCAATTGATAAGTGAAACATTGAAGGATTTGCTTAATTATGTGCATTTTGCTACACTTGAATGCTGGTGTTCACAATGCGCCACAGTTAGAAGTGACAAGCCGTTAACAAACAAACAAACATGCTTGTTTTTCTATCACAGCGAGGACTTTCCATTGACTTCTATTGTTGTTATACTGAGATAATTACATTTTCAGTCTCCTACTCCTAAAGTTATCCTTTTAAGACACCTTTTTTTTTTTTTTTTTTTTTTTGCAGTTTTAGGTTTTCGTTTAACATTGTTTAGTCCACAAATCCTGACCCACACACACGCAAACACTATAGCAAGCTATACACACACACACACAGCAGCAGCAGCATCATGGCAGATCTCAGGGAGGAAATTAAAATTCCAGTGGCGGACGACACACGCTGTGCGACACCAATCCCCATGACATGTATCCATTCCCAAATCTCATGTTCGTTATGAATGTTCCCTATTTTGGTCATAAAAATATGTCTTCACACACAGAAATTAAGCAAAAACCGCGAAGCAAAGGCTGTAATGAGCGCGCACGTTGCAGCAGTAGCAGCATCAGATGGGGACAAAATGAAGGCACGTCTTACCTGCGTGTGTTGCAACAGCTGCCCGCTTCCAATCTGTGGGAAATGATGCGGAGACTGGAGGAAATGTGACACAATAACCGTTCAAAGTTATTGTTGCCCCTCTCTTGGCTGACAGCAAATTGAATGAGATGATGCAGTACGCGCAGTATTCACAGAGATGGGGTCTTGCGTTTCTTTACAGCTCTTGGTTCGTAGAAAAAGACGCAGTTTTGTGGCATTGGCGATGGGAGAGCATCTCATTTAAAGGTGATTAAAATCTCCACGCGTCCTGGATGGTCCACAAAAAAAATTGTCAGTTTCAAAATATAGTTTTCATTGAGTCACAAGTCACAAAAAGACGAAAGGAATAAGTGGACGTCCAAATATTAGCAAAAATATCGACCATGCGTAATTTACAGTCCAACGACAAAAGAAAACGCATAATACTCCGTGCATCCAGGTAAAAATCGGTTCTTTTTCATATAAAACGCTATTGACTATGCACAGTCTAATCCGTGTGTTGCCAAATAAGCATAAAACAGCTGATTAGTTAGACGCGCCCGGTAATATCCGTTTCCCTACTATTTAAATGACCGTATTATTCCGCTTTCAACACAAATTCAATGGGCTCCACACTCACTAATAGAAATCTACCTCCGCGCCACGGAAAAGCAATTGCTCCCACAAAGGTCCGCTTCGCTCAGTTTACATCAATTGATTGGAGCGAACAGATGCTTGCACGTGGTTTCATTTGCTAAATGTTGGAAATGATCTGCCAATCGCTGGCACGCGTTATTGGCTGAGAACGTCTTTTCTACGCGAGCTTATTTGTGGTTGAGAGAAATGAAGAACAGAGTGAGTTAAACTAATAGAGTTTAGCTCTTCCATTTGCGCGACAGAAATGTATATAAAAGTGTTGTGCCGTTGGTTGCTGTGGTAACCGCAGCATCCCTTGACAATAATGGATCTGGATTGATGTCTCTTTTTAAGGTGAATCTCACGAAATCTGTCAAGAACGTGTCCTGGTCAGTTCTGAGTCTAAATCAAATTAAAAAGAAGACATTATAGATATTTAGCGTTTTAATGGACTGTTAAAGATTGCTATTATGACAGTATGCCAATTCCCCACCACCTATTCTGTAACGTAAACGATATCATTCTTATTAGGTAAATATAATGCAAAAATAAAATATGCCTAATGCCATAATGCCAATGCCATTAAGTACTTAATTTGTCCTAAACTCTGTAATTTGGACAATTTTATAAAAAAAAAAAAAAAAAAAAACCAAAACAAAAAAAAACCTACTACGGACAATTTACTGTAATTTCAACGTTAGAATTAGAAAAAATAAATTAGACCTTGCTGCATTAATGAAAATTATTTTAATGAAAACGAGAATAAAAACTAGAAAAATAAAACATCAGAAAACATGGTAATTGGGGGTTGGTGGTGTCTTGCTATGAAAATGATATTAGAAATAAACTGTAGCCTATCTTTTATTTTAATTTTAAAATTATTATTATTATTATTATTTTAAAGATATATTTTTATTTATAATTAATATTATATTAAAATATGATATAATTGTCATTATTATTAAGTAAACTATCAAACTCTTCTTCAGAATATAAAAACTTTGCATATAGGTAGTCAAGATATCAAGCGGTGACAGCAATGTGACATCTCTAAAACAATTTTAAACACATTTGTACCAATTATTGTATCATAATTACACCTGCTGTTTTATCATATTGAGAATCTAACTGAAAAAAAAAAAACAAAAAAACAAAATCGGCACACACAGGACTATTTAACTGAACTGCAAAACAGCAAAAAGGTGATTAAAATTGTTTCAAAAACGAAAATACATTTTCACATTCTGTTTTTAATATATATATATATATATATATATATATATATATATATATATATATATATATAAATAATCTATACTACTACTATCTATATGTTACTGAAGAATATTTCCTCCTAAGTGATTAAAATAACTGAATGTTGATTGTGATTGTGAAGTCACTTGGCCTAAAGTGAATGTTACCTCTCTCACCAGTGGCTCTAGCAGTAGCAGAGATGCCATGCTTCATGCATGTGAAGTCTTCAGAAGCTGGCATTGGTTATCTCACATCGTGGAAAAGGCAAGATGGTTTCAGGAGGCGTTTTGGAGGAGACAGCATTGTTCTCAAGTATCATGAAGCAGTCTGAAGGCAACACACTTTAGAACATTGGGGTATGAGCATTCCGATCTGCAGTGACGTGAAAGCGAATGTTTGTATTTGGGGCATGACATGACTCCTTGTGTTGCTGGAGGCAATGGTGGGGTCAGTCTTGTCGCTGTGGGAGCTTCATGGTAGTGAACCTGCCAGAAGTGCTCGTAGCCTTCGCGCACACACATGTAAACACACACAAACGCGCTCACACACACAACCAGATGACTCAAACACTCCTGCAGCCGCTGGCCCAAACCAAATGTGTGTCAGAGCCACACAAAAATAATCAGACACAAAAACACGGAATCACACACACACACATGCGTGAACAGATGAAAAATGTGAAAAACAGGTTCAGGTGTGGGACAAGTTCAAGGATGGTGTTTTGTTCAAGCGGTTCAACACCAAAGCATAAATAACTTTGGTTGCTACTGAGAGGTTTTGCCAAGCGTCAATATGATGTCAATGCATTGGTGTACTTGACTGAAATACATCTTTTACACATTGAATACTATCCCACAAAAGAGCTTGGAATTCTAATGTCACTGCATTAGATAATAAAACACTGAAAGCATTTATTTCAAAGACACTGCAAACATTTTAAGTAAAACATTTCACAAAAAAAAAAAAAGGTTAAATCTGAAATAAAACATCAGTTTTACTGTTCAAAATGTAAAAGAGAAGTGCATTGGACTGGATTGTGTTAGCTTCATTCATTCACTAAAAATGTATATATGAAATGTTTGGATAATAAGCTAGCAATTATGGCTTAGAAAAGCGAAGTTAGTTCTGAGAAAAGCTCTATGTTTGTTTGCAAATGCCATTTGGTTTGATATTTTGTTTTCTAATGTAGTGACATCATTTAACTGTGGTTTAAGTCTGCAATTTGTACATTGCAGTCCAAAAGTTTGGGGTAAGTTTTTAAAATGTTTTTCAAATAAGTCTTTTATGCTAACCAAGGTAGCATATATTTGATCAAAAACACAGTAAACAGTAATATTGTGAAATATTATAATTTAAAATAATAATTTTCCATTTTAATACATTTTAAAATGTCATTTATTCCTGTGATGGCAAAGCTGAATTTTCAGCAGCCATTACTCCAGTCTTCAGTGTCACATGAAATCATTCTAATATGCTGATTTGATGCTTAAGAGACATTTTAAAAACAGCTGTGCTACTTAATATTTTTGTGGAAATCATGATACATTTTGTTCAGGATTCTTTATTTAAAATGTAACCTTTTGTAACATTATAAATGTCTCTCCTGTCACTTTTGATCAATTTAATGCATCCTTGCACAATAAAAGTATTAATTTCTTTAAAAAAAATGTTACTCACTCCAAACTTTTGAACGGTATTATAGGCTTTCAGTGATACAAAGAGTATTGACCACAAGGCTTTTGGTAATGAAACCGCAATGGAAATGATTTCTACATTTCTACAACTTGCCTTTTTTTTCTTAATGAGCCAAATATTTAAGCATCGGCCATCATCAAGCAAAGCAGAGACTAAAAGCACATCTAGAACAGCGTATGAGTGATGTGGAGTGACAGATTTCTTCTCTGCGCTCTGAAATGTTGTTTCTTCAGCTCCATTTCCTTCCTAGTGAGAAAACATACGCAATCATGAACCAAGAGAAAACACAGATGCTCTGACTTTCAACACCCGCTCCTTGCTCTGCTTCCACCCTGCAAACAAATACAAGTAGAAGGATACGAACAGTGAAAAGTCCCAGTGTTGTTGTACTGTATATCAGCACTCTCAGAACGACACTCAAGGACCAGAACTAACTGAATTATAATGGGACTAAATTAAAATGACAATCAATTTCTTTACGAGGCAGTCAATAAATTATGTTACTGGAGACAGTCTCATGAGAACAATGTAATTCAAAACAGATGCTCGGCGATGATGAAAACACACAAGCCCTCTTTTTGAAAAGTAGTTCTTTTATTTATATTTTACAGTCTTTACTTTCTTTGCAATGCTTTATTTACTATGACTTTTACTCCAGTCCACTTTGCAAGTGTAATTTTCCATGCCGTTTAAATGGAAGGAGGGGGAGTCAACAGAAGGAGAACAAATGTTCTGTACAACACTTTTCCAGTTAGGAAAAAAAATATATAGAATTCACATTTCTGCTCTCTTCCACACGCTCATCGGGAAAGATAAAGGTTAAGATTAAAACAAGGCTGTGTGCATGGGCATTTCGTAAGGTGGGTGAATTGTAAGAAATTTCAAAATTTACATTCACCTCTACAGCATTTTCATACATAATTTTATTAAAATTATTTCCCTGGATGTTAATCTATACAGCACAAACAAATAAGGGGAACAAAATCCTGGAAAATTTATGAGTGCCACTTTGAAATGAAACGGTGAAGTTTTAGTGAAATCTGTAAGACATGCAAGTCTACTGAAACTCTCAAAAGCTTGTCGCTTTTCAAAAATTTCAGCTGGAGATGCACATTTTCCCTAATAAATGAACATTCATTAATTCCCTTTCTGAGTCTAAAAAACTTTTCTTTTGACGAGAGTCGCAAACTGAGTGACGTGGTCTCCTGTTTGTTGTTTATTAACAAAAATAGTGTGCTTGAACTGGCACAAGAGACTCATTATTTGGTGCCACAGTGATAGCACGATTATGAATATCAATATTAGAGTTTGGAACATGTACTTGGACGCTTATCTGTATTAATTAAGACATGTGCTTTGATCGGAGTTAACAAGACGAGTGTAACTGGCCAAAAAATAAGTTTCGTAAGAGAAAACAGCAGCTTTGGTGGACAGGTATATGCAAGAAAATGATTGTTCCTAAGAATTTAATTGCTTATGTTTCCTTTAAACTAATAATTTTCTGAATAACACAACTGTAGCGCAGAGAATTTGGATTAGTTGGCTTTAAGTTATCAATATTATAGCAGAACTATTGGCTAAATAATTCATCCACACTGATTTGTATTTGTCATCTTGCTGACAGGGTGAATGCTTTATTTGACCACATTCAACTTCTTTGGTGCAAAAATGCTCCATAAAGTTCTCAGAAAGGGCTGATTTACTGCCGTTAAGTCTGATTTTATGAGAGGGCGGAGTCACGAAGGGAGTGGCTGGTGGGCGGGGAGGATTGTAAAGAGTAGGAGGGGCTCCAGATGCACTATGCACCAGCGAGACATAAAACAGCCTCGCACGTGCATCTGGGTCTCCTCCCCGATGAAAGAAAGAGAGTGTACATGTGTGTGTTGATTCAGTCCGGAATGTCGACAGTAGTCCTCCGTTCTAGTTGACCATCCGTCACTGGAGGTCCCGGTCTTCAAGGTACCTGTACTCAAATGTAAATCCTTCTTTTTTCCTCTGGCCCCATTTCTCATAGTCAAAGTAAATATATGTCCCCTGTAGAAAGACAGAAATAATGAAACATTCAGCAAAATTAAGTTACTAATTATTAAGTTTTATTCACATATACACTACTGTTTAAAAGTTTGGGATCAGTTAGATTTTTTACTGTTTTTTTTTTTTTTTAAGTCTCTTATGCTCACCAAGGCTGCATTTATTTGATCAAAAATACAGTTAAAGTAGTAATATTGTGAAACATTTTTGCAATTTACAATAATTATTTTCTATTTTAATATATTTTAAAATATAATTTATTCCTGTGATGGCAAAACTGATTTTTCAGCAGCAATTACTCCAATATTCAGTGTCACATGATCCTTCAGAAATAAAGCAAGATAGAAAACAATTGTGCCGCTTATTATTTTTGTGGAAACCATGATACTTTTTTTTCAGAATTATCTGATGAATAAAAAGTTCAAAAGAACAGCATTTATTTTAACAATGCAAAAGTCTTTACTGCTGAATAAAAAGTATTAATTTCTATTAAAACAAGAAAGTATTAAAAACAAGAAGTATTAAAACAAAAACTTTAGCGGGAGCGGGACTCTCAGGCGTATTCCTGTCTAAGTAAGCTTTCTTAGACAAAGTATAATAAAATATGATGAGCCATAGAGTTCCAAGCTGTGGCTCTTATTATAATGTGACCCACTTGCTCAAATTCATCAGTGATGGTCTTGGGCTCCTCGTGCCTCTGGAACCACATCATGTACTTGGTGTGGAACCTCCATGATTGTTTTTTCAAGGCCTTGGCTGCTAGATACTGCGCTTTTGTACCCTAGGGAGTGTAAAGCAACAATTTGTCATTCACCAGAAATATCCCAATAAAAGGGGCTGTAATCTGACCGTAATCCTGAAATCACACTCTGAGATCAATATTACCACTATCTTTCAATCAAATGCAAGCCATATGTGCTTACTGAAGGACACAACAACCTGTTTTCAATTACTGAGGCACCACTGGGGGCGTTAACTGTAAACACGGGCACACACAAACACACACCTCTAAGTAGTAAAAGATGAAGAAGAGGGTCTCTGTAGACAGTCTCTGGTAGAACTCCACAGTGTCGGAGTGAGGAGGTGGCACCTGGTGGTGAAAAGGCAGTGTTGGGCAGGGGTTCCTCATCAGGTACTGCCTGTGTGTCCAAAAGAGAGTAAACAATTTAAAAAAATGATTGACGAGAATACAATCAAAACAAGTCAAATGACCATGATAAACTGAAATAGGTTAGGATGAGAGAGTATTTTTGTGTGGATTTAATATGGAGTACCAAATAATTAGAAATTAAGTAATTCAAAAATAGATACATTTAATTCATTAATTAGATTAATACATTAATAAATAAAAATAAATGCATTTATTTTTTACATTTAATGTACACTACCAGTCAAAAGTTTTTGAACAGTAAGATTTTTAATGTTTTTTTAAATAAGTCTCTTCTGCTCACCAAGCCTGCATTTATTTGATCCAAAGTACAGCAAAAACAGTAAAATTTTGAAATATTTTTACTTTTTAAAATAACTGTTTTCTATTTGAATATATTTTAAAATGTAACTTATTCTTGTGATCAAAGCTATATTTTCAACATCATTACTGCAGTCTTCCATGTCACACGATCCTTCAAAAATCATTCTAATATGCTGATTTGCTGTTCATACAACATTTATTATTATTATTATTATTATTATTATTATTATTATTATTATTATTATGAATATTTAAAACAGTTGAGTACATTTTTTTCAGGATTCTTTGATGAACAGAAAGATCCAAAGAATAGCATTTATCTGAAATAAAAAAAGCTTTGTAACATTATACCATTCAAAAGCTTGGAGTCAGTATATATATATATATATATATATATATATATATATATATATATATATAGACACACACACACACACACACAGGTGCATCTCAATAAATTAGAATGTCGTGGAAAAGTTCATTTATTTCAGTAATTCAACTCAAATTGTGAAACTCGTGTATTAAATAAATTCAGTGCACACAGACTGAAGTAGTTTAAGTCTTTGGTTCTTTTAATTGTGAGGATTTTGGCTCACATTTAACAAAAACCCACCAATTCACTATCTCAACAAATTAGAATATGGTGACATGCCAATCAGCTAATCAACTCAAAACACCTGCAAAGGTTTCCTGAGCCTTCAAAATGGTCTCTCAGTTTGGTTCACTAGGCTACACAATCATGGGGAAGACTGCTAATCTGACAGTTGTCCAGAAGACAATCACTGACACCCTTCACAAGGAGGGTAAGCCACAAACATTCATTGCCAAAGAAGCTGGCTGTTCACAGAGTGCTGTATCCAAGCATGTTAACAGAAAGTTGAGTGCAAGGAAAAAGTGTGGAAGAAAAAGATGCACAACCAACCGAGAGAACTGCAGCCTTATGAGGATTGTCAAGAAAAATCGATTCAAGAACTTGGGTGAACTTCACAAGGAATGGACTGAGGCTGGGGTCAAGGCATCAAGAGCCACCACACACAGACGTGTCAAGGAATTTGGCTACAGTTGTCATATTCCTCTTGTTAAGCCACTGCTGAACCACAGACAACGTCAGAAGCGTCTTACCTGGGCTAAGGAGAAGAAGAACTGGACTGTTGCCCAGTAGTCCAAAGTCCTCTTTTCAGATGAAAGCAAGTTTTGTATTTCATTTGGAAACCAAGGTCCTAGAGTCTGGAGGAAGGGTGGAGAAGCTCATAACCCAAGTTGCTTGAAGTCCAGTGTTAAGTTTCCACAGTCTGTGATGATTTGGGGTGCAATGTCATCTGCTGGTGTTGGTCCATTGTGTTTTTTGAAGTCACTGCACCCATTTACCAAGAAATTTTGGAGCACTTCATGCTTCCTTCTGCTGACCAGCTTTTTAAAGATGCTGATTTCATTTTACAGCAGTATTTGGCACCTGCCCACACTGCCAAAAGCACCAAAAGTTGGTTAAATAACCATGGTGCTGGTGTGCTTGACTGGCCAGCAAACTCACCAGACCTGAACCCCGTAGAGAATCTATGGGTATTGTCAAGAGGAAAATGAGAAACGAGACCAAAAAATGCAGATGAGCTGAAGGCCACTGTCAAAGAAACCTGGGCTTCCATACCACCTCAGCAGTGCCACGCCGAATTGAGGCAGTAATTAAAGCAAAATGAGCCCCTACCAAGTATTGAGTACATACAGTAAATGAACATACTTTCCAGAAGGCCAACAATTCACTAAAAATGTTTTTTTTTTTTTTATTGGTCTTATGAAGTATTCTACAGGTGCATCTCAATGAATTAGAATGTCGTGAAAAAGTTCATTTACTTCACTAACTCAACTCAAATCTCAACAAATTAGAATATGGTGACATGCCAATCAGCTAATCAACTCAAAACACCTGCAAAAGGTTTCCTGAACCTTCAAAATGGTTACACAATAGCCTATACAATCATGGGGAAGACTGCTGATCTGACAGTTTTCCAGAAGACAATCATTGACACCCTCCACAAAGAGGGTAAGTCACAGAAGGTCATTACTGAATGGTTGGCTGTTCACAGAGTGCTGTATCAAAGCATATTAAGTGAAAAGTTGACTGGAAGGAAGAAATGGGGTAGGAAAAAGTGCACGAGCAACAGGGATGACCACAAGCTTGAGAATACTGTCAAACAAAGCTGATTCAAACACTTGGGAGAGCTTCACAAGGAGTGGACTGAAGTGATCAAGAGTCACCACGCTCAGACGTCTTCAGGAAAAGGGCTACCAAGCCACTTCTGAAACAGAAACAATGTCAGAAACATCTTACCTGGGCTAAGGAGAAAAAAAACTGGACTGTTGCTCAGTGGTCCAAAGTTCTCTTTTCAGATAAAAGT
Organism: Spinibarbus caldwelli; assembly: GCA_039654775.1. Taxonomy (NCBI): domain Eukaryota; kingdom Metazoa; phylum Chordata; class Actinopteri; order Cypriniformes; family Cyprinidae; genus Spinibarbus; species Spinibarbus caldwelli. The sequence continues at coordinate 9,723,021 of CM077245.1, forward strand.
AAATTTTGCATTTCATTTGGAAATCAAGGTCCCAGAGTCTGGAGGAAGACTGGAGAGGCACAGAATCCAAGCTGCTTGAAGCCCAGTGTGAAGTTTCCACAGTCAGTGATGAATTGGGCTGCCATTTCATCTGGTGGTGTTGGTCCATTGTGTTTTCTGAAGTCCACAGTCAACGCAGCCTTCTACCAGGACATTTTAGAGCACTTCATGCTTCCTTCTGCTGACAAGCTTTATGGAGATGCTGATTTCATTTTCCAGCAGGACTTGGCACCTGCCCACACTGCCAAAAACACCAAAAGTTGGTTAAATGACCATAGTGTTGGTGTGCTTGACTGGCCAGCAAACTCACCAGACCTGAACCTCATAGAGAATCTACAGGGTATTGTCAAGAGGAAGATGAGAGACACCAGACCCAACAATGCAGATGAGCTGAAGGCCACTGTCAAAGAAACCTGGGCTTCCATACCACCTCAGCAGTGCCACAGACTGATCACCTCCATGCCACGCCGAATTGAAGCAGTAATTAAAGCAAAAGGATCCTCTATCAAGTAATGAGTACATATACAGTAAATGAACATACTTTCCAGAAGGCCAACAATTCACTAAAAATGTTTTTTTTATTGGTCTTATGAAGTATTCTAATTTGTTAAGATAGTGAATTGGTGGGTTTTTGTTAAATGTGAGCCAAAATCATCACAATTAAAAGAACCAAAGACTTAAACTACTTCAATCTGTGTGCACTGAATTTATTTAATACACGAGTTTCACAATTTGAGTTGAATTACTGAAATAAATGAACTTTTCCACGACATTCTAATTTATTGAGATGCACCTGTATATATAAAGAATATATAAAGAAAGAAATTAATACTTTTATTTAGCAAGGATCATTTCAGATAAATGCTGTTCTTCTGAACTTTATATTCATGAAAGAAACCTGAAAAACTGACTCCACTGTTTTCAACATAATAATAATAATAATGATAATAATAATAATAATAATAATAATAATAATAATAATAATAATAATAATAATAATTTTTTTGTTTGTTTGTGCAGCAAATCAGAATATTAGAATGATTTCTGAAGGATCATGTGACTGGAGTAATGATGCTAAAAATTCAGCTTTGAAATCACAGGAATTAATTATATTCAAATAGAAAACAGTTATTTTAAATAGTAAAAATATTTCAAAATTGTTATTTTTTTTGTACTTTGGATAAAATAAATACAGGCTTGGTGAGCAGAAGAGACTTCTTTAAAAAACATTAAAAATCTTACTGTTCAAAAACTTTTGACTGGTAGTGTACCTTTAAAAACATACATTAAAAATAAACACATACATGCAAAAAAATAAAAAATAAATAAAATAATTCAAATGAAAGTAAGTAAATGGGCCAATAAATACAGTGATAAATCAAATTCATAAAATGTGTAAACAAATTAAATGCACCACTTTTTAAATAATTAAATCAATGAATGAGCCATTGAAGTGACAGATGGAAACAAATTCTATATCATTTTATATAAATTGATACATTTTTTATTTATTTTTAATTTAATTTAATTTTAATTTTTAATTTTATTTTAAATTTAATTTTTCTGAAATTTAATTCACTCATTCATTTATTCCAGTGCCTGTTTTATGAGAGCAGATATCATGAAATGTTTGTCCAGTAATGTTTCCATAGAATATTAAACAAATAATCTGGTGCATTGAAATATTATTATTTGGTTTACTTATTCAATTTGAGTACTATGGCTAACTAAGTGCCAAATATTATTCATTCAGAAAAGGTGCACAAAAGCAATGCAAATACTTCTCATTCTGCAATGCCCCAAAACATGACATTGCATTAGATACTTTAGAATAAAAAGGATTACAAAATGATGAGAAAGTAATGCAAAACATGGTCACATTGGAGAGCAAGGTTCCAGGAATTTCCCAGACTTGGAGGCATGTGACTAGTCACCTGTCAGAATCAGTGAACACTAAGGAATCGTGTTTGTGTGTGCGCTCACCTGATCCTCTCTGAGTCGGACGGGTGAGGCATGTGCGTCCAGGTGGACTCCTGCATGGCTTGCTGGTAGAGTTGCTCTTTGGAGAGGGGAGCGGGGCCCAGTGGACACACGCCCAACGATGGGGGGATGCTCACCTCCGACAGAGCAGACTGAGGAGCCGCAGGAGTGCCTGAAGGGGCCGTGGAGCTGGGGAATATATCTAGAAGAAGATGAAAGAAAGAATGCAGCCAAACAACACAGAGAATAGTGCAAGATAAGCTGAGAGTAATGAGTACTTGTTGATACTTACCACTTGAGATATGTAGTGCAGACAGCTCTCCTTCTAACCCTGAGCCCTGGGCAACCCTCTCTGCCATCGACTTTAAAGAGCTCGGAGGCTCCTGAGGCTGGAGAGAGTGAAAAAAAAAAAAGAGAACACGCTTTGAAACAATGGTCAATTAAAAGTTGACTCTTGTGCTCTAGCATGTTCTTCAAACAGTGCCATGGGCAAATAATTAGGGATGATGAACATTTCCTATGCATAATCGCTTCCAAAAAACGATTATGCATAGAAACAAGGCAGCTTTATAGTGACAACAGAGGCCAACCATAAAATGAATAACACACTGGCATATTCAGATGATTTAATGGATTTTACAAGAATGCCTAATGAAAACCAGTCATAGTTGCACACATTTTAACTGACAGGGTCCCTATGCAGTTATGCATTATAAATGACTAATTATATTAAATTACGTGTGTGTGTGTGTGTGTGTGTGTGTGTGTGTGTGTATACAGTGCCCTCCAAAAGTATTGGAACACTAAAGACAAAATTGCTCCGTTGGCTGTGGAGTCAAGACATTTGCAAATATGATTAAAAGATGAATATGAGACAAAACTACAGAATGTCACATTTTATTATTAGCCGTTTCAACACATACATGTTGTACCAAATAAAAACAACAGCACCTTTAGAGTTCATCCCACTCATTGATGTGAGCATAAGTATTGGGACAGTTGAACATAAGGCAGCTATAAAAGATTAAAAGCTATTATTTAGTTGCGGATCCCTTGCGCACAATCACAGCAGTGAGCCTGTGACCCATAGACATCACCAGACACTTGGTCTCATCCTTTGAAATACTTTTCCCAGCCTTTAATGCAGCCAATTCCAATTATTGCTTGTTTTGGGGAGTTTCTGCCTTTACTCTTCTCTTCAGCTGGTGAAATTCATGTTCAATCGGATTTAAATCTGGAGATTGACTTGGGCAATCTAAGCCTTTCCATTTCTTTGCCTTTATAAATTCCTTGACTGAACTGGCAGGGTGTTTTGGGTCATTGTCCTGATGCAATTTGAAGCACTTCCCAATGAATCTGGTGGCATTTTCTTGAATATTGGTAGGCAAGATGGTTTTGTACCCTTCCAAATTCATTCTGCTACTGTCATCATACATTAAGTCATCAGTAAAGTTGAGAGGGCCTGTTCCAGAGACAGCCATACATGCCCATGCCATGACGCCACCTCCACCATGCTTTACAGATGAGGCTGTATGCTTGGGATCTTTTGCAGTTCCCTTTTTTTCTCCACATTTTTGCTTTCCCATCACTTAGATAAAGGTTAATCTTTGTCTCATCGGTCCATAAACACAGTTCCAAAACTCTTCTGGCTCACCTTTGTGCTTTTTTGCAAACTCTAATCTTGCCTTTCTATTTTTGGTGCTGGTCATAGGTTTGCATCTTGCTGTGTAGCATCTGTAATTCTGTGTCAAAGTCTCCTGAGGACAGTAGATTGTCAGAGCATCACCCCAGCTTTCTGGAAGTTGTTGGTGATTTTACAGACACGTCTTTTAGGGTTCATTTTCACAGCTTTTATGATTTTTCTGTCATCGACTACTGTTGTTTTCTCAGTCGATCAGGTAGCTGGTTGCTGGTGTCGCTGGTGGTTTCCAAACTCTTGATTTCTCCATGCCCTTTTTTTTGCTATAGCTCTAATTGACTTCCTCTTTTCTTTTAGCATCCAAATTGCTTGCTTTTCTCTTAAAGTCAGCTCCCTCATCTTCATCCTGGTTTGTGTGTGTCATCATCGAATGCAAGATTCAGAATGCAGAAGTAATGGATATAACTGATACGACACATTCCCTGCTTTTAATATCTGAAGAATGAATGCAACAGGACACAGCTGATCACTTAGAAAGACCTGTGAGGCAACTGTTCCAATACTTATGCTCACATTAGATAGGGAGATGAAACTCTAAAAGTGCTGAACTTCTTAGCTGGTAAAACATCTATGCGTTGAATCACCCAATAATAAAATGTGACATTCTGTAGCTTTGTCTCATATTCATCTTTTAATCATATTTGTAAATGTCTTGACTCCACAGCCAACAGAGCAATTTTGTCTTTACTGTTCCAATACTTTTGGAGGGCACTGGGAAAATATATATACATTATATATATATATATTTATAACAATTTTACCATTTGTAACACGTAGAGTGTGATGAATGCAATGTTCAGTAGGAATTATAAATGTGATGAATTCATATGTACAATATATCATTCAAAAAAGGGTCGGCAATATTTTTTTAATATATTTTCAAAGAAATATTAAATCATTAAGTCTCTTATGCTCACCAAGGCTGCATTTCTTCGATCAAAAATAAAAACAGTAACACTGTGAAATACTATTTCTATTTAAAATAACCATTTTTTATTTTAATATATTATCAATTGAAATTTATTCCTGTAATGGCAAAGCTGAATTTTCAGCATCATTAACCCAGTCTTTCAGTGGCACATGATCCTTCAGAAATCATTCTATATGCTGTCTTTTTCCCACCAACAGAACAGCATTTATTTGGTTTAGAAATGTTTAAATCAAAGTCTTTACTGTCACTTTTGATCAATATAATGCATCCTCACTGAATAAAAGTATTAGTTTCTTTCAAAATCCCCAAACTTTTGAACGGTAGCATATGTGTTTTTACACACCTAACAACTCAGGTTCTTGATGTCTTTTCACCACATATTTTTTATCTAAACTTCATATAGCATTAAGGTGGTGTGCAATAATTAAAGTGTTAATTTCTCTGCCTGTTCCCATCTAATCTCAGTTTGGCCAAACACACAATGAAGTCCAATTTGCAGGGCACTATCGGGCAAAAGGAATGTGGACCTTGCCTTGAGATGCGCACCCACTCATCAAACAGGTGTAGTGTGATGTAATGACACACAATGTGCTGATTGCGTATGTGCAAACATTGCGTGACTGACCTTGATGGTGTCGGCAGCCTGTGTGTATGAGTGCGGGCCATTCAACAGACTGCCACCGCCTGCTTTACTCTCACTGAATGACGGTGAGGGCGAGCTGGGCGGCAGTATCATCGACCCCAGAAGGCTGGACCCACTGTCCTTACTGTTTTGACAGGAGGGAGAAGAGCATTTAGAAAATCAGTTTAATGAAGAATAGCACAAATTTGCAATTCAGATGTTTTTTTTCCAGGAAAGTACTTTATACAATACAGATCGTTTCAAAGCAGCTTCACATTAATAAACAGGAAAACAGTGTTAATGTTGTAAAATTCAATTATGAAACCAATTCAATTTCAGCTGTAAGGCAGCTCTACAGAAGACAATAGTTCAGCTTAATTTAATGTTGATTCAGTTCAGTTCAATAAGATTGTCAATGCTGCAAAGTTCAATTATGAATCAAATTTAATTTAGATATATAGCAGCTTTACAGAAGACAATAGTATCATTATTTGTCTCAATTCTGTTCTAATTTGGTTCTCATCCAGTAGGGACAGAGCAGTTTAAGCAATAATATTACCGGTACTGAATAATAATTGTCTTTTAAACCTTTTCACAGTGCTAGGTTGTTGCAGATGGTTGACAGGGTTGCTAAGATGTAAGCGAGCAGTACTCACGGCTGATTTGTTGAGGAATTTAAGGATGAGGATTGGCTGTTCTGTGATTGGCTGGCACTGTGGAGGGCGGAGTCTGATGTGCTGTCTGCTACCACAGCACTATAACCTGGAAGATGCGGAAATATTTAAGTAAAAATGTGAACAAAGTTTGACTTTTTATAAAATTTCATTAATGAATTTATAATGTTTTAGAACAAATTTATTCAGGGTTTCATTTAGAGAACATATTGAGTTGTATTAGAAACACTTTTAACAGATCTCCATTATTTTTTAATTCATTTGGAATTTATGATTAGAATAAAAGATGATTAATTCAAATGGAAAACATCTGAACCTTTTTAAGACCTTTTGAACATTTTTCATACCCCATTGGAAAATATTTGTTCTTGTTTTAAACAAACTCAATTTTGTTTACTTTCTCAGAAAATAAAGACTTCTTACGTCATTTTATACCTCAAGTAAATGTATCTTGATTTAAGGATGTTGAGAACTGAGCAAGATATTCATTGTTTTGCAATGCATGCAACATTTAATTCCATGCCTTTATGAATTTTAGACCTCTTTAAAGCCTTAATTTGTGGAAGGGCAAATGAATACTTTTTAAGACCTGCAGAAACCCCGTTTATTACTTTTTTCCTGATTAGACAGCTATTCCGCACTCACTTGTACCGCCGTTTTGTTTCGGCCCACTAGGTGGGCGTGGTAGCACGGCGCTTCCCGCTACGTTTCCTGTCCCAGAGGTTCCTCCGTTGCTTCCAATAACTCCCACGTTGCTCCCTGAGGTCAGTGCACCTCCCACAGAACTGGGAGCCACCAAAGGTAAAGGCTCCACAGCAGACTGTGTGGATTCAAGACCCAGAACACCAGGCCCTGAGCCCAAGAGGCTTGTGGAGCCTAGACTTCCATTAGTCCCCACTGAGGTTACGACTCCACTGGAGTTTGTACTGCTAATATTTGTTCCGATTGACGCTGACAGCCCACTGCCCACGCAACCTGCGGCGGCCGCTTGTGCATAAGGTGCCGGGGTGGATCCACTCAAAAATCCAGTCATGTTGTTCAAGGATGCCGGCATCCCTGAAAGAACCAGACCGGGCATCTGGTTTGCGCCACTAGTCACCAACGTCCCCTTCCCAAGGCCCAGACTGGAGGAAAGGCCCGTTCCCAATGGAGGTTGGCTCTGCGAGCTGGGCGTCAGCGGGCCCGGTGTGCTGGTGTTGGGCGGCGACGTGGAGGTTGATGTTGGGAGTAAGGTACTGTTGTTGGAGGAGGCCGAGTTGGCATTGGAGAGAGAGGAGACTGAGTTTTTGGGCTGGTGCTGCTGTTGGGATTGCTGTGTTTGTTGCTGGGTTGCTGAACTATAGCTGCCAGAGTTCTGGAGGGGGCCGACCATGTTGCCTAAGAGGCTGCTGCTCCCTGATGCCGAGCTTATGCTGCTGGCGACAGTCGCCATTGAGATCAAAGAGTTTGAAGAAGCTCCCGAGGATGAGGATGACAGTGAGGAAGAGGAGGATAGAGATGAAGATGGATTTCCATTCTTGATAGGTGACTGCGACAAAACGATAGGATTTTTTGAGCTTGGTGTCAGTTCAAAAGGATTATAATATAAGTGATATGGGGTTTCATTTCTCACCTGGCTGATTTCACTGTCTGTTGAACGACCTCTTTTCTTATCATCTTCCGAATTCTCATAAGCAGAAATGAAGAGAACATGACATAAAACAAAAGCAAACCAAAACTAATTACTGGATTGTGTTTTAGCATTCATAATGAAAGTAATTAATCCAAAAAGTGTTTCAGAAGTTTTCAGTATTTTTTTTTTGCATATTTTTAGTTTTTAGTATTTTTTTTTTTTGTCACTGTCCATGAACAAAGCAGAGTCCCCTTTATCTAATGTACCTTATTTTCAGGATATATGGTGAGATTCAAGATACATTTTCATGATAACTTTGCATAAACTTCTATTGGACAAATTAGCCTGCTGGTAAGTAGGTTTTAAAAGTCAGTTATATTGCTCTGATTAAAAAAACAAAAAACATTCAATTCTGGCTGGTAGTTATAAGTCAATAAATATTTACATATTATGGCAGATAACTGCTAAAAATAAATAAAAAACACACTAAGGGAAAAAAATTACAATGAACAAATTAACAATTAATAAATTAGTTCAGAAATTAATTATATATTTTTTAATAATTTTAAGATTCTTTTTCAATTATACAAGTCAATTTAATCTTTAAAACACAAATAAGTAAAAAAAAAATAAAGTAATAATAAGTTAATAGTCTTATTAAATGATTACTTTTTAAAGATTAACTAACCAATAACTAATCATTTACAAAAATAGAACTGAAATTAATACATTTTATTTTTTATCATCAAAATTTTAAATGCTACAGGTCAATTTAGGTATCACAACATTACAACGTTCAGTATGAAAATTTGATATTAATTTTCATATTTGCTAAAAATTACATTTAACAAAATTAATTTAATTATTAACTGATAACCGATATGACATCCCAAACTCTGATAATGCTGATTAAACTTTAGGTCTGTCACCGAGGAGGAGATGTTCACCGTAGTGCAAGTAGCTGGAGAGGGAGGTATGGGAGAAGATGACGTTGTGGAGGTCGGTGTGGAACTGGAGTGCTGGAAGAACTCATCCTCTGTGTGACCTGATGGAGATGTGGCAACTAGTGGCTGGGCTACAAGAAGGAATAAGCGGGAAAAGAAAAGTGTTACGACTGAGAACAAACCACAATAGAATTCTGATATGTGCACCAAACACTTACGTATGTCCTCTAAATCAAGGTCATCATAGAGAAACTCATTCTCCTCAAAGTCAGGATCCTGAGAAGAATCAAGGTAGTACTCGACGTCATCTTTAATCTTGCGGATGGAATCCACCTGTATAGAGTCATTGTCCAGCATTCTAAGGATGGTTTCCAACATGAGGATGTGATACCGGTGCCTCTCGATCATTCGTTTCAGTTCCTCGATCCGATCCTGCTTCTGAGGGCAGAGCATGAGAAAATATATCACACTAATGACCTACCTATGTGAATGAGCAGTGATTTTAACAGAACGAGTGAAACTGCTGACAGTGTCTTTCCAATGTTCAGTACCATCATTAGTGAAAATGGTAACAACCATGTCAGATGGTAACAAACCATGTTTTTTTTTTTTTTTGGATATGCACCATGGTAATCCCATAATATTCTGTGGTAAATACTAAAATAATAAAGTACATGGTAAAAACTATCATCAGATACCATAAGATTTTTTTTAATTAAAGAATTCAAATATAACCAAAAAATGTGTGCTTACTGCTTAGCATCAATAATCACTAATTAATTTGTCACTTATCTAATACTTTTCTAAGGGGCCAATCAGGCTAGACTATCCCACATCAAAAAGTTGCATTGCAAAAGATGAAAAGGATGAGAATAAAGAATGGCTGAGTAAATGTAACAGACCTCTTTGTCTCCTTTCTTCTTCCTCGTTTGCACAGAAAGCGATTCAACCTCGCTTTCAAACTGGTCCACTTGCATGTTTAACGTGTCTATCGTGTTCTAGGAGAACCAAGGTACAAAGCAGAAGCAGATGACATCAGAAAATTATGCGAACAGAGCAACAGTTAAGATGAGCATATCTTTCGCTCAAGTACATACCAAAAAAGACTATGCTAACTAACGACTAAAACGACTTGGTGGGGCCACATTTACCACTGGCCAACAAATTCCCACAGTCATTTCATTAGAAATCCGCTTTCATTAGAATTTCGCTTGAGGCCGATTTACCCACACAGATTTTGTGTTATAGTTTAGAACTTACGCTTAACATATTGCTGAAATAATGTATTACTAAACTAGAAATGAACAGAAAAGATGCAGATTGCAGCACAATTAAATAATAGATACACTGAATTGTTCATATCTAGCTTCATGTAAAAGCAATGTCAAACGCATCCACTTCACTGGCAACAAAGAATGCGATCATGATTTGCCTTTGCTTGGATTCCTGGACCACTATAAGTGGGAGTTCAGCTGCTCTTTTTTCACTCCTCCCTTGACAGCAGCCGCCTACTATCATCTACATTAAAAACAAGGTATTTGGCACCTAAAATGAGCCTAATGTTTTATCATATTGAATCAACACACAACTCCTTCCTAGAATGACAGGAATTTCGGTCAAGTCAGCATGAAATCAAAACGAATCCTATTTACTTTTTTAATGCACATTTCTTGTTTTATTATAAATGATTTATCAGTGTGCATTAGTCCAAAGAAAAAAAAATGGATAAAAATCAAGACCGATCCTTCTTTTCTCCATTACAGAAGTCAAATGGATTTGGAACAATTCACATTGACTTTAACCAGAGTGCTTGATGCTGCCGTTCTTACCGCTAGCCATTGGCCGACCTCTTCTTTCTCTTTCTGTGCAGGATCGACTTTCTGAGCAAGGCCGAGTCCTTCTTTAGAGTACGCTTTCGTCTTGGTCTCCCGTTCCACAATCTTAAACCGCTCCATTTGCTGTGGGAGGAAAAAATTGCATCATGAATCACAGATTCATTTAGATTTATTATTTATTTCTGGTTTACATGATCTTCATCTTACACTGACCTACACATATATCCCCAAAAAAATTACAAAAAGTTCTCAAAGTTTACATCTCAAAGGTCTCACCTTACTGAAAACATTACTAATGTACTTCATCTAAAAAATGATTTAAGATATTTAAAGCATATTAAATCTGGCATTAGTTATTAGTATCAGGTCTTTTTGTTATTTTAAAACAGACATTTACTCACCATCTCAATGAGTTTGCGATTCTCTACTAGCTGTCTTTTGTCTTTGATCTCACTGGAGGCGACCCATGTCTTAATCTGGTCACGAAGACGCTGCAGAACCAATGTGGACAGAAACAGAAAGAGCATGCAGAAACAAAGAATGAAAGAAAATTGAGCTGGACGCCTGAAATCAAGTGTGCCCAACTCATCCTGTGCCGCCAAGCACAGTCGACACGCACATAACATGACCCTCGGCGTGGGTAGCACTTGTCCTCATAGTTACCGATAAAGAAAAACACACCTTGAACAGTGAAAAGGCCAATGTTTTATAAATAAAAGAAAAAGCTGGTTCACCTATAGCCAAAAAGTGCATTCAGTTTGTGATCAACAGAAAATTCTCACCTGTAGTTTTTTAATCTCTTTCTTGAGGTCAGATTCATATTTCTCTTTTTGGTTGGTGTTGGCTGCATTATGGAGCTGAAAAAAAATAAATAAATAAATAAAAATCACATAATTCACGGGCAACATGGTCAAATATCTGAAATATATAAAATGTTATTTGTCAAATTTGTTTAATTTTTTTTTTAAATACACCACCATTCAGAACTGTCCATCAAGCCTGAGGTCAGTAAGATTTAAAAAAGAAAAAGAGAAAAAAAAAAGAAATAGAACTTTTATTCAGCATGGATGCATTAAACTGATGCATCAAAAGTGAGAGGAAAGGCTTTTACATTTTTATTTCTATTTCAAATAAATGCTGTTCTTCTGAACATCAAAGACTTCTCTGAAAAATTTAGCATGGTTTCCACAAGAAATTAAGCAACACAACTGTTTTCAATATTTATAAGAAATTTTTCTTAAGCACTAAATCAGCATATCATCAAGACTGGAGTAATGGCTGCTGAAAATTCTGCTTTGTCATCACTCTAATACCTTACATTTTAAAAGTTTATTAAAACAGTTAACCGTTATTTTAAATTGTAATAATATTTGAAAATATTACAGTTATTACTGTATTTAATGAACAATCACATCCCTGTATGTGCAGCAGATCAAAAATAAATGAAAAAGCTCCACAATAAATTAGGCAGACTTTCAGTTCACTTTCAAAAACTTCTTGTATTGTCTTCACTGACTACATTTACTCCTCATGGGAGAGGGACTCACACTTTTGTGTTGCATTGTGTTGTGGTTTAATGTAACTGCTGAGCAGGGTTGTTGTTGTGGGTGTGTATTAGTTTGCAAATCTGCTTTGCTGTGTGATTTAGCTGTTTGCTTTTTCACACTCTGCAAAAGTTTAAAGGTGGTCACATAGAGCCATTTTTTAATGTAAGCATAGCATTATTATTGTATATTTGCTATTTGACAAAATTTCACACTACTGTTCAAAAGTTTGGGCTTGGGAGTTAATGTTTTCAAAGGAAATCTCTTATGCTCACCAAGGTTGCATATATTTAATTTAATCATAAACAGTGAAAATAGTAATAATGTAAAATATTATTAAAATTTAAAATAACTGTTTTCTATTTTAAAAATTATTTTTTTCCTGTGATGGCTAAGCTGAATTTTCAGCAGTCATTACTCCAGTCTTCATTGTCACACGATCCTTCAGAAAACATTCTAATATGCTGATTTAGTGCTCAAGAAACATTGTCCTATTGCTATCAAAGTTGAAATCAGTTGTACAGCTTAATATTTTTGTGATAACCATCTTACTTTCATTTTTTTAGCATTTTTCTTTTGGATTTGCTTATATGGCATGACATATTGTAAAATATTATTTTAAAAAATTAATTAAACTTAATTATAATTAATTAACATGATGTAATGAGCTTTACACGAAGCTCTGATGTAGTCGTTACTTACCTTTTTCCAAATGTCCTCAAACTGCTCTACCCCTTCTGCAACTTTTTTCAAACATCTGTCTATTTCACCTGAGGAGAGAGAAGCAAACCATAGGTACATGATGAGATGAGGTGAGCCCAGGCCATATTCTCAGAAACACACATGCACACGGGCTTTGATACAGCAGATAACGCTAAATAATTTAAGCTACTCATGTAGCATTCTCCTCAAACTAAGCTGCATTGAGATAGCATCCATTAAACATATATGACCCAGAAAAATGCCCCTGTTATCATACCTTGAAGTTTTCTTTTATCAGCCATGACTTGACTATGATGTTTTCTTCATGCCTTCTTCTACTGAAAAATATAGAAAAGAAAATGAGCACCATTGCTGTGCTTAATATGAAATCAAAGGGCAGAGTCCCTTACAAATGACTGGATGTGTGACTGGAAGAAACAAGACTGTCATTATAATGTATTTCAATGCAATACATCTTAAAAAAAAAAAGAACACATGCCTCTCAGACTGATGGTCTATTTCATAATTACATGTTTTTCCCCCTGAACTATTAAGGTAATTATTCTAATGACACAGTGACCTCATTTCAAACACACAAAACGGCTTATTTGATTGCTGTAGAGATGGCTAGACAGGTTTGTCGTGAATATAAAAATGTAAATACTCTTACTTGCTAATTCTGGGACTAGCTGTAAAACTGGACCAAGTGGCGCACTTAATTTGTCAATAAGACTTATACTTATTCCACAACCAAAATTTATTTTTATCTGCCATTTAGCAGTTTTTTTTTTTTTTTTTTTTTTTACATAATAGTAAAAATAAATACATGAAATAATAGTATGGAAGTCTCTGCAAATAACTGTACAGAAAACATGCAAACAGGGAAACAAAAAAACTCCATGGCACTGGTTGAGATAAAATACTGACATTAGAGCCACAGTTTTAACTCTCTCTTTGGAATTCAGCCTACAAATGACTTACAATTACAGAGTTGTTTCCACACGTTAAACTGGAATAAGATAAAATATTTTAACACTGAATAAATTACACACGCTACCTTTTCACCTACACCATCCAAAAAGCATTCTATGCAAATCTGCTACACGTTACTAATTTTAAAGAAAATACCTCCAACGCAAATGGCAATTTGCCATTTCTGTTATCTACATGAGACCAGCCCTTATTATAAGGAGAGTTGTGCATAATTTTACAAAAATGTCTTCAAACATCTCCATAATAAACCATATCTAAATCATTGAGGTTAGATCATCCCATTGCATTTATCTTAAGTAAATAAATATAGTAATAAATCATGTTTCTCAGCATCAGATACTAATCATATGCAGACATTTCTAGTCAAATGTATACTTGCATGCTTAAAGTATGTGTTGGGATGCACACAAGCACACCAGTGTGAAACATAAAGATGTGCTATCTCAGTCTAAATTTAGCGAATATATTAATCTATCCTTTGCACATCCCACATAGTACAGACTTGCATTGATGCATGCATGTTATCCATGTTTATTAGATTCAGAACGAGTGTTACTCAACACAAGCAGCAATAAACAAGACTTGCTTGTTAAAATAATAGTTCATCCAAAAATTATCCTTTGCTGAAAATTTACTCTCTCGCAGGTTATCCAAGATGTAGACGATTTTTTTTTCCTTATGAAAGATTTTGAGAAATTTAGCATTACATCACTTGCACACCAATGGATCATCTGCAGTGAATGGGTGCCATCAGAATGAGAGTCCAAACAGCTGATAAAAACATCACAATAATCCACATAGGGCTGCAACGATTTGTCAACATAATCGACAACGTCGACAATAAAAAATTGTCGACAAATATTTTTGTTGTCCAGTAGTCATTTGATCTCATATGACCTAATGTAAGAGCCTGCAATACTGCGGTTTGACCAGTGTGGTGCTGTAGCGCAAGACTGTAATTCAGCCCTCCTGGATGCAATTCAAGAGAAGAAGACACACAGTGCTTCAGAGAAAGTGCATCCAAACCTGAGCAGCGTTTGGATGAATATGTAAATATATATTGTGCGGTTTCCTCTCAGTAACGAAATAAACACAACAAAAACTGACAGCAGTGTGAAAGCAGCAGTTAAAAATGCATCTGATTACTAGAGGTCAACCGATTGATCGGCCGGCCGATTAATCTCCCGATTTTTTGCATTTTTTAATTAATCGGCAACGGCCGATTGTGCTGCAAATTAGGCCGATTTATAGGCAGGCGCATCTGCGGGCAGCTAAGCGTTGTTGCGGAACGCCGGAGAATCTCTCTCCCTCTGCAGCGGCGTGAGACGGAGCAGCTCACACTCTGCAGCCACGGCTTGTTCACACACAGCTTCAGCTAACAATGTCAGGGCAGAACAGACCGTTTCGAAAGCGGAATTATGTTTTACCCTACTAGAATTGATGCCGGAAAGTCATCATATTCATAAGTGCAACAAGTCATTTGCATGTGAAAGTAGAAACATATTAAATTCAGACAAAACTTCTGGGCTGATTATAACGTGCATATTAACTTTCCTTATGAAATGTGTGTGTGGGTCCGACAATAGCCTCCACGATGTCATCGCTCGTGGCCAGTGCACTCTTAAGCAGTTATGATCAGCAGGTTGTGTAATATGTGTGAACTTTTATTTTTGTTATCACTATGGCCATTGGACTTATAGCAGTGTCCAGTGTTTCCCATACATTGAGTTATTTGTGGCGGCTCGTCACAATATCAAAACTGACCGCCACAGATTTTCCAAAAGGCTTGTACTTCCTTGAATAAACTGAGCACTGCACATTTCAAAATTAAAATGCAGGGCAGGTGTTTTTATATGAATGTTATCTTTGAAAAATAACCGACTGTCTTCAAAAAAGCTTTGATGTCATTTTCATTTCGTCTTTCCTGTAATTCCTGATAAAGCAGCGTTTGTGAGCGCAGCGCTTATTTGATTACAGCCGTTACCGGGCAAACCCGCTCCAACAGCGCCTCCTGCTGGCAGAAAATTAATTTGCAGTCTGTGGGAAACACTGATGTCGGTCAGCAAACATGAACAAAAAGCATCCTTCAGAACTGTTTTGAGAAGATGCTTATGTTTTGAGCCATGTATTATTACTCTAAATTGGGCTACTACTACTATTACTATCTTGTACCCTGCAATAATCATTTACTCAAACTCACTTTTATGAGATGAATGGGGGAAAAAAAGAAAATCGACCAAACATATCGGCCAAAAAGCGGCATTATATATCGGCCATCGGTTGCCCTGATTTCTAAATATCGGCATCGGCCGGTGAAAAACCATATCGGTCGACCTCTACTGATTACAGCGATGTGGATGTTTGCATGAGCTCTGCAGTTCAGTAACTTACTCCAGTAAAGTCCGGTCACATCATGTTTATGTATATAGTACTTCATGCAGCAGATAGCCTTAATTCAAGCAGCTTTACGGTATTAAACGTGAAAAACCAGAGTCAGCGTCGCTTTCAGTTAGAATTACAACTTGATTTTCTGTTATAAAGCAGCTCTCCAGTGTGGAGCTAGCTAATGATAAAAATATTTTTATTAGTGAGAAAAAAATAATTTAATTAAAGTGACAGTTTGGTTTACAGAGATCAAAGCTGTTTTGGTTATCCTAACCCTATAAGGTATTTTAAGACATTATGTTGTGAATAAAATAGTTTATCCAAAGCGTCTTATCACTTACTTTTATTTTGTTTCTTATCTATATGACTTACAAAAGGAGATGTTAGGAAGAATGATGTGTCATTCAGTTACTTTTTCATGTAGCTAATTAAATGTTGAGAGAGTGTCTCTGTCTGTCATCTCATTTTGTGTGCCAAATACATCTATTTGTATAAGGAATTGGTAACACTTTACAATAAGGTATCATTTGTTAACATTAGTTAATGTATTAATTAACATCAATGAACAATACATTTATTGCATTTATGTATTAATCTTTGTTAATGTTGGTTAATAAAAATACAGTTGTTCATTGATTGTTCATGTTAGTTCAGAGTGCATGTACCAATGTTAAAAAACACAACTTGTGATTTTTATAAATGCATTAGTAAATGCTGAAATTAACATTAACTAAGATTAATAAATGCTGTAGAAGTATTGTTCATTCTTAGTTCACGTTAACTAATGAATCTTATTGTAAAGTATTACCAATTAATTGTATAATAATTGTAATTACACAACCCTCTACGAACACCTTGGCAACTGAATCGCCATTGGCTAGTAAATTTTTTAGTTTACTCGCCAGACTGATATACTATATATGGATATGTATATTATATATATTTTATATTATTTTACACACACACACACACACACACATACATACATATATACAGGTGCATCTCAATAAATTAGAATGTCGTGGAAAAGTTTCATTTCAGTAATTCAACTCAAATTGTGAAACTTGTGTATTAAATAAATTCAATGCACACAGACTGAAGTAGTTTAAATCTTTGGTTCTTTTAATTGTGATGATTTTGGCTCACATTTAACAAAAACCCACCAATCTCAACAAATTAGAATAATTCATAAGACCAATAATAAAAAAAAAAAAACATTTTTAGCGAATTGTTGGCCTTCTGGAAAGTGTTCATTTACTGTATATCAGTGTTAATTTTGACAGGCATTTTTGATTTAGTCTTAGTCTAAGTCTTGAGACGAAAATGCTTAATAGTCTTAGTCACATTTTAGTCATTTGAGTCTTTCATAGTTTTAATCTAGTTTTAGTCAACGAAAAGTCATGACATTTTTGTCAACTTTTAGTCATTACTTTTAGTCAAACTGCAGTTACCAACATTTATTTAGGTAGCTATTTTATATGTAGTCTTCTAACAGAAATAGTCATTAATTCTTCTCTCTTTAGACCAAATCAATTAAGCTCATGAGAAATTTGAATCAAGGATTGAATTTGGAAAAACTGGAATAAATGATAACAATTTTCATTTTTAGGTTGAGATACAAATTAAACTAATTTTTAAATACAGTAGGTTTACTTAACATGTTTACATTTAACATCTTTTGTTGTTAAATTAATGACACAGATAGGTATTTAATTAGGAATGCTGTCCCTTTAAGACGGAAGGCATGCATGTAATACTGACACACATTCGGTTTTCACCTACCTGTTTACATTCACTTATGCCATAACTGACTGTATTTATATGAGATACTCTACACGATGGACATTTGAACTGCTGTGTGTGTATTTGAGCACTGAGAACTGATCGCGTGCTGTGTGAGAACTGAAGAAGTGGAGTGTGTGCGAGAGAGAGCACTTCTATCAGCACCTTCACTAACTTTAACTAAGTTAATCGACAAAGAATTGTGACTCCCGGGAAAAACGGGATGTCAGGTCACCCTGTCTCTAACCTGAGGCCATTGTTTCAGATTACTAGTTCGAGTTTTGGTAGCCTGTCCATCCACTGCGGCTGCCATACTGAGACTAGATATGCAAACACCCTTCATCCGATCGCAATCCAATGACAGGGACGCACATTTTGAAAGACAAGACAGTTAATTTAGCCTTTAGGATGCATTTTGAATGTCTGGTAGTCCTCAAATAACATTCTAGTCCCGTCTCGTCTTGTTAACGGAGACGCGGCATACATTTCGTCATAGTTTTTATCATCAGATATTAGTTTTAGCTCGTCAACGTCTCGTCTTAGTCACAGAAAAAATGTTCGTTAAGGTATATTTTTCGTCATCGTCTTCGTGGACGAAATTAACACTGCTGTATATGTACACAATACTTGGTAGGGGCTCCTTTTGCTTTAATTACTGCCTCAATTCGGCGTGGCATGGAGGTGATCAGTTTGTGGCACTGCTGAGGTGGTATGGAAGCCCAGGTTTCTTTGACAGTGGCCTTCAGCTCATCTGCATTTTTTGGTCTCTTGTTTCTCATTTTCCTCTTGACAATACCCCATAGATTCTCTATGGGGTTCAGGTCTGGTGAGTTTGCTGGCCAGTCAAGCACACCAACACCATGGTCATTTAACCAACTTTTGGTGCTTTTGGCAGTGTGGGCAGGTGCCAAATCCTGCTGGAAAATGAAATCAGCATCTTTAAAAAGCTGGTCAGCAGAAGGAAGCATGAAGTGCTCCAAAATTTCTTGGTAAACGGGTGCAGTGACTTTGGTTTTCAAAAACCACAATGGACCAACACCAGCAGATGACATTGCACCCCAAATCATCACAGACTGTGGAAACTTCACACTGGACTTCAAGCAACTTGGGCTATGAGCTTCTCCACCCTTCCTCCAGACTCTAGGACCTTGGTTTCCAAATGAAATACAAAACTTGCTCTCATCTGAAAAGAGGACTTTGGACCACTGGGCAAGAGTCCAATTCTTCTTCTCCTTAGCCCAGGTAAGACACCTCTGACGTTGTCTGTGGTTCAGGAGTGACTTAACAAGAGGAATATGACAACTGTAGCCAAATTCCTTGACACGTCTGTGTGTGGTGGCTCTTGATGCCTTGACCCCAGCCTCAGTCCATTCCTTGTGAAGTTCACCCAAATTCTTGAATCGATTTTGCTTGACAATCCTCATAAGGCTGCAGTTCTCTCGGTTGGTTGTGCATCTTTTTCTTCCACACTTTTTCCTTCCACTCAACTTTCTGTTAACATGCTTGGATATAGGGCTGTGACGGTGGCAGATTTTTACCACCGCGGTGGTAATGGACCAACTGCCGCCGGTGGCATGGTGTTGTGTGTATATATATATATATATATATATATATATATATATATATATATATATATATATATATATACACACACACATACATACATATATACATACATACATATATACATATACATATACACATATACATATATACATATACATATATACATATATATATAAAATTCTGAAACGCAAAAATAAATAAATGAGGCTCAATCATCTATTAACAAACGTGCTCGTTTATTTTAACACTTCCGTCAGTGAACACTCAGCCTGCAAAACACTAAAATAATATCAAATAAGTAATACAGTTAAATAGGAAAGTAGCCTTAAATAAGAAAGTTATATACATCCTGTCTACCTCACGCGACCGGCGCGGCGAGAAGAACCCATTATAATCAGTGATGCTGTCTACAGTAGATGCGGCGTGATATGACAAGACAAATACCTCACAGTAAACTGCCTCGTCCTATTTAGGACGAACTGACACAAAGTTCAAATGTCCTGTTGTGTTGCGACGCGGCGTCCGGTTTAGACACAGTTCACTGTTCTGCGGCCAGGCAAGCGGGTGCATTAACTCGTTTGCACGCGCTCTCTGTGGAATAGGAATCGCGGCGTATGTTTCCACATTTCTTGATAGCATCTTCCATTTACCGCTGTCTCGTTTGTATTTGGCCAGTTTGGAGAAAGCCTCACCAATACAAACCTGACCAGCCGGGCGTTTGCGATCACGTGAACTTGAAGGCTCATGTACAAACGTGGATGGGTGACATGAATCGAAATTATTCCAGATCGGCAATTGTAGAATTTGGTTTCCCAACAAGGTCCATCGCTCATCATGAAATAAATTTGCTGAATGCAGAATAAACTTTATTTTCCTGCGCTCAAACCTGCCAATCTAAAGGCGTTTGAGGTAATTTGTGAATTAGTATAGATTTGTAGTCTAAATAAAACAATTTGCAACTGTTACTATTATTACACTTGTACACAAAACTTTGTATTATGCTTGTTAAAGAGTGTGTGACGTCGCGTGCACTACCGCTGGTGGCAATACACAACCGCGGTGACAACCGACCACCGCGGTGATGCGGTTGTCACGACCACCGTCACAGCCCTACTTGGATACAGCACTCTGTGAACAGCCAGCTTCTTTGGCAATAAATGTTTGTGGCTTACCCTCCTTGTGAAGGGTGTCAATGATTGTCTTCTGGACAACTGCCAGATCAGCAGTCTTCCCCATGATTGTGTACCAAACTGAGAGACCATTTTGAAGGCTCAGGAAACCTTTGCAGGTGTTTTGAGTTGATTAGCATGTCACCATATTCTAATTTGTTGAGATAGTGAATTGGTGGGTTTTTGTTTAATGTGAGCCAAAATCATCACAATTAAAAGAACCAAAGACTTAAACTACTTCAGTCTGTGTGCACTGAATTTATTTAATACACGAGTTTCACAATTTGAGTTGAATTACTGAAATAAATAAACTTTTCCACGACATTCTAATTTATTGAGATGCACCTGTGTGTATGTGTATATATATATATATATATATATATATATATATGTATATATAAGTCAAGCATAATAATTAGGGTTGTTCCGATTCCGAGACTAGTATCGGAAATTCCACCGATACCACAAAAAAATTCAGGCATCGGTATCGGTGAGTACTTGAACCCATGTACCGATCCGATACCATTTTCTTAAACAAGACCCATAGTTATGCGCGCTAGCTTTACTTAACGCTGCAAATCGGAAATCAATTCTTCTTCACTGCTCAGAATGCAAACACCAGAAGTTGTGCTGTGTTGCCACAAGCAACCACTATTTAAAGCAGCAAAGAAGAAATACAAACATGCTAGCAAATTGCCAGTAATTCACTCGCATATGTGAGTGAATTACTGGCAATTTGCCAGTAATTATTTATTATTTAATTATTTTAATTATGCCAGTAATTATTTAGATTATTTAGTCACATATGCGAGTGAATTACTGGCAATTGCCAGTAATTCACTCGCATATGCGACTAAATAATCAGATTTTACTCGCCAGTGTGTGAGTTGGAGGCTATGTATAAGTTTATCACAGATATATTTTCACTCGTCGAACACTCTGTTTGAGCGCTTCAGAGTTTCCCTCTCCATCAAGCGATCTGTGCTATTTTTCAGATCATCTGAATGAATGCGCAGTGCACCTGTTTTTGATGTAACGTAAGCTCTAGTGTGAAGCGCACGACTCGCCATCTGTTTGCTTTTTTCCTCACATGCAGAGAGAGAGAAAGCGAGAGAGTCTTACATGTAGCGTGTCAATTGTGCATGGTATGGAAACGATATTCTTTGTTGTATTTTCCTGTCAAAATAACGGAGTCCCTGCCGGGTTCTCCGGTAGTAGGCGGAGCTAATGCGCAAACAACGTCACTGGCTGGCGCTCACCTATTATCGTCCGTTTTGATTTCAACAAATCAGTTCGAGCCAATGCAGACAACGTGATTAATATTCATGAATCCAAAAGCTCTTAGTGTGTTTTATATTGTTCTTAGTAGAATTCATAGTATGATTATTATCTTATCAGTATAATTGATAGTTTTTCCCCCCCATTTTTACAGAAACACTGAATGACCAAAAAAGCACCACCACCAGTCCTAAGTTCAGTCAAAATGACTAATATACATGGTTACCAAGTTTTAATTCTAATTGCTAAAGTTCTATCATTAAATACTTGATTATCATAATATATTTATAATGCTTGACTGACTGATGTTAGTGTACTTTTAGATATTTAAAAAGATGTGCTATTTTCCAAACATTATATATTATTATTTTTTTTACTCGCCAGAGTATCTATCTATCTATGGTGAAGCACACCATAAAATAATTGTATCAATTCACACAGGGCTAGTAGTATATACAGCTGTATAACCAGATACACACCCAGGTATTGGATCAGTACTCTGTATCGGCCGATACCCTGAACCTAGGTATCGGAATCGGTATCGGGAAGGGAAAAAGGGTATCGGAACATCTCTAATAATAATATGATATGATAATCAAGTATCATTTAATGATAGAACTTCAGTAATTTGAATTAAAACTTGGTAACCATATATGAATGCATATTAGTCATTTTAACTGGTCATTCTGTGTTTCTGTAAAAAATGGGGGGGAAAACTAAATAATACTGGTAAGATAATAATACTATGAATTCAACTAATAATAATATAAAACGCAGTAAGGATTAACGAGCTGCTGGATTCATGAATATTAATCAGGTTGTGTGCATTCGCTTGAAATGATTTGCTGAAATCAAAACGGGGATGATAATAGGTGAGCGCCAGCCAATGAGATTGTCGTTTGCACATTAGTTCCGCCCACTAGCAGAGAAACCGCCAGTTCTTAAAAGCTGAAGAATTCCAAAGCAACTCAGTTATTTTGACTGCAAAAAACAACAAAGCATATCGTTCACATATAGCGCGTCAATTCTGCTTGGTATGTAAGACTCTCTCGCTCTGTATCTCTCTTTGCGTGTGTGAAAAAAGCAAAGTGACAGCGAGTTGTGCGCCTTCACACTAGAGTTTACGTTACGTGAAACACAGGTGCGCTGCGCATCCATTGAGATGAACTGAAAAATAGCACAGATCGCTTGACGGAGAGTGAAACTCTGACGCTGTCAGTCAGAGTGTTCGGCGAGTGAAAATATATCTGTGCTTAACTTATACTTAGCCTCCCACTCACACACTGGTGAGTAAAATCTGAGAATTTATTAGCCAGTGGCTAATATTAGACATCATTTAGTTGCCCAGAGTGAAATTTAGTCTCATATGCGAGTGATTTACTCGCAATGTAGAGGGTTGTTACATAATATGCTTTCCTAAAGCTGAAGTGACCTTTAGTTATGTTAGAATATGTATAAATTAATTTAACTAATTGCAAAAGCTGAATAATCAAAGTCTACTGATTAATCAGTGAAATAATCGACGATTATTCGATTAATTGTTCTAATAATAGTTAGATTAATCGATTATCAAAATAATCGTTTGTTGCAGCCCTAAATCCACACGACTGCAGTCCATCAATTAAGTTTCTTGTGAAGTGAAAGGCTGCATGCTTGTAAGAAACAAATCCATCAAGGCATTTTAACTTCAAACCCATTTCAGTAGAAAAGAGTCCATCCCCTGTTGTTCTCTCACATCAAAATCTACCAATATATAAATGGTGCTTAATCTGTGCATACATTTCCTCCTGATTCAGACAATATGACTTTTTCACTGGAGAAAGCAATATTGTGGATAAAGGACTCATATTTTAGCCAGAAGCAACAGTTTAAAGTTAAAATATAATTAAAGATGAATTTGTTTATTACAAACACACGTTTTCATTGGATTATTGTGACACTTTTATCAGCTGTTTGGACTCTCATTCTGACGGCACCCATTCACTGGAGAGGTGAGCAAGTGATGTCTCACTAATTTCTCTAAATCTGTTCTGATGAATTTAAAAAATGGCCTGAGGGCGAGTACATTTTGAGCAAATTTTCATTTTTGGGTGAACTATTCCTTTAAACTGAAAATCAATTATGATGCAGAGATTTGAAGACCTTCATATGAAGGTTGTCACCTATGATTCTTCAGTAAATAAACAAGCTCTTGATGTAAAGGCACAGGACAGCAAGAAGAATACTTTGAAGCCTGCATTTATAAATGATTAAATGGCCCCTTTAGGCCCTTTTAAAGGACTATCACATACAAATTTCTCTGGCACTGCACTGTCAAAGCTTAGACTAGTTAGAGTGCATACAGAAATGGATTTGGTTGTTGACAAAATACCAACATAACTGCCTTTTGACAACCTGCTCCTGGTCAGTGAAAATATGCAATGCAAAATACATGTTTAAAAGGTATAAGACAAATTAGACAACAATGACACAACAAATGTCAAATTAAATGATTAAAACAGCAGATATCAAAACGAAGCATTCAGATTTCTAACTACACCGTCCAAACACAACTGAGCAAGACGCATCAACCTCATTTAACACAATGAAGACATGATTTCATGCATCCATGCACTTCCATAAAGACGAGTTAGTACATGTGTGACTGAAGCAGAACGCTAATAGTGCATCAAAAATTGCTATTCGTTCACCACATTTCTGATTATCACATAAAATATAAACAGTCTGGATGACAGCTGCATGTCAATCAAAATTCTCTGACACAGTCGCGCGCATCCACTGAGTTTTCGCAACAATGTAGCGCGTGCAAACACAACAGCTAGCAGTTCGAGAGCTGAGTCTTCATCAGATATGTTAACAGTTTGAAGTAAACCTAAAAAAACAGATCTCACAGTCCTGGCGATAACATCTCATTTAGAGCAAGCTGGGTTTTACTAAATAATATTTCAGGAATATGAAACCAGAGACTGCCACTGTCTTTCCATGCATGTGGCTTCTTTTATTATTCTCTTACCCAACTTAATTTGCATGCACTCTACTTTTTCTACATGCTGAGACACTGATGCGATAACATTAACACTTCAGAGGAGTTAGAAAGCTCCGTTCCAGCAAGCAGCTCGCGAGTCTGTAGTGAACGCGACCGGCTCGAGCTCTTTTTTTTGGCTGGGATACAAATTGGAAAGGAAAAGAAAAAAAGCAGCACGTAATTGGAGTGACGCTCCCGCGCTGCGAGGATGTTTTACCTGATTTTCCTGAGTTTCACGCTCCCTTTTAATAATCCCTTCAGTTCCACCACAATTCCCCAACTTTTCACGCTATATTTTTATTTCCTATTATTTCTTTTCGCCAAACAATCACTTCTCGCATCAAAGATGGCTGCCAGGAACACCTCCTCCGCTGGTGCGCTGGAGGCTTGTGACCCCGCCCACTGAAACGCCATTGGGCACCAGCCATCAGTTCTTTTCTCTCATTGGATAAGAGGAGCTGTCGATCTACTCGCAGTGCTTGACAGCTTCCGTGCATAGCGAGTGATGGTTGGTGTATATGGAGAGGTTAAAGGTGTACCGGGATGTCTTGAAATTTTCCGACTTACTATATGGCCTAGTAATTACTATTCTGTACGAATGTATTAAATTTCTAACAAAAGAAAGCTTAGTTTGCAAGTTTTAGAATCTAAGGTGCTGCGCACTGTAAGTGCAGTGATGCTTGTCAACTAGCTTGATTGGGAAACTGATGGGGTTTGGCAATATATCTCATTCATCTCACGAGACTGGAAAAACCTGTAAAATAATTTCTAAACATAAGCCTTCATCATTTAGACCAACATTTGTAGTGGCTGATCAGTTATTCAAAAGTGTAAATCATGACTGTTACACATCTACTATGAAGTGAAGTCCACAAAAGTAAATAAAAAAGTGAATAAAATGTAAAATCCATAGTACATCAGATCTGCTTTACTGAATGCAAAAATATTTAGTAAAAAATATCATTCTAAATATATATTCTAAATATATTTACCTTTAACTCTTTACTGTCATTAATTAGTAACACACCAGTTTCCTTTGACATGCAAAATTAACCTGAATTTCAAATCTTCAACATTGTTATTGTAAACTACAACCAAAATTATCAAAAATCTTTTTTATTGTAAGTTAATGTATTTAAAATGACTAAAACTGAGGTTAAAAAAAAAAAGATGAAGCTAAATAAAGCTATATTTAAAAATGAATAAAAATGTCTAATATTAAAACTTAGATATAAAAATACTAAACTAATTCAAAATATTAATAAATACTACAACTTTCATTTGCTTTTATGACTAGATCTTGAAATCTTTCTCAAATACGATTCTGTTCGGTGCTTTGTAAATGCTCAAAAAAAAATAAATAAATAAAATAAACTATTCCATTAAAAGACTGTTGATTGTAAAAGCATTTTACTACTGTTTGCATAATAAGAAAATCAAGACATTACCAAACTTATTCAATGAACAGAGACGGAAAAAGACACATCAACACACTATGAACATAATTGTCCGAGCTGACATAAAAACACACAATAGGCCTATTCAGTTTTCTACCAAACAAGATTGTTAACAATCCTTGATTTTGAAACCACAACAAACATGATTAGAGTAGATTTAAATGCATATCATAAAAACTGGCTTAAATCAAAACACACTAGTAAAAAAAAGAGTTTGCAGCATGTTGCTGCACGGCAGTGATAAACCCTTCAGCTTTACATAGAGAAAGAGAGGGAGAAAGAAGCGATTAACTTTGGTTCAGGTTCACAAAAGACTTCATAAAACCAGTTCAACACAACTATCAGTCTCTCCACAGCATCTCAATACATCCCAGTTCAATCAAGATGTCCTATAACTGAAGCTAAAAGTTAGACTATGATGAAGCAATCCTGACCTTCACAACCAAATAAACTTAAGTGGCTTTGAAAAAGGTAACACCAAGTAGTCCTAAAATGAGAAACATTCGAAAATCTGTCATTGATTATAGACACTTGTGGCACATGAGTGTATTATTTCAATCTACTGATTTTATGTTTTAGCATTCACTAAATGGTTATGGTATTATTTTAATAACTCAGCAAATATACAAGTCTGATAGTGCTGTACTATGTAAGAAGCAATAAGCAACATAAAACATACTCAAAAGACGATGTGTAAGAGGGAATACATTTTTTTTTTACTGAAGAAAATATTGGTTCGGTTTAAAAAGTAGTCTTGTGACCGGCCAAAAATAAAGTAGAAAAATATTACATATTGCTTCTTAACAGAGTAGCATGCAGCGTCTCGCAAATCAATGACAACCAGATTCACAATTGATCATACTTCCAAGAGTTTTATTATCAAAAGTGGCCTATTATACTGAGAGAAAAAACCATCACACATACAGAAAAGATGCCACACTGGACAAATGTCATCACCGTCTAATGGGCTGGTGATATGTATGGAAGAGACCAAGTTTAAGAACAAAACCAGACAAAAACTGAGACAGTCTAATACCTGGAGATATGGACTGCAAAAAGCTACAAAATGGGAGGGAGACGTGGTGAGTTGGCCAACAGAGAAAACGAATGACTTTCGAGAAGGGTCTGTCAGAGTGGGATATTCAAATGAGAAATAAAAAGAGATAAAAACAAGGTAAGAGACCGAAATATGATGTTTTTATTTGAATTACCTGGCTAATATGAACATTTGGTTGGGTATCAATTGTTCTGTCGTCTTCTCTGATGGTCACAATGTTACATCATTTGCGTCAGTATACAATTAAAAAATAGTAATTTTATTAACAGAATAAGTATAATCAGTATAACAGAATATCTCCAGCTAATGTTCTTAAAATACAAATGAAAGCAAAAGCCCTCCCATAATTGCTCACAAATCAACTCAGCCAGAAAAAAACAAAAAAACAAAAACAGAACATTCACCTTTTGGCTTTTTTTTTTTTTTTTTTTTAAAGAGTACAAAAAAAAATTTCCCCCTTTCATCATTTCTGCCTCAATTTCTCTCTCTTTTTAGGAGTTATTATCGCAAAGCTGCTACTCCATCCTATTTTTCTTGCTCTCTTCCTCTACCAGAAGTCTCGACGGTGGTAAGCATCTGGATCGCAGTACTTGGTCACCACCACCCTGTTGGCGAACTTTCTCCCCGTTAAGGCCTGCATGGCTTTCTGGGAGTCAAAAACAGATGTGAACTCCACAAAGATCTGGAAAAATAAAACAGATCGTGAGATGGTTTGTGTATGTTTGTGTAGCGCTACCAGATGTTCATTGCCGGAGGGTTCGAAGTCAAAGTGCTTTAATCAGCACCTAAGTAAGGACTGAAAAACCACAGAGTTTGACCAAGCCCATGGCCCCCATCCATCATTTAAACTGGTTTGGTAAAGCTTACCTTGCCGGTTCCAGGGACTTCAAGGCCATCGACAGGCCGCGGAATCTCTAAGCTCTTGACCTGGCCGTATTTGGAGCACTCGTCCCTGACGTCCTCCACTATCTCCTCATACTCCTCATCGTCCAGGAGCTCCTCTGGAGCCACCATGTTCATCAGGCACAGGACCTCGGTGGGAACACCGCCCATCTGCACCATGGGGTTCGTCATCAGCCCTGGCACTTGCAGTGTCACTGGAGTCTCATTTATACTCATCTACAAAGGGTTAGTGAGAGGGAAAAAAGAAAGACAGCTTGAGAAACAATTTATGCCATTCAATATAATGAGCTCACACATCAAGGTTTTCCCTAGGAAGTGCTTTGATTAAAGACTTTTTTTGGAACAACATGCACAGATGAGACCAAGAATATATACACTGCCGTTCAATGTTCAGTAAGATTTTTTTAAGTAGGAAATCATTAAATTGTTCAAATGTGACAGTAAAGACATTTATATTGTTCCAAATACTTCTATTTCAAATAAATAATTTTTTTAAACTTTCTATTTATCAAATAATTCAGAAAAAAAACAGTTTTCACAAAACTATTAAGCAGCACAACTGTTTTCAATATTGATAATAATAAATGTTTCTTGTGCAGCAAATCATCATATTAGAATGATTTCTGAAAGATCATGTGACACTGAAGAAAATACAGAAAAAAATACATTTTCAAATATATTAAAATAGAAAGCTGTTATTTTAAATTGCAATATTTCACAATATTACTATTTTACTGTATTTTTGATCAAATAAATGCTTTAGTGAGCATAAGAATTTCAAAAACATAAAAAAAAAAAATCTTACCAACCACAAACTTTTGGACAGTAATGTATTAAGAAAATAACAAAGGGTCCATTCTGAATGCATGTTTTAAAACAATGTGCAAAATATTTGAAGTTGAACTCCATGCTCACCAGTGTGGCATTCTTGGATCCTACACTTGCCCTCTGAACCAGCAGCTTCTTATCTGCTAACTGCATACCATTCAGTCCTGCAATAGCCTGGAAAAAATTATTAAGAGATTAACTTTGTTAAAGTGGGCCAAATGATGTTAAAATCCATGGATACAGTGGAAAATCTAACCATGCCAACTCACCTGATCATTGATGTTAACATCCACATATTCACAGAAAGCGTAGCCCTTTGAGAGGCCAGTAGCAGTGTCCTTAACCAAATTGAAGGCTTTGAGAGGTCCAAAAGAGGTTAACAACTCTTTAACCTGAGGACATAAAGAAACAAATTCAAACTCCACCACAATTAACACAAGCAAGAAAAAGCAATAGGGAAAGAAAAAAAAAAAATTGTTAGTAAAGGATTTTTGTGACAAAAACATTTAAGCTTTTCCATGACCATTTTCTACTGTGAGTTTGCTTGTGTCAAATATGCATGCATCACCTTGTCACAAAACAACCTGTGCCACACAAATTATTAAGGAAAATTAACCACTGCTGCTCATTTCTCATGTGGGACTCCAAGGATATGCAGAGAATGAAGAGATACATACAAGCAAAAAGCTGGGCAAACTTTGCCACATATTATTGTTAGTTCTTACGGTGTTTAGGAATAATGCAATCTATCCTACTAGCTCATTATTTCAATGTAACTTACTCATTATTTTGTGCACTTTAGTTAAGTGATTCTCAACCTTTTTGACCCCAAGGCCCCACATTGTTCACAACAATATTTGAAGGTCCCATGAATTTTCCAGGTGTTCATGATTTACTGGATAAGAATTAAGAGTAAGGACTATTAATTATTTTTTAACTCATGAGAAAAATATATAATCATTATAAAAATGCCATGGCGTTTTAATATTTTATTAATTACCATGACCATTTCCAGGTCTAGAAATCACACTATTAAAATTAAGCTACTTCACATATCCAGGTTTTCCAAAACCATGGGAATCCAGGTTATCCAAAGAAAAATACAGTTATTCAGGGGGAGAATTAAAATAAGAAACTGCTGCTTCTTAAGCTGTTTTAGCTTATTTAAAAACATCTTAAGGCCCCCCTTGAAAGATTCCTAAAGCCCCCCAATGGGCCTCGGTTCCCATGGTTAAAAACTACTAGTTTAGATTTAATAAATGTTTTTTCTTTCTTTTCCTTACGATAAAAAGTAATTATATGTTTTCATGGTACATTAGGTTTTTTTTATCTAAAAATAAAATGCTCTGATACAATATGTGTGTTATATAGACTTTGTACCAGAAACCATTTGTAACCAACCTGGTCGTCATTGAGATAGTTTGGCAAACCACCAATGAAAAGCTTGTGAATAGAGTCTGGTACAACAGTGGACACCACACCTGTGGAGCAGATGGAGAACAGCCATTAGCAGACAATTGACAGGCAGAAGAAAAGGAAGAGAATAATAGACTGAAAGACTAAAATGAGAGGGTTGAAATGAAGAGAAGAGAAATAACAGCGTGGTAACAGGCTAATTTTCTTAGAGTCAAGTTTAAATAAAATTCATTCACCTAGAAACGCGAATGTAATACAAATGTATGCTGAAGCCACTTATAATCAAAGGAAAATGTCATGTTTGTTGTTATCTGAGATCTTAAGAGAAAAGAGGGAAATGTAAAGTCTGCATACCCGGGACATATACGCTGGGGTTCTCACTCATGCCAGGTAATGGCTGATAGTCGTGCGGCCGGCGAATCTTTAAACTCTGCCCCTGGAAGATGATGCCATCAAATGCCATGGCCTGCGTGGTCTCATCCACCGATCGGAACTGAAGAGTTGATAGGACGAAAATTTAAGGAACACAGCTTACCAATTCATTAGCCATATAAGCCTTTGTCAGTGAATACAGGCATTTCTCACCTCAAGGAAAGCAAAGTTCTTGTCCTGGTTAATCTGGACGGCAAGGATA
Organism: Spinibarbus caldwelli; assembly: GCA_039654775.1. Lineage (NCBI taxonomy): Eukaryota > Metazoa > Chordata > Actinopteri > Cypriniformes > Cyprinidae > Spinibarbus > Spinibarbus caldwelli. The sequence continues at coordinate 9,754,096 of CM077245.1, forward strand.
GGGTTTCCTGGGGCCTGAGTCAGACCGCCGAGTCTCATCTGGGCATTGAAGAAGTCCATCATAGATTCCTGAGGAAGAAGAATTATAAGTGAGCTATGGAAAAGGTTTTGAGTTTGTTACATAATGCAAGGACATTAATAGTGTTAAAAGGGAATAATTTCATGTTGTGAACAATAACTTATTAAAATGGTCTATATTAAAGTGTATATTAATTTTAGTTTGTCTGAATACATAAGAAAAAACACACTGAAAACAACTTTAGATTAAATTAGATATTCTAAACAGTACATTTTACAGTGTTATTAAATTATTAGTGTTTTTAAAGATTACATTTAAGTGAGAAATAGATAATGTCAAGTGTAATCTAAATGTAAAAAAAGAGGAAATGAGAATGCACAGTTTAATACACAATATGCTTCTGCATAATACATCTAATCATGTGAGTTCTCTATGTGGATCTGTTCTCCAAAGCCCTGCAGAGTAATTCTAGTATGTGAAAAGTGTTCATTTAACACCTCTGTGATGCCAAATGGGATGTTGCCAACGTAAAGCCTGCGAGCCTGGCGAGTCATCTGACTGCCCACTACAGGTACCGGGGTTGGTGTTACTGCCAGGCCGTCTGGCGTCATGGTGGGCAGCAAAGCCGTAGCGGGGATCTGACCAGCAGCTGAGGGAGAGACAGAGAAAATAATGGCATTAACAACAGAACATGAATGATTAAATTATATTGTTATTATCAGGAGATGTTTGTAAAAAACTGAACCAAAATAAATAAGTAAATAAAATAAACACAGAAAACAAGGGAGAGAATAAATCATACTTAGTGTTATGAGTTAAAAAAAAAAAAAAATATTCAATATTCTTAAAAATGTTTAGTTAATAATAGATAGCACAATAAAAAAAAAAGTATGAAAAGCGATTAAAAAACCCTACTAACAAATAATAAAATGTCATTTTAAAAATTGCATTTTTTTTTTTTAAATAGTCATTTATATAGCAATAAAACTTTCTACACATTTTTGTGCATCGTTTCAACTGACATAACACCTTTACTTAGTGAATAAAATGAGTGGACACAGGGTAGTGTTTTATGCCATATCTCTCACCTTGCATTGCCTTGTACTGCATGGGTGTAATATGCTCAAAGCCAGGAGGCGGTACATCCCAGTACTTCTTAATTTTTATCTTCTTTTTCTCCCGGTGAGGAGAACGGCTTATTTTCAGAAAGGCAGAGAGAAAAAGAAAAGTACTCAAGTTAATTAATTTGTATCTAACTGGTATATTAAATGTTCAAGAATATGATGATTCATTTTTATCTGACAGAGCTAAGACATTTTATTATATTTTATATTATCCCTTAAAATCACAGTGAAAAGTAGAGAAATTAAAAACACAAAATAAAAAACTGCATAATAAACTGCAATTGTTACAATTAGCACTGATTAAAAAGATTTTTCCTAACATCATAATTCCACACATAGAGAAGGCTTTTAAAATAACAGTTCACCCAAAAATGAAAATTGGCTTTTTTACTGACTCTCAGGCCATCCAATATTTAGATGAGTTTGTTTCTTCATTGGAACAGATTTTGGGAAATTTAGTATTACATCACTTGCTCACCAGTGGATCCACTGCAGTGAATGGGTGCCGTTAGAATGAGAGTCCAAACAGCTGATAAAAACCTCACAATAATCCACAAGTAATGTACACGACTCCACCAACTGTTTTAGCTTATAAACAATGTTTGATCTGTGCATATTTCTCTCCTGATTCAGACGAGAAAACATCTTCACTGGAGAAAGCAATATAATGAATAGAGGACTCATAATTTAGCCTGAAGCAATGCTTTTCACTTCACAGGACATTAACTGATGGACTGGAGTTGTGTGGATTACTGTGATGTTTTTATTAGCTGATTGGACTCTCATTCTGAGGGCATCCATTCACTGCAGAGGATCCACTGGTGAGCAAGTAAAGCTGTAACGCTTAATTTTTCAAAATCTATTTTGATGATGAAACAAACTCATCTACATCTTGTCCTACATGTCCTGAGGATGAGGATTTTTTTAAGCTCATTTTTGGGTGAACTATTCCTTCAAAACAGAAATGAGATTAATAATTCATCTGATAAATGCCTTCAAAAAGTTACAACACTTGAATCTGGAAGATGTAAAAAAAAAAAAAAAAAAAAAGCCCAAACTGGGTCAGCCCATCTGCAGTATTACCTGACATTGTCTTGGGGATGGTTCTGAGTATGATCACTGAAATGACATTTAGGAACAGGGTTTGACATGTAGCTACTTTGCAGTAGCTTAAACCACGTACATAAACAACTGGATGAGGTTTAAGAGCAGGACTAATGATTTTACTGGGTAACTTGCTTTATTCTTGATTACTGTGCACTACTTCAGTTTTACATTTAAGGCATGAAGTGACTCATATTGTAATAACAGCATCTCTTACAACAGGGCTCAACAATAATACTTTATTCTGCTGCCAAGGCTTCAATAACTCGCAAAAAATCAGATGTTTAAATATGTATTTACATCAACAGACCTAAATCTCTCACTATGTGCTGGACCATCCTTATTGATGAGCCTTATAAAACATGACAACAACTCTAACCTGCGTCTATGGCGGCGGTCCTTGCTGTCACTGCGGCGTTCCCTACTTCTCCTCTCTCTGCTTCTCCTTTTCCTCTCCCGACTGCGGCTGCGTGATGGGCTGCGTCGCCGGTGCCGGTTCTCTTTGTCCCGCTCTGAGACAGAATGAAGACATGCAAAACATGAGCATGCAAAAACATGAGACAAAGCTGCAGGTTCCTGAAACAAACAGGAGTAAGGAAAGAAAAAGGAAATAGGAGAAAAGCCCATTCCAGCTGCAGAATTAAAGAAAATGACACAAAATTTGGCACAATATTATGCAGCTTTTCAGTTTTCACAGTGAGTATCTAGAGAAAAAAAGGAAGATTAGATGGAAAGGAAGGAGACAGGTTGTGCATAGGCCTAACAACATTAACACGATAACAACTTTTTGTTGTGCGATATACTGCCCCAGAAATAATTGCGATAAGCGATATTATTGTCATTTTAAAGACCATTTTATGCCACTGAATATATAATCATAATGTAACATCATAATAATGCAAGGCCTACACACTTCCAAATGACAACAAACTTTAAATTCATAAGAATATTTAGATCATGGAAATTAAGTATCAAAATATTAGATACCTTAAAAAGCTTGAATATATAGTAAATAAACATTTTCTAACAAAAAGTGCAAACAAGCAGGAAAAAAAAAGAAAAATGCACTTGTATGGAGATTTTCCCATCTACAGATTTTCCCCTGACCTTCTTTTCTCTGTAAATTAAGGATGCACACTATTGCTGAAAAACACAATCACTACTTAGAAATCAGATGTCTGCATGCACAAAGGCACAGATCCCTAAACAAGACCATATAATTTTTTTGTAGCTTTTTTTAAACGTGAACTAGCACCTCATGACTACACCATGTTATGCACGAGAAGCTGCAAAAGACACAGGCACAAGTGGAATGCAAAAAACATGGTGACATTAATTTTTAAGTAAATATAATGGGTGTCACCAAAATATAGAGTTCATGTACATATATTGTGCAATAAGTCGATATATTTATTATTGCGACAGGCCTAGTTGTGCATGCTTTTCTGGGATACCCACCATGACCGTTTAGACTGTCACCTGTGCAGAAGAGAATGAGAGAGGTTAAGTCAAGTCACTTTTATTTATATTGGACTTTATACAATAACAGATTGTTTCAAAGCAGATTCGCAATAATATACAGGAAAACAACAGAATAAATGTTACGAACTGGAGGGAAAGAGGAAGTTATTGCAACATATTGCAAACATCTTATAAGTCCTACAAACAGAATACAAAATGTGTCACTAACGACAGGTCATCTGATAACAATACTAAAGTTACATGCTGATCATGTAAGACAAAAGCTTTAAATAACATGCAATTTCTAGGACATTTATCACAAAAAAAGTCAAGTGAGCTGAGGTTTCACATATAAAACCCTCTCGGCACTTATAAAAGGTATGTTTTTAAAAATTCAATTTTGACTACAAAACATTATAATAATATAAGACTTAAGTACATTAAGCTTTTGTTGACACCTTCATATGCAAACAACTGCGCATAAATTAAATAAGCATCCAGTCAGTAAATATCAACAATTACCAATTCTCAAATGTTTATGCGTATTTAAAGCTTTCTAGATCTCTTTTCTTTATAGGTTAAGCATAAGATAACCAATATACTTCAAGCGCTGAATGAGTTATTAACGTAAGCGTCAATATGTGAATATTTATACTCACAACAGACACAATGTTTAGTTATTACGCAAGTGATTACTGTTCATGGCAGTTAATAGTGAACATTTATACTCACCTTGTTTGTTTTCAGAAAGCTGTCTCTCAAATTCATCAAAATCAGACATCCTGCTGTTTTGATCTGAAGCACAAACTTCAGTCAACACGGTTTTTCGCTTATAGATAGCTTTATTAGTCACACGCAATTTAAAGGGGCGGACTATAAAATATAGATGTTTTAAAATGTAACACGAGCATATAGTTTTCCGAGACACGTAAATTTCGTGCAGAGGAAAATAACGCTTTGCTTCAGAGGTTTGTTAGCTGCTAATGCTAACTCCAACCGGTGAAGGATGCAGGAAAATTAATGGTTCGCGTCGGCAAAATAGATGATTAAATCGTTTATAAGTAATGATTTGCTCTTTAGATATATTTCCTGATCGTCAAATGCTGTTATTTGTCATTATTTTATCTGCTCAAATCTAGCCCGTCTCGGCCTAAAAAGCTAACCTCTTACTCCGCGTTGGCGGATGCGCTGACCGTTTCTTCTCCGCACAGAAGTCACTCTGAACAAGAGCTTTGGCGCCGTGCGCCCCCTACAGGTCTGGAGGGAAGAGTTTTTCCATTTCTATCCACTTATTCACAAAACATTTCAGCTTTGATTGTTTTAGATTAGCCGTGAAATTTCCTATTTAAAAGGAATATAGTGGAGTTCATGTTGAAAATGACTGAATGCTCTTCCATACTGTGTTGGAGATGTGTTTAATAACAGCAGGGTACAATTTTGAAATGAACAGACATAATACAATAGGAAAAATAATAGGTAATCACGAAAACAAAACTGGCGTTTAAACTGACGCTACAATGTATAAACACTATTTTAGCATTATATTTAATCTTACACATGCATACCATGAGCTAGTAAGGAAAATGGTGAACAATATTTTCTCGTAAATAATATTTTAAATCAATAAACAATCTCAAAGATTTGATTTTTGTTTGTAACCTCCTTGTAATGTAAACAATGTCTCCAATATCACACATTTTGAATTTATATATTTCTTTGTCACTAACAACAAAAAAGTGCTTAAATAGACCCATATTACAAGTGTTTATATTTATTTAAATAAAGGCTTAATTTGTGGAGTCTGAAGTGATTTGTTAGTTTAACACTGCATCGGTATGCCACTCATTTACTGAGACAGCAATACACTTCAAACCTAGTGATTTCAATAATAAACAGACGAGCACAGTAACTACTTTGTTCTATGAGTTTCTCACACTAGCTTTTGAATGGAAAATAACTGCAGCTTGTTATAACCAAGGCCACTAATTAAAGAACAAGTTGCTCCTATATTATTTTATAGCAAATTTAGAAAGTTTGATTTAGAAAGGCAAGTTTCTTTCTTTTAGATGGTAGCAACCTGAGAACTTTATTTTAATTCAATAATCTTTAGCCTGACTCATATCATCCAAATGTGATCAAAAACATCAGAATACTAAAGTAAAGTGGTACCTTGTGTGATCCCCAAATTATGAAGTCAAACAAGACAAAGTCCCTTCCATTGAAGGATTGAGTTTCCAAACTTTACAGTAAGAAACTTTAGCATATCTAAAAAATAAGGAAAGGTAACCCTTCACATGCAGTGGCTGACTATTTATCTCACAAATGTCCCTTTATTTCTTTACCCACATACATTTTTTTTCTCTTTAACTTTCAAAACTGTACAGTATTTGTCCAAATGTTTGGTCAACAAGTAATTCTTGCAATCTGCACACTTTGCCTGAAGAATTATCATTATTAACGGAGTAGCCACAGAGTTGGGATTTGAACAGTTTTTCATTCAAAATGTGTAGATCTAGAATTGAGGTGGGGGAAAAAAAAAAAAAGCCCATAAAAGGTCATTGAATGGACTGCATAGTATCCAAACCACTATGTCAACATCGCCGGCTCCCCCCCCCAAAAATCAATACATTTGTGGAAATTTAGTGTCTGAACCTGTATGAAATGGGCAACAAGAGGTTGTTCTTCTTCAAGGCCTGCACCTTAGCGTGACCATCCTCGTCAAGAGCTTTATAGCAGCGTCTTGCATAATCCAGAAGCTTTTCCTTGGAGGAATCAAACTCACCAACTTCAGATACCTTCTCAGGAGCAACCAAAAGCATTTCAGCAATAGGAGTGGTGGAGGCAACGGTGTTTCGGTCAACTCCATGGACCTGGAATGCTCTTGACATGCTCTTCAACTTTTGATAGGTCACAAGGATCTTATTGTAGCGAAGAAGAACACCTGCAGGGTCTTTAACTGCAAACAAAATTGCAGTTATTAGATAGTTAGTTGCTTTGAAATATGTAGAAACTGGAGAAAAAAAAAAAAAAAAAAAAAAAAAAGTCCTCACCTCTTTGTCTTTCCATGCTTCGCGCGATACGGAAAACACGTCGTCTTTTCACCCTCGTCTGGCCATTCTGCCTGCCTGAACGGCTCTTATGTGAGCTTTTACAATCTGAATCATCACCATCATCATCTGTAACAACCTGCTCCTCTTCCACATAGTCTTCCTCTGCTATATACTCTTCCTCCTCAATCACCTCCTCCTCTTCTTGATCTGAGGTGAATAACAAAAAGTTAATAATTTACAATTTTAACAAATTTATCACTGCAGATCAGTTTTTATTATATAAAACAAACATTAACTGAAATAAAAATATTTGCCATGGTGACACTTCTTGTTTCATTTAGTTTAAGTACTAAAATAACTAAAACCAAATTAAATAAACGAAAACTTAATAGATATTAAACTATATAGATTTTCTTTTTTTGAAAATCATGAAAATAAGAAAAAAAAAAAAAATTATTAAAACTTTAAAATATGAAAATATAAAAATAAAATCTAATGTAAAATATTAAAAACTATAATATATGATATTATAATAATACTGTTACAGATAAAGAAAGCAATAGTGAGATTGGTGCAACTGATTTTTAATTTTAATTGAACATATATTAATAAAAAAAAGAGAAGAAGAAAAGGGTAGGTCTAAAAACAAACAAAAAAAAAAGCTAATTAGCTGTTTTTTCTGCTGCGCTTCTGGTTGCGTTGGGTGATTTTTCCAGAGCGTGTCATCATGGGTGACGGAGAAGGAATGACTGGCTTCCGGGAGGGTGGCTTCAGATTGGTGGGCTGCTTCGGAGTGGTGGGTTGAGGCTCAGCTTCTGCTTCAGTTTCTTAAATTAAATATAGATAAGACTTCATAAAATTAGATCATTACACTACTTTGCACAAGTCTAAAGCTACCTTTTCCCGTCATGCCATTGCTCTCCTGACTCTTGGTGGTGAAAATAAATCTGTCAAGTTGGCAACGCAGGAAGTCCCTCTCCTCCTCCAGATCTTCGATGCGTTTTTGAAGCCAGGAGTTTTTTTCCAGAGAAATCTGCAGTTGTGCTCGGAGGCTGGTAATCAGGAGGTACGGACTGCAAGAAGGAATCTGACCTGACGCCGACCCTACAGAAACATACTACAGTGTAGACTTTAATTGTGATAATCAAACATGTTACAATGTGGCTGAAGTAAATACCATCAAAGGTGTGGTCATTTTCATTAAAGAAACTAGACTCATCCAGGCTGTTGTCCTCAAAGGGGATGGAAATTTCATACCCATCTTCATTCTTCAAACCTGTAACCAGGAAAAAGACAAATCTGGCTTTATTAATCAGTGGATGGTAGCTGGTTTTTAGGTCCAAACTGGTAAACTGATGTAGACCTAAATTTTAAGGCCTCTAAATGATCAACATGATCAAAACCTTGCAGAAAAACCTGTTGTACATAATCTACTACATGCATTCCACCCTCGGACTGATAATTCATACTTCTTTAGCGAGAAAAGGCCTTTTAGTATAATTTTGACAATGTCCACCTTGAGGTTGTGGTCCATTTATTTTTATGCAAGTAAACATAAGAATAACTTTTATTTTGCTAGTAATATTTCAAGATGAACATTTACTGGACTGAAGAAACTGAAATTATCCATATCCATGTAAAATGTTAAAATATGATAGGTTTTTGAGAAATGTTTATTTGTACTGCATTTCAATATAATTTAAAAGACATACTGATGGGAGATATAGTGACAACTGATGTTTATATACATTTAATGCAAGCAGTCTGTTATACTTTATTGATTTACGTAAGCTTTCAGAATATAAATATCAGCGCCAAATTGCATATTTTTTGCTCAGTTTGGGCCCCTGAATGTGAGTGTGAGCTCTATAAGAGCCATTAAAGCCTGATGTATTATGATAAGAAATTTTTACAAACATTAAAAAAAAAAAAAAAAAAGAAGAAGAAGAAGGATTTTGTCAAAGGTTTCAATAAACTATTCCATTTGAAAGATTTTTTCTGCATTTCATGTCATGCCTTACCAAGCTGGTTTGTGGAACCAGCTGGCAACCAGCTAATAATAACCAGCTTATTCCATCTTAGCCTAACTAGGAATCAGCTCCAAATCCCAAAATCATCTCAAACTAGATTTCTCAAACAAAATTTGATTTTATCCAGTTTAAAGACTTTTTAGAATGAATAAAGTCTGACCTCTGCAGCTCCTCGTTCTTCTCTGAGCATCAGTCATCATGATTTCGGTGACATGGATCTGGCTGATGTTCACAAATCTACAACCAAACATAAATTCGCTCAAAAACACGAATCCAGCTGCTAACTAAACTAAACCGATACAAAACTTTGGAGCACATGCGTGACACAGAGCAGGGCGTGATGCAATTAATTACAACCAAGGACGACTAAGTAGTTAATTAGTCATTAACATTAACAAGTAGTTAATTAAACATTAGTTAATTTGCTTGTGTATCTTCCGTCCTGTCAAACAGGGCAACGGATGATTGTTTCATACATTACATGTTTCTGTTAATAAGGAAAGCGTGCGAGTATACTTAAATTAGCTTTCGATATATTAATTCGCATCAATTAGTTCCACTAAATTGCATGACGCGCTTACTGCATGCATATATGAGGGCTAATAAACTTACAAATACAATTTGAAGGACCTCGTTAGCCAAGCCGCAAACGGGATTGGAGAATCCGCATGTTGATTGGCTCTTGTTTGTTGTTGTGCGCCTGTGATGATCGCTGCATCATGAGGATTGACTAACTGAACGACAGTCTGTAGAACGAGATTATCCGGGTTATTTAGAAATCATTGTCCACACATAAACACGCCCACAGCAGATCCAATTTAGATGAAATAAAGTTTACTTGCACATAGCTTGATTTTTTCTGTCATTAAATTATGTTTTTAGATACTTTAAAATAAATTAATCAATAAGTGGTTGCTTATTTATTTTTAATTGAAGTTTTGACAAAGTAGCACATGGTAACTTATTTATAACCCTATAATTTAAACTAAAAATGTAGAATTTTAATTAATTTAGTGAGTTATGGTATTCAAACAGCAATGAATTTTACTGTAAATAGAAAGAAACGTTTTCAGGATTTTATTACTTTGAATCGTTGTAATCTTACATAGGGCTGGGCGGTATATCGAGTTTGTACGATATATCGATATTTTCTTTATAAGCGATACGATACGAGGGAATACCGTTTATATGGATATACAGTAGTTTGATACGAGCGCATCTGAAAATATAGCGGAGGACAGAGACTGAGCTGCTGCGGAGAAAGTGCATAATCAAGTTTGTTCTAAACAGGTGACAAGCTTTATATTATGGCCTTTAAAAACTGGTAAGACATAGTATAGTTTATAGTTTCGCATAGTTTACAGATTTTTTTTTTTAATCCAAATACAAAAACGAAAATACCGAGATATATACCGTATATCGCAAATCGGCCAAAAAATACCGAGATATGAATTTTTGCCCATATCGCCCAGCCCTAATCTTACAAGTACAGTTATGATAAGTATTTGTATCCACCTATAGATCATTTGGAGTATTACACAAGAGACTGTTGCAGTACTTAATTTCAAATTTGCATATAAGTTAATTTTTTTAAATTATCATTAAATATTTTGTTATTTATCATTTTGATGATATGACGTGATGACAGCGTAATAACTGTTTTAGCTATTTTCGCAGAAAATTGGTTACCATGGTTACTCATTTGAAAGGGCCGCATTCCGGTGGAGTCAAATATCAACACGTCTGGGTGGCTCCGGAAACAGCTTCAGACAGGTTTAGTTCATACCTGACGCAACCACACCTTAAAAGCGATGAATTATTTAATATTCGTGAAGTGAAGATACGAAAATAAAGGTCAGTTTATTGAATAATGCATCTTAGATCGACAAACATATAAGGTCTTCTGTGTTTGTCATTTTTGTGAGTAGATAAGACTGTCTGTTGTTTGAGTGCTGACACTCGCACATGGTTTTTCTGAGCTCATAATACTTTATAAAAGAAAGTTGGTGCAGTTATGTTGATCGATTTAACGTTTAAAATCACTTTACTTTCACAACTGTGACTTCAGAACCGAGATTTTACAAATGGCCCAACAGAGTAACAAAATCATTTTGTAGAAAGGTAAGCTGTTGTGGATTTGGCTTCATTTTTGTGTGTCAACCTTTTATTATTTGCATTGTGCAATTTTACACTGTAAATATACATTATATTATACATTGTTCATGAATGCATTAATTTATGCTATTTTATTGTCTGTTTGTCCCCAACAGTTAACATGGAGTGTGCTGGTTTGAAACACTGCAAAGTGGCCCTGGGCTTTGCTGTTATTTTTGACATTTTTGGCTTTACGGCCCTGTTTCTGGGGCTCTTTGCACCACTGGAAATGAAGGGAAGAGATTTAGGGGACCTTCTTGTCTACACTGGGGCTGTCTTGGTACTGATATCTCTTGGCGGATGGGTCATGTGGTACAGCGGCAACATTGAGCCAACACGAAAGGATCTGAGCGGAATCGGCAATGCCGTGGATCGCTTGGCTCGCAACCTCAGCAGGAAAATATATACACATCGTGTCCACAGAGGGCCCTGACTTTTTGACGGTGATGCTGTTAGCTGTTTTATTTCGAATTTCTATTTAAATAAAAAAAGACAGTGCCTAATTTTTGTGCCTGACAGATTTAATTATGGAGATTTAAAGGGGAAAAATAGTATTGTTAAATTCTGACCTTACACCAGGTAAACTGCCTGGAAACAGACTCTAATAAATATTTGAACAACTCTACTGTAATTAGATTAAAAGATTAGATTTAATATAATACTACATTTACATTTAGTCATTTAGCAGACACTTTTATCCAAAGCGACTTGAGGACAATAGAAGCAATCAAAACCAACAAAAGAGCAACAACATGCAAGCGCTATGACAAGTCTCGGTTAGCCTAACGCAGTACACGTAGCAAGGTTTTTATTTTTTTTTTAAACAAGTAGATAGAATATAGAAAAGAAAGCTAGTGTTTTTGTTTTTTAAGAAAAGCTAGCTGTTAGAGAATAAATATGCAATTGATAGAGGGTCAAGTGTGTGTGTGTGTGTGTGTGTGTGTGTGTGTGTGTGTTTAAATAAAAAGAAGGGAGATAGATAAAATAAAATTAGAAAAGAGAATGCTAGAGTTAGAGGGTCAAATAAAGATGGAAGAGATGGGTTTTTAGCCGTTTCTTGAAGATGATACTACTATTGTAGTTTGTTCCGTTACTGTAACAAGTCATTAAGAACTTTACTAAACGAATTGTTACAATTATACTGTACTGTAGTGCAATGTATTTGTAACATGTATTTTTATTTGCTGTTGTTTTTGGCAACTTGTGGCCAAGAGCAGTTTTTATTCTCTGTAAAATGTTTTAGTTTTCTTTTTTATTAGTTATTAAAAATGGTTTCATTGAACATGTACACAAAATTTATATGATCTTGATTGATATTTGTCAGTATTATTTTATATTAAATGAACATGTTCATGTGGCCTACCCAGACAATTTTGTTCCAACTATCAGAGTAGAACATTTGCAGTACTTCATATGATCTCTAGGTGGAGACAAACTGGAGTATTTCATGTTATGGCAAGAGTTACTAGCGGTCATATTTTTTACATGAATAAAAATGACATTTTTGACTAATTAAAATGATTTTTTTTTAATAAGTGTTTTAAATTATGCTGTTCTTTGCTACAGATGGTATGACGGTTGTGAAATTAAAATCCAAATTAGCAAGAAACATTGTAAAAAAAAATATAATAAAAACAAAGGGAAATGTTTGATAAATATGAGACTACATTATTACTGTTATTTCATAGTGAAATATCTTAAACCCTGAATATTGTGTTTTTCTAAGTAGATAAACTTTCTTCCCTGCCTCTTCTAAAAGTGTCTCCAGTAAACAAAAACAAAAAAAAAGAAGCTTACAGTTAGTCTAAGACTTAAAAAAACTGGGCTTTATTTAGCTCTAGGGTCTTTTCCCATTTTACACTTTATCTCTGAGGGCTTTTCTTGTTTTAAGCCGTCTAATGGGATTGGAACTTATTAGCACATGTGGTCTAAAAGTGGGATATTCTTTGTGGTTCAGACTGGAGTGCATAAGGAAAATTGGCACCTGATGTGAGAAAAGTAGGCCTACAATGTGGAAAAAACAATGTTAGATACAAATACAAATTAATGATAGTTACGCAATTCTAAATCAATACATTGGTGTAATAAAAGAGAAAGCCAATTATGAGAAAAAAACCAAGCTAGAAATAATTATTTATAAATATGGTGGATCCCAAAGGTCAAATAACTACCTCCTTTTTGAGATTAAACATCCTGAAAATCTTTTGGACAGATTATAATGCATTTTATGCCTGTTTTTGAGGCAAACACCTTACTGTATGCTGTACCACTTTGGAAGAAAATCATGCTTGCCATTCTTTATTTCTATATTTCTATAGGGTGACAAATAGGGGTAAAAATATTCCACGATGCCTCTAAATTAATATGAGCTCATGAAAATGGCTTGCACAATAATTATAACTGTATCTGACTTCAGTATTTCACACGAAAGACATTTCATAGAGATTCAGCTATTTTGACACACTGTTTCTATCAATTTGACACAAAAAAGAAAATTGTATGTTTATATTAACCTACACTAGGTTAAGCAGATATGTTAGCTTACCACTTGCTGTAAAAAGAAGAAAAAAAAGGTAAATGCTGGTTTATAGACATTGATTATAGATTAGGCATTAGTCACAATAGATTAGGATATAGGCATTGACTGTGTTAAATCTTGGGACATGCCCACTGGGGTGCGTTTGCAGTAAATTGACATTATGTTTGGGTTTGCATTTAATCAAAGATGTAATTAACTGGATACCAGTCATTAAATGACCTGTACACAGACGCTTGGCTTTCCTTTCACATCACGTGTTCTTGTTCTTTCACTTTTTCCAGCTATGTTTATTTCTGTGTGCTCGCTCTCGTTATAGATAGAGGGATTGTCTGGTATGGGGACATTATCGTCGGCAGGACAAGGTAGACTGGGGACAGTAAGCTGATCAGAAGAAGACTATCAGGATGTATTTATGACCTAGAGAAAATCCAACGATTAAAAAGGTGGAAAGGTAAAAAAAAGATTTGATGTTAGGGAAGGATGGTAAGGATAGCTTGTATAGTATGTCAACACTCTCAGGTTTTTAAAACCCTGTGGTCTTCTCTTTTTCCCCCTAAAATTACTTTCAAACAATTGTGTATATTGTAGTTGTTTGGCCAACAGTTTTATCCAAAGTAACTTACAGCACACTTATTACAAGGACAATCCCCCCAAAGTGCCTTGGTCAAAGTCACAATGGTGGTATAAATCATCGCTAACATGCCTTATCAACCTTCCAAAAACACAATAAAATCCCCAATAAAAAATAAAAAAGGGATTTATTCAAGTGAGCAGATATTTAATATTCAAACAGAAACTCTTATTTTTTTTTCAATATATTTATTTAATTATATATATTTTAAATAATGCTGATAATCATGTCATTGCCCAGATAATTTAAAGTTTCAAGTGTTTTTTTAATCAGCTACTGGAAAGTTAGCAGTTTTTATTTCAAAAGTTATTAAAATACATTAAGATGCACACCATAAGAAGAAGACCATTACCACTTAGTTTAATGAGATTTATGAGGACCTGAATGGAAATCCCTCTCTCTAGATACTAATTGTTGAGATCAGCACACCTAGCACACTGTTTTTCAGGAGCTACATTTTTTTTTTTTTTAAAGACAGTTCATTTAGTCATTTTTTGTCATTTTATCATTTTACTTCTAAAAAATCATAAAATAAAATGCAAAAAACTGATATAATGGCAAACAGTTGTATCATATGTTTCGGCTCATCCAGGACTGTGTACTTCATTTTAGTGTGTCAGAGCCATTTAGCTAAAACGAAAATGTGACTAATTATTATGGGGTTATAAAAAAGTACAGTAAGCTACAGAACAGAAAAACCAATTGGGCAAAACATGAAATGTAAATCTTGTTCTGGCTGAGCCTTGTGGAATCTTGTTTAATTGACTTAACCCAGTATGGAGAGGTGGCCGCCTCCTTTAACACCGCCTCATTACTCTTCCACACTCTACCTTGATAACTTCCCCTTGATTCATCATTCTTGGTCCACAACCAAAGGTAAGCATATTGTTTTCTATTCATGCATACAGATTTTTGTTTTCTCTCTAGAGCACAATTACTAATAAGCCTAGTGATTTTAATCAGATCTTGCATATTCTTTGCTGGTTTGCACCAATATTAATCATTATATTAATATACACTAAATTAAACATTTATAAATGCATCCCAGTCAGTGGCTTAACTCAGTACAGCTTCTTACATACTTCTGAGTTTATTTATTCGTTTTTTATTTATTTCTCCTTTTTTGTGAGTTCTGCCCTAAATAAAACCTTGGAAAGAACCTTTATGAGACTAAGTCTGTAATATAGGTTGGGCAAAAACTTAGGCTAAATCGCTTTTGTTTACTGCAGTTTATTAGGACACTTTCATAATTTAATGACTTAAAAGGCATAGCCACCGATTACGTTAACTAGAAAATCTTGATAATAGATGGAATAATGTAAGCTATGCACAGCATAATTTGTAGTTACAGTTTCCTGATTGCAGCATGCAAAAAAAAATTGTAGTTACATTTTCCTAATTGCAGCATGCAAAAATTTGGGAACATTTTTCAGAGGTGAGGTTTTTTTTTTTTCTTTCTAAAGAGAGATACCTTTAAGTCACATTTTTCTAGTTTTGAAGCATTTTCATATTTTTTTCTGCAATGCTGACACTAGTTTATCAGTAGAGGGCGATAAAGAGCAGCTAAAATCCAATTTGAGAAATGTTATAAGTACAAAAAACATGACTAGGTCAAGATATTAAAAATGATAGGGAACTGTCTATTGACTGTAAATGGCTCAGTCTCACACAAATAATACCAATAATAATAATAACAAAAAAATAAATAAAAACGATAGAAAATATATGAGACACTTTATATGCCATATTTCAGGAATGACAATTTTAAAAACGAATTTTTGGGGTGAAATATGACCCATATTTGCATGTGTCATTCACTTTTTTAGTCATTCATATTCACTTTTGTACTTTTTTTTGTAATTTTAACTTTAATCTTGACTGACTACCAGTGTTGGGTAAGTTACTAGTTACTAATTACATCTTCAACCGTGTAATTAGATTACTGTACAAATTACTCTCTCCAAAAAGTATTTAATTACTTATTACTAATTAATTTCTAAATCCTATATCAATCTCGACAAGTTAATGATATTAGGATAGACATGAAATGGTTCTTTTAATTCTTTCAAATAAATAACTGATAACTACATACATTATTCTGGTCACACTTTAGATTAGGGTCCAATTCTCACTATTAACTAACATTTAACTATGACTTTTGCCTCAGTATACTCCTAATTACTGCTTATTAATACTTAGTAAAGTAGTTGTTAATTTTAAGAAGGAATTGGGTAGGATTAAGGATTTAGAATAAGGTCTTGCAGAATAAGACATTAATGTGTGCTTTTTGAGTAATAATACCAGCCAATATCCCAGTAATATTCATGCTAATAACCAACTAGTTAATAGTAAGAATTGGACACTAAAGTCTTACCAATATTCTTATTAACTCACCAAAGTATTTAAAGTGAGAAGGGTACATAAAAAGCATGCATTTTAAGGTTAGACTTTAAATTTTGATATTAAATCCACTATTGTATTGTATATATAATATATAAGTGTTCTACAGTCTATACACAGTATTAAGTTCAATTACATAAGAAATAACTGTAATTAAATTACAGAAAAAATAAGAGTAATCCCTTACTTTACTTTTTCAAGGGAAAAGTAATTAAATTACAGTAACTAATTACTTAGTAATAAGTTACACCCAACATTGCTGACTACTAAGGGCACAATTTCACACCTTTGTTAGTACATCAGTCACTTCTATCCTTTATTCTTCTGTCACTCACAGGGAAGTTATGGGAAACGCACAGAGTGGAGGGATTCCCAGAGAGATCCTGGATGACCTCAAGCTGACCACCAGGTTCTCAGAATCTGAGATTACCCAGTGGTATGAGAACTTCCAGAAGCAGTGTCCTACAGGTCGCATCTCACTACAGCAGTTTGAGGAGATCTATGCTAAATTCTTCCCTGAAAGTGATGCCAAAGCTTATGCCCAACACGTTTTTCGGTCCTTTGACACCAATGATGATGGTACATTAGATTTTAAAGAGTATGTTGTTGCACTTCACATGACCTCCTCGGGCAAGTCGACCTTGAAGCTGGAGTGGGCCTTCTCACTGTTTGATGTGGACAAGAATGGTTACATCACAAAACCTGAAGTGATTGAACTCAGCCAGGTAAGAAAAATGATTAGATGTCGCATAAATTGTACACAAACTGCTGCCGAGGGAGCGGTTCTCCATCCTCCATTCCACAGATTTACTTTGTTCCCAACATATCTATCATAGAATGTTCTATGAAAATGTTACTATGCTTTTTATTTACTTGATAGATTTTGTAAGCTTGAAGTGTGTCAATTCTGTGCCACTGAAGTCACCAAATGGAATTGCATAATTCATGATTTCCAACAGGCTTCCTTGAACACGCCCCCATCTATCATTTGTCAGAGAAACAGATAGTCCTGCCCCAAAAATACATTGGATGAGTCAATATTGATTCAATCACAGAATTCTTCACATATAATAGTATTTCAACTCAATATAGTTTCAAGCTCAAGCTTTTTAAAGGGTAGATTATGATTGGTTGTCAATGTTTTTATCATACAACATCTGGATTTCTTTTGTATTTTTTATTATTATTTATTTAATTTTTTTTTTCACATATTACTGTTTCTCTGTCGTTATCAGTAGTTGTGTTGTGAACTTCACCATGCTTGTGGACTTCACCACAGAATTATAACAATTATTAAAACTTTACAGATATACTTAAAAAAAAACAAAACAAAAAAAAAAAAAAACACTGACACCCATTGGGAATACATTAGGATAAAACATCATTAAAATAAACTCTGATATTACTCAGACAGTAAAAATGCAGTCACAATTGCTGTTGCTCAGCGAAATTTTGCTGGCGAAATCAAGCCATTTCTGAATGGGAGTTTCGGGTTTGGGCTAAAAAGTTTCCCAAGCAGATTTCGCTTGTGTTCCAGTTGGTCACACACATATTCCATATATTATTATGCTTTTTATTTACCTGATAGATTTTTTTTGTGTCATTTTTTTGCCACTAAGGTCACCAAACGGAATTGCATAATTCATGATTTCAAACAGGTTTCCTTGAACAGGCTCTGTCTGTCATTGGTCAGCCAAACAGATAGCCCCGCCCCCAAATGCATTGGTTGAGTCAATGTTGATTCATTCGCAGAATTCTTCACATATAATAGTTTTTCAAACTCAGTGTTTTTTATTTATTAAGTTAGCCATGCGACTGGTTGGTAAATGTACAGAAACTTTTGGGAGAATTATTAGGGAGTTTCGAGTGTGGGCAAAAGGTTTCCCAAGCAGATTTCACACGTGTTCCAGTTGGTCACGCAAATTTGCTGTGTTTATCAACCTTTGCTACACTATTGATAATGAACATTTGCCTGCAAAATTGCCTGGAAAATGGCAATGCCTGATGGTGGGACACCCCATCTAGTCACAAGGGATCATGGCTGTTTGAAAGTGTGTCAGACAGAGTCAGGTCGTTTTGACAATGACGGTTAAAACCATGGCCGTAGCCAGACTTTGTTTGCAGGCGTTAAAGAATTGTGCTATAATAACCCCTACAAATACAACTCATTATATACACTATAAACACTTTAAAAGAGACAGATATGTAGATGTTTGTGAAAGATATTTTCTCTGTTTTGGATGGATGATCATTTTTAAATCATACCCTATTTATTGCATCAAAATTTGTTAATAATTTACTATGGGGTGGATAATTTTATCAGTTGCTTCTTATTCATGCAACAAATACATATTACTGTTATAGTTTTCATTAATAATCATTGCTGTATAGATGATAACTTTGTCTAGTGTGCTTATGAATGTTTTTAGCATGACTTTGTGAAAATTTTACTACTATACTAAATGACATAGCATAGACTTCTTCATGGCTATGTTTGCATGTATTTCATTTCATTCTAACCTACTTATTCTACAGATCTGTGTAGGCTACTAGTGTTAAATGCTACTGTTTTTGACAAAGTTGATAACGTTTCTGACTGATAATATATATAAAAATGTATATATATAGATCATATATATATACATTTTTTTTGTGTGTGTGTGTGTTTCCCTTACCGATTGTTGTATCCTCTCAGACCTGTCCATGGACTTTTTTGATTACTTTAAGTTTAAGTGCTGGCGATGCAGTGTTGCCAGATATTGCTATTAAAACAAACCAAAAATGAAAATAAATAAAAATAAACCGAAATTATTTCAAATAGTTTGCAAATAAGATAAGATAAATATATCGCTGACCCTAAACTGCAGTTTCCCCACTTTATTA
Source organism: Spinibarbus caldwelli (assembly GCA_039654775.1). Taxonomy (NCBI): domain Eukaryota; kingdom Metazoa; phylum Chordata; class Actinopteri; order Cypriniformes; family Cyprinidae; genus Spinibarbus; species Spinibarbus caldwelli. The sequence continues at coordinate 9,773,490 of CM077245.1, forward strand.
ACTTTTTAAAGTGTCAAATTAAATGGAGAAGACAAATCCAAAAACGCTTAAAATAGCTGGATCTGTTGACATGGAGACTGCGCCCGCGCCCTCGCTCACAACTCCCTCAAGCCTCCTTCGCTTCGGCAACGTCGGCAGCGTCTTGCAGCAATCATTTTCATACCATGGACCCTAAACATTTTTGCAAACTGCCTAAACTGAATTATACATGTCATGCAGACATTCAATATGAGTTGTTTTAAACAGCAAATTAATCATTCAGAGAACAATTTTTATTTTTGAACATGAAAAATTTACTGAGGTCCGGACCTCGGTGACCTCAAAGCTGGCTACGGGCCTTGTTAAAACATAAAGAGCATTTAACATAAAAGTTGACCTAAGATCAGCGATTAGAAGCATAGAGTGACATCATCCTTAAGCTTGAGCTCTATAAGGTCTCATTGCGGAGGGAGGCAGAAGGATTGGGTGGTGGGTACTGTGAGAGAGATAAGCGCTTCAATGTGCAATCAGGATTTAAGACCATGGGCGCAGCGGGATTCAATGACATGTCAACTCTTAAGCCATCTTCTCAGAAATGGCCGATCAATTTCCCAGGGAGTAGTGTATGGTGTTGGACAGAGATGTTAGAATCAACAAAATAAATGATATCCCTTATATCATCTCAAAACAGTAAACTTTCATTCAAAAATAAACTAGTGTAATATTACATCAAAGCAGGGCTGTCTTTTGGATTATGACAACCGGGAACACTGTTGTGAATACATGTGAATTGTGGTACATAAAAGGGGACGATAGAGTTTCCTTCAAATGTCTGTGATATTGTATGTGTTTAATTCAGATAATTATTTGTAAACTTTAATTTGCTCAACAAGATTCTCTTCAAACTGTAGTAGCTCCAGCCTGACAGAAAATTCATTGTATAGAAGACACTTGCAGCATCACTGAGAATGATCAGAGAGCATTTTCAGATTTGTCAAATAATAATTTTGACCAGTTTATTGGAGTAAAAATGGATAGATCACCACAAAATAAATTCTTTCGGAATTTACTCACCTTCTTGTCGTTCCAAACATGACTTTCTTTCATGGAACTCAGACAGAATCTTAAAACTGAATTTGCAGTAAAAAATGAACGAGGGTTGTCGAGCTCCAAACATAATTAAGGTCAACTCACACAAAGACAATAACTATAATGATAACTATATAGTGTCTGCACCAATGCATTATAATGTTTTTATCATTCATCAGCACTTCAGCAGAGTAAAAAATTGTTCTGAAAATGATTCCAATGTTATTGTTTCTCTATGTCGTTATCGTTATAGTTGTTGTGTGGACTGCGCTACTCTCACTGAATTAGAACAATTATTAAAACTTTATAATTGTAATTACCGTTACATTTATTGTTCTTGGTGAACAGGTCTTACGCACTATATTCCAGGCATTCTGAATTCATACACAAAGTTTTGTGCAAACAGACCAATTTATTTATTTTAACATTTACAGAGTGATTAATTTAATTGAAAGTCTGTTCATTTTAGTCTTTTATTTATTACACTTTTTCACCTTGTATATTTTGAGTCAGAAGGGCACTCCAGACATGGCTGTCCTCTTTATCTTGCTAAAGCTCTCAAGTAAGATTGGCACAGCTGGCACCATTTCATCTATTTGTATTGGTCTATTGTTAGGTAACTTCAGTTAAATTAGGTTGAGCCGAATCAGCATGCAAAACAAATTACCAAACAAGTAAGTTAAGCTCTAAAGAAGGAGTAAGACATATATAGCACTGAGGCCAAACAGATAAGGAGCTGAGGGAAAAGGAGGAGAAATAAATTTAGCACATAGCCTAAACACAATCCATTAAAAATGAGCTAAGCATGGATTACAGGACAAAATAACAGATTTGGAAATAGGTTTGTGCGTCATAAAGAATAGGTCCATGTAATGGCCAACAACATCGTCATATACAAAAAAAAAAAAAAAAGCTGAACTCTTGAAATGTATTCAACATACATTTTTAATAAAAGAATACTACACCCTAACATGCAACATGTTGAGACTCATGAAACACTATATAAATCTATTAGGGTAAAATTTATTACTTGACCCATGGACAAAGACACAAGTGTGAAATACACAGATTATGTATTTTGGCTTTCTTAGTGGCACAGTAACTCAAATATGATAAATTGCCACTAAACCTACAGTGATTCAAATGTTAATTCCACATTCGCTTTGACGGCTTTGGTGAGTTTATTCAAGCCAATTTGATCCAGTTTTCTCACATTTCCCATCAGGCAATTTTCAATCTCATACCAAAAGCGAAGCAGGCAAATCTTCCCAGTGATGAGAGCACACCAGAGAAGAGAGCAGAGAAACTCTGGGCCTTCTTTGACAAAAAGGACAACGGTAAGAAAACTAACTTAAGATGGTCTGTTGTTAATCGATATTAGCATACAGAGAAAACATTTACAAAGTAAACTCTCTCTCACGCATGCAGAACGAGTCGCAGAGGGAGAGTTCATCGAGGCCATTCAGTCAAACGAGACTGCACTACAGCTCATTCAGTACGACCATAAATAACCCAACATGATAATGTTCATGCAAACTTCAGTGCATTTGTTGTATATTAAATGTGTTCATTAAAGACTCGCCATCCTTAATTTGTGTCGCCATTGTGTTCTGCTAGTTTCACATGTTTTTATTAAAGCAACTGTATGTAAATTGTTTTTTTGTTTGTTTTGTTTTTTTTTACCTTGAAATATCAGTTTCAAAGTCATTCTGATGGTGCACTCACTCTAATAAGACAAAAGGCTTCTGTTTGTTTCCCACACTCCCTTGCTTTACTGTGGAAACAAATGCACCTGTACAGCCGTTTACTGTAATTATGACTGTGATTTTTTAGGTCAATGAACTGTAGGGGGCTCCAAAGTCGAAACAATACACTACATACAGTTGCTTTAAGCAACAGATACCCGTTTTAAAAATAGTTGCAGTATTATATTCTGTTTCATTTGACTGTAGTTTCTTGGTTAACGGTATGTTTGATTTCTGTCATGCATTTGTTGAATTAGAGGTTTGTTTGTATGCATGGCATAACTCTAATGGTCTTTTTTAGATTTCAGTTTGTAAGTTTACATGCATTTGATGTATGCTATTGTTTAGTGTCCATTTGAAATGGTTTGCTTATTCTCTCATATTAAGATATGGTGTCATTTCATTTGTATATTAATTCAAACAAGTTCTTATGGTTTATTTTTGCACTATATTACATTGTGTTATTGCAAAACAGTTGTGTAAAGATTTTTTGTCCAGACAGACTGTTATTAGTTAGTTATTGATTGAATGGAACATAACAAAATAACAACAAATGCATTTGTGTGTATACTTTTACCATAACTTGAATATGTATGCTGTAACCTGACCATCAAAAAGAGAACATTGGCTTAAAAACATGCAAAAAAATGATCTCTCCTCTCTTGTCATTTGTTTGTGATTTTGATTTTCGTTCTTACCGTTTCTCATTCTCTCCATCTCTCACTTGATCTCTGTTCCTTACTGGGGAGATTATTCACATAATCTTCTGTCCAGCTTTTGAAAGCATCTGTCTAAATCTGCTGGAATTCCTGTATTTTGTAATCTGTCCATCGCTCCATCTTGTTGTATATTCAGATTATGCGATATATTGTGCTTGGTGATCTTACTGAAAAAAACTAAATATAATGAAGTGAAGAATGATTGTAAAGATTGACACAACCTTAGAAAGCCAGATGTGATCAGAACTAAATTGTAATTGCGAATATTCTCAGAATTCATGGAGCTAAAACTCTAAATCACTGTGTGAACAAACATTTCTTTTTTTTTTTTTCTTTTTTTTTTACTATTGTACAAACAGTAAAAGAAACATCAAGACCTAGTATTTCAAATTGACACACAGGTTCTCACTTTTGCGTGTAGGACATGATTGACATTGAATAATAAAATTACAGTCCAAAATTACTCTGAATAAATGTCAAGATCACGTCTAGTATGCTGATTACATGAATACATGGATATTTCAACACCTGCGGAGCATGTAAACTTCTTTTTTAAAGGCCTAAAATATGGATCTATACAAAATATGGATCTAAATTAGAAAATGATATGCATTTAAACGTTCACTGATGCTGCTGATGATGAAGGACTTCCTGAAGGTGTTCTCCTCAACACATTTCATCATTCCCTTCCCTCTCTAGTGCATCTTCCAACTCATCCATTTCTCTGTCACAGTCCTCGCATCCCTCTCTCCCACACCCCCCCACCAGTACCAGTCCATGAGGACTTTTTGCCCCCACCATACCCCCACCAGACACTTCCTCCCTGGGGCACCATGTGGTGTCGATAAAAGCACCCTTCTGGCATTGCTGAACCAGTCGGCTGACGGAGTAGAGGCTCCCACCGCCGGTGGTGATGACCTCATCATATGGCGGCGCGTGGCTGGCAGCACGGGCCTCTTCCAGACGGATCCGGGCACGGTGCTTCATCTCAATCAGAGTTTTGGTGTAAGAGTTCAAGGTGAATACAGCTGCTGCCATGCAACAGCTGAAGGAGATCCACGCCATGCTGTGGAATGATTACCAATATTTCAAATGATTTGACTTATCTTGCAAACACTTGACTTACACTACCATTCAAAAGTTTGGAGTTGGTAAGATTATTTTTTTTTAAATAATCTCTTATGCTCAACAAGGCTGCATTAACTGACCAAAAATACAGTAAAACATTAATATTGTAAAATATTAATACAATTTACGATAACTGATTTTTATTTGAATGTATTTTAAAATGTAAATAATTCCTGTGATGGGAAATTTGCATTTTCAGCTAATTATTAAAGTTATGAAAGGTTCTTTATTTTACAATTTATCCTAAACCTTCTGTTTATTTGCAGGTTTTAATTATGTAATGAATCCCAAATTTTCAATGTTGTCCTAAACTTTTGGATCCTATAGCATTTTGCAGTTTTGTGATAGAAAAAAGAAAAGAAAGGCACAAAATTACAGCAGGGAAGAGTAGAAAAAAGGTAGAGTATAAAGATGGACTGCAGAAAGACAGAGACTCACGCAAATGACCAGCCGTAGTCCCACGTCTGAGGTCTCCAGTCTTTGGGCCCAATGCTGACAGTCATCTGAAATACTGTTGTATACATCATATGTGCCACCATTCCCATCATACCTGAAATGAAGAAAAGATATTGTTCTCCCTGTTACATAATGATTAAGAACCTTATTTACCAAACTCCCATTCCTCTTAGAAACTCACCAGACAGCACAGTGCAGATGGCAGCAAAAGCATTGATCTTGAGTGCATACATGTCCTTATTCAGACACAAGAGCAGCAATTCCACCCACATCAGAAGAAAACCCATTGCCAGGAGGCTGATGTATGCAAACTCTGATATCACTGAAAGCCACAGAACTCCTACAGCATATGAAACAGAATCAGAAATGAGCTATTTCATGCCAATTTCTGTATGTATATCTCATATCCATCTCACCTTGTGTTTCTCCAGGGGTCAGTTCAATGAAGCTCCGACATTTCTCACCTGTGAAGAATAAGCAGTCTTTGCCAACTGTTTCTTGGTGAATCTATCTATCTATCTATCTATCTATCTATCTATCTATCTATCTATCTATCTATCTATCTATCTATCTATCTGTCTGTCTGTCTGTCTGTCTGTCTGTCAATCTATCATCTCACTTTAAAAACAGTGAGGTGCATTATGTAACTTAAGAAACTTGCAGCCATGTCCTCTGAGTTGTGTAAGACTGTCTTGTTGTAGCAGATGTTGAGAACTGGGGTGACCCCATGGCAGTTAAATAAGGGTTAAGAAAGGCCACAACAGATGTTCAAAGGGACTGAATCAGGACATTAGTATCAAGAACAGCTTTGACAGTTGGCCATATGACAGTAGTTTTTAGGTGTTAATTGTGTTTTACTCATTTTCTTTGGACCTGAATTGAATTCCATTAATTGGAATTTTATATAAAGGACATTGGAATTCTCCAGCCAAACAGCTGCAAAATAACTCTGTCAGTAAAAGTGAATTTTGATTATTTGTAGCTTATATTGCTTAACCTCATAATTAATATCAGAAAGAAGTATACTGAACCATTTGCCCTCACCAGCACCATCATTGTGTTTCTCACAGGACAACCAGAAGCCAGTGTGAAAGTAACGCAGCATGTATTTGTCTTCACCCGTCTCCCAAATGTAGTGAACTGCATTTGCCAGATTTTTGGCTCTCATACGGGCCAGTTCCTCCTTCTGCTTGGGGGACATTGTCACATTGGAGTCTCTTTTCTTGGGGTCTGCTGTTGGGACCTCTGTGGAAAGAGGGAGAATTGAGTGGAGAAGACAAATAAATAATGACAAATAAAAAGAGACTGATTGAATGTGTCAAATCTATTATACGATTACACACACACACACACACACACACACACACTACAATTTTTGCTTTTGACTAGAATTGTGCAATTGACACTGACGGCTATTGTCCAGGATCTTTCTTATAATCATGTAATTCAGTGTTCACCTAATCTGAAGCAAAACCTTTCATTTTGAATCCTTCATAATGTTCAGATTTAGTGATAATCTCCCTCAGTCTAAGAGGGGTTAAAATTATGTTAGATTTGTAGAGGTCTGACCTGGAAGATTACACTACAGCAAGTAGTGACCTGTAAATCTCTTTTCTTTACAGTTTGAAAGTGCAGTAGGTTATTTTAAGGGGATTATGGTGGTTTTACTGTGGTTATGAGTAGTTTTACAAAAGAACACATCTGTAAACAGACTGTACTCTTTACACTTCTTACCAAATGTCAGTCAAGTGTGTTATGCACTGACTAGGATTGGGAGTTTATTCACAGTCAATTTCATTAAAAGAAATACCAGAACAGAATTACGTTCGGTTTTGTTACAGGCTCTCGCAAGTGCATTCCGCCGACGCGAACGCAATGTTGTACTAAAATACTCTGACAGAGTTTATTTATTCAACACCGTAACCCAATCTTAATAGCGAACAAATGTCATGATCAATCATTTGGATTCCAAAACGAATGAATCTTGTAAGCCGGTTCTTTTAGCGAATCAAAATCATGCAACTCAACTAGTGTAGTTTGATTCATGGATATATGACTCTTGAATGAATGAACAGATTATTTTTAGTTAATCAAACACATTTCGAACAGGTAGGCTAAGTCCATTCCCGAACAAAAGGGTCTGATGAGTCGGTCCTTTTTTTGTGAATCAAACACATGCTGTTTACAACTAAACGTAGGTCTAGATGAGTGTAGTTGATTGTTTGTTCAAAAAGGCAATTAGCTAAACATTATGGGTTTTGTCAGTAGTATTTTATGAATAATAAATGAAATATCCCAATTTTAGTTTGCTAAGTAGGCCTAGCTATTGTTGGCTGTATGCATTTGAACTTTTCACAATCATTTCTGTAAAAAAAAAAAAAAAAAAAATGAAAATTGAAATTATTTTACAGTGCACACTCTTAAAAATAAAGGTTCTTTATTGGCATCTATGGTTCCATGGAAACTTTCCATTGTACAAAAGGTTCTTTATAGTGGAAAAGGGTTCTTTAGATAATATGCTAATAACACTAAGAAAAAAAATGTTTCATTTAAGAACTGTTCACTGAAAGGTTCTTTGGGGAACCAAAAAAATGGTGGTTCTATAACATTGCTGCAAATTCCCCTTTTGTAACCTTTATTTTCACACTCCTTACCAGTTGTATAAGGCTGGCTGTTGTTCTGTCCGCAGTTCTTCATTTTGACAGGCGACAGACAGAGAGGTTTGACCACTTTGTGTGTGCCCTCGCACCAGTATGAGGTACAGAAGGCCAAAACAGAAAGCGCTAGGGCCAGAGACGTCAGCGAAAGAGACAGCAAGGACCGATTCCTGCGAGACAACTGCTCCAACATGGTGCAATGATACAGACAAGAGCTGATACTGCAAAGACAACATTCAGGTACTAAGAAAGAAGCTTTGTGTGCATATCCACCGACATATGAAATTAGAGTTAGTAAAGATGAGGTGAGGGAAAGGGAAGGGTGACAAACGTGGGTAGTTGTGTACAGGAAAGCAAGATTACTAAACCTAGAAGAACTGATTGAAGTGGCAGGCCAATGCCAAAATGTCAAAAGTCAGAGAGGAGGATTTTATGAGCAGAAACTTTGAAGACGCAAAGGCAGAATTAAAGATCAGTGGAAGTGAGATGATGAGCAGAGGATTTAAAGGAAAATACACTTGCCGGTGCCTTAGGTTTTCATATTAAAATGCAGAAATAGCTCAGAAGGTGTTAAACATGTTCCTTTGGTCTACGACCAACAAATGTGGCCAATACGTCCTCAAAGTCAATGGAGATGAGGCTGACAATCACAAATCTTCATGCTGAATATTCAGAGGTGTTTCTCAGATGTATGCTCTTCAGCTCAGCACAAAAATGAAATTGGTCTTAAGTTGGGGAGTCAATCAAAAATAACCTTGTTCTTCTCTTTGAATTTGCCCATCTCTCACCTGGTCTCTTTCTTGGAGAGATTTACTGAGATTTTCTGAGAATTTCGTTCTTATTCCATGTCTTAATCACCAACATCCATTTCTTTGTAATCCTTCATGATCTCAGTTAATCTGTGGGAGAAAGGTACATCTGTCTCTCCAGGTCCATCCAGAGCCCCCAGACACCTAAACAACAAACCATATTATCAGAACAGATTAAGTATTATGAAGTAGATTTAAATGTAGATCTTTGTGTCTGATCTATAGATGTAATAATAATTTAAATTATAATTTAAATATCAATTAAATATCCATGTATTATTCACATTATTACAACAATATGTGTCATCATTGTATATCATTTTGTTTTAAATTAAATATTTACTTGGACACGTTGAATTCTATACATATATATATATATATATATACACACACACACACACACACACACACACACAGTCAAACCAAAATTTATTCAGACAACTTCAACATTTCTCACATTATCAGTTTATTCGCTATATTTATTCACTTTAGAAAATGGTAATAAAATACGACAAGAACTCAAGAGTTAAACTGTGTCAGAACAAATTCATCTTGATAATGTCAGATAACTTTGATAGAAAGGTATGTAACAAAACATGGTCAGGTCAAAGTGTCAAATCAAAATTTTGGTCCCAAATTTTTTGTCAGTTTTACAGGTAGTCCACTGTATGAAGTATTTTTGGGTATAATATGTCATAGTTTACTTTATTTTGCTATCCTCACTTACATAAATTAACTGTAGTGTCCCGCACTCACTAGTTTTTGGTTTGACTGTATACACACAAACACATAGCAACAGCATTTTTGAAAGAAACATTTCTCACAGATGTTTAAAAATAGCATTCCTTTACCATATTTGCAGAGATATATGTGGTGCATATATGGCTTCTATTTAATTTTTTTTAATTGTTATAAAGTAAAGGCAAAATGCACACATAAAAATTGTCAAATTGGTATTACATTTCCTAAAAAGTATTTTATGCATTATCAAAAAGTATAATATAGACAGAAAAAAAGAAATGCAACCCACCTTCAGCTGCATTCACCTCTGTTTCACTTTTATTACCTCACTGTCTCTCACAGTTTTCTTTTATTCATTCTCAACCTCGAGTGAATGTTTATGACAAATCCACCCAGATTTCACTTAATCCGCCCAAGTCCATCTGTTCCTTCGATTTTGCCTCTTTCTATAGTTCCATTTTAATCTCTCTCTCTCTTCGCCTACAACCAGGTTACATTCATCTCCTCCATGTGAGGCTGCTGAATTCAATGGTTCTCTTTAGATATACACAGTGTCAAGTCCTCCTAAGCACATGTATTTTGTCCTTTCTATAATCTTAAGAGCTTTACAGATTACATTGTATTGTCCAGGACTGCATACAAAACTAAGCAATTTAACTACAGAAGTGCCAGAAAATGCTTTCTTGTTCATCAGTTAAGGGATACAGTAGCTTAATGGTTAAAAGAATATGTGCTGCTAACCCAGTTGTTGCAGGCTCAGTGTCAATAAATGACATCAAAGTAATGGAGTGTGCCTGCAGGAAATTGCTCTGTATAGTGATTTAGCAATTAAAAAAAAAAATCCTATTATATTGTGCTTTTCTTCTGAAACCTTAGCCACAAGTCTTTGCATCTTTAAGAACACAGTGGTAAGTCTGGACATATAATCCAGCACTTTCCGTTAATGTAATGATCCCCCTGGTGTTTGAAACAGTAGTGCAGTAGCGTAACTCAGCTGGGCTCTTCCTCAAGGTTTTAAAAATTATTTTCTGTGGATTATTTTCTGTAGGCTCCTGTATAAAAACTGTAAAGCTTTGCCTACTTTAAGCCACTTTTGGATAAAATGTCTGCTAATTAAATATTTTATTGAACCTCGAACATGCCATAACGTAAATAATACAGTTACTAGAATGAAGGATACTTTTCAATGATCTTGTCACTTTATTCTTGAATTGTGCACTTTCACAGGTAACACCACAAGTTTACCATAGCCGATTAAATAAATAAATAAATAAATAAATTCATAATAAAAAATAAAACTGTAACTGAGCCTATAATTATAGTTAATATGGAAATGCTTTCTTGCTTTCTTCATTCATTTTTGAATTTCATCTAAATATGATGATTTTGGCTCATCTTCCAATACCTTCTTCATTGACAGAATAACAGTATAATTCTGACAGAATAACAGTATATCTAATATCCCAATATAATAATAATAATAAAAAAAACGGTCTGAATTATACAAATAAATAAAAACTCCACTGATAAAAATAAATGTCTGATAAAGATGCATCTTAATAAACCATTTTACACAGAAAGAACAAAGAACTTTCTTTAAATAAATATTCAATAGTTTTATCCTTCTCTTCACCAATCCTCTCATATTGTCAATTTACTGCAGTAAACAATTCCCAACAAACAGTGTGCATGATCGTCCCTTGCTGCCATCAGCAGATTTGTTTTTATATTGACCACAGAACAGATCCATTCCAAGGCAAACAACATATTCAAACATGTAAAAACAATAAATAAATAAGTTAAAAGTGATGTGGTCAAGCATTAAGAACCTCAAATTCTTGATACATCCCATACCTCTTCATATAACATAACCAACTAATGCATTAAAAATGTTTATGACTGGAATGTCTCTCATCATAATTATCACAAGCCACATTTAGATTTTCCAATATGCATAATTCTGTGCATTATTGAGAATGATGCTTATGGAAACATTTACAGACAGTGATGCAATAGAAAGCAAATAAAAAACAAACAAAAAAAACAAAAAAAAACAAAAATATATATATATTCAATGCTGGTTATACAAATTAAATGTCAAAGTACATCTGGGTCTCTTACTTGGTGGCTTCCTTGGTTATTCAGTTAGGTTTGGGAATAAACATCTGTTTGTTCACTCTTTAAAGCAAGCTGGATGTTTATCCAGGTATGTTATCAGAGAAATATATACTACTGCTTAAATATCTGTTTGGGGACAGTGAGATACTTTAAGTAATAAGAAATATTAATATTTCTTATTATCAATGCTGAAAACAGTTGTGCTGCTTAATATTTTTGTGGAAACCGTAATACATTTTTTCCAGGATTCTTTGATGAACAGAAAGAAAAAAACAACATTTATTTTAACTGGAATAGAGTATTTTATTAATATTTATTTGAAATAGAATCTTTTGCATCAATGTAAAAGTTTTTACTGTCACTTCTGATCAATTAAATGCACCTTTTCTGAACAAAAGTATATTATATATATATATATATATATATATATATATATATATATATATATATATATATATATATACACACACACATACACACAGGTGCATCTCAATAAATTAGATACACACAGGTGCATCTCAATAAATTAGAATGTCGTGGAAAAGTTCATTTATTTCAGTAATTCAACTCAAATTGTGAAACTCGTGTATTAAATAAATTCAATGCACACAGACTGAAGTAGTTTAAGTCTTTGGTTCTTTTAATTGTGATAATTTTGGCTCACATTTAACAAAAACCCACCAATTCACTATCTCAACAAATTAGAATACTTCATAAGACCAATAAAAAAAACATTTTTAGTGAATTGTTGGCCTTCTGGAATGTATGTTCATTTACTGTATATGTACTCAATACTTGGTAGGGGCTCCTTTTGCTTTAATTACTGCCTCAATTCGGCGTGGCACTGCTGAGGTGGTATGGAAGCCCAGGTTTCTTTGACAGTGGCCTTCAGCTCATCTGCATTTTTTGGTCTCTTGTTTCTCATTTTCCTCTTGACAATACCCCATAAATTCTCTATGGGGTTCAGGTCTGGTGAGTTTGCTGGCCAGTCAAGCACACCAACACCATGGTCATTTAACCAACTTTTGGTGCTTTTGGCAGTGTGGGCAGGTGCCAAATCCTGCTGGAAAATGAAATCAGCATCTTTAAAAAGCTGGTCAGCAGAAGGAAGCATGAAGTGCTCCAAAATTTCTTGGTAAACGGGTGCAGTGACTTTGGTTTTCAAAAAACACAATGGACCAACACCAGCAGATGACATTGCACCCCAAATCATCACAGACTGTGGAAACTTAACACTGGACTTCAAGCAACTTGGGCTATGAGCTTCTCCACCCTTCCTCCAGACTCTAGGACCTTGGTTTCCAAATGAAATACAAAACTTGCTCTCATCTGAAAAGAGGACTTTGGACCACTGGGCAACAGCCCAGTTCTTCTTCTCCTTAGCCCAGGTAAGACGCCTCTGACGTTGTCTGTGGTTCAGGAGTGGCTTAACAAGAAGAATACGACAACTGTAGCCAAATTCCTTGACACGTCTGTGTGTGGTGGCTCTTGATGCCTTGACCCCAGCCTCAGTCCATTCCTTGTGAAGTTCACCCAAATTCTTGAATCGATTTTGCTTGACAATTCTCATAAGGCTGCGGTTCTCTCGGTTGGTTGTGCATCTTTTTCTTCCACACTTTTTCCTTCCACTCAACTTTCTGTTAACATGCTTGGATACAGCACTCTGTGAACAGCCAGCTTCTTTGGCAGTGAATGTTTGTGGCTTACCCTCCTTGTGAAGGGTGTCAATGATTGTCTTCTGGACAACTGTCAGATCAGCAGTCTTCCCCATGATTGTGTAGCCTAGTGAACCAAACTGAGAGACCATTTTGAAGGCTCAGGAAACCTTTGCAGGTGTTTTGAGTTGATTAGCTGACTGGCATGTCACCATATTCTAATTTGTTGAGATAGTGAATTGGTGGGTTTTTGTTAAATGTGAGCCAAAATCATCACAATTAAAAAAAACAAAGACTTAAACTACTTCAGTCTGTGTCCACTGAATTTAATTAATACACGAGTTTCACAATTTGATTTGAATTACTAAAATAAATGAACTTTTCCATGACATTCTAATTCATTGAGATGCACTTATATATATATATATATATATATATATAATTAATACTGACCCCAATCTTTTGAGCAGCAGTGTATATCCAAAATCTGCTCCAGTAGATATGACAGTTTTCCTAAAACTTGAAGAACAAGACCCTTATGGATTCTAAAACATCACTGAGTGAATAAACACCTGCTTCAATCTCTCAGTTCATCATGTTGGAAAGGCTGGGGTATGCATGCTTTTTTTTCCCAAAACATAAAGTATATTGTTTTATATACTTACAGTATATTGTTGCTCATTAATATTTAAATATTTGCACACACCTATACACACACATAATCAACTAGGGTAGATGAAGGGGATGGGGAAAGGAGAAGGCTAGGGATGAATGTATGCTGAATGGAGAATAGCTAAAAAATGCTATTTCCTTTCCCAGCAGCCCCAGTTCCAGAGCCCCAAACCAATGGAGGTCGCTGAAGAACTGGAGCTTGTGGGGTAACCGTTCCTGTGAAGGACATAGGAGATAACTCACCAATAAAAGTGCCTGCAGTGCTGGGTTGTATCATTCTAGGGTTAGCCATGGAAAAGCCCATGTTGGACATTGTCAAAGCTGAATGGCTTGTATTCTGGGTTGGAGATGCCATATGGGCGACAGGCACCTCGAAGGCTGTGTTTAGTGGGGACAGGCCACTGGAGCAGGGTGACATGGAGTTAAAACCAAAATAATTTGGGTTTGAAGGCTGTGCAGCTGAACCACTTGATATGTTGCCACCCAATGGCCTGGTGATGCCTGCGGCTGGCAAAAATCCTGGGAAGGATGACAGTTGAAAGTGCAAACAAAAAGGGATGGTGGGTGATGGGGAGGAAGGGAGAAGGGAAGTGGATAGCATATAGAAGCAGGGATAAAGAAGGTTGAGATGGGATCAACATCAACTACGTAAAGGTTTTGTTCCACATGACTATATGAACTCTAGGCTTGAAAAATACTGCGTCACAAACACTCAAAAATAAACAGATACTATACAGTGCATCACTCTCTCTTTCTCAGTTGCTCTTATTGTCAATGTCTCTCTCTTTCTCTCTCAGCCCTCCTTACCGGGGGCTTTTTGGGTGGGGATGGCGTTGAGAGGGGGCTGTTTAGGTTTGGGCTTGACTGACAAAAGAGAATCAAAGTCCACCAGTGAAGCACCTTCTCCAAGGAACAACGCCGGCTTTTTGGTCTCATCAGCAGATTTTGTAGCAGTGTCACCTTTTGATAGAAAAACAAATGTAAGGCAAAAATCTTATTGACCTTGTACTATTGAAACACAAGTGTTTAAATGAGCCTTGCTTTTGGAAGTTTTTATTTAATATTATACACTACCTTGTAAGGTTTGGAGTCAGTAAGATTTTTTCTAATAATTGAATACTTTCATTCATTAAGGATGCAATAAATTCATTAAAAGTGACAGTAAAGACATTTATAATGTTATTTAAAATAACTGCTGTTCTTTTAAAATTTTCTGTTAATCAAAGAATAGAAAAAAGTTTTGTTAGAAAAAAATTTCCACAAAAACATAAGGCAGCACAACTGTTTTCAACATTGGTAATAATAAGAAATGTTTCTTGAGCACCAAATGATTTCTGAAGGATCATGTGACACTGAAGACAAGTAGTAAATCAAACAATAAATTACAATTTTAAAATACATTAAAATAGACAACAGTCATCTGAAATTGTAATGATATTTCATAATATTATGTTATTTATTGCATTTTTGATAAAATAAATGTGGTCTTGGTAAACATGAAAAAATCTTACCAACCCCAAATGTTTGAAAGGTAGTGTAAATCGTATTATTCATTTTATTCATATAAAAATTACTGAAGAAATAAAATGCAAAAGAAATAAAAGAAGAAATAAAAACAAAAACAAATTAATTATAATTTATTAAAAGTAGAAAACACTAAAGAACAAAATTAGATGAAAGTTAAGCTCAACAACAATTTTTATATTTATAGTGCTAGATATTTAATGATCTGAAATTGGATAGAACTCAAAGAGGAATTTTAAACATTGAAGGATATCTTGTTTATAAGTGTCTCAAACAAACTCTTCAATTGATTCAATGACATGAACATTGCAGACATCAGCCTGTTTGTAAACTAATAAGTATATATTATTTTTGTATATAAGTATTGTAAATAAGTATATATTATTTTATCAGAAACTGAGTAACTGTTTCAATAGTACCGTTCTCGGAGGAACCACCCCAGGGATCTGATCTGCCTCCATCACCGAAAGGGTCATCAATCACAGCATCAGTTGGAGCTGATGGGGCACCCCAGGGGTCATTTGCAGTAGGGGGTGAAGATGCTGGGAATAAGTAATACAATGATTAGTTAGCAAAAGTGAGCTTGTAAGGATATTTTTCTGAAAATACATTTATTTTGTTCATTTAAACAATCAAATGGAGCAAAAACTTGAGTGTGTAATCATCTCTGACATAAAACAGCGTCATTTCTATTAGCAAATATTGTTTAATTCAAGCTGTAATCATCATTTACACCACAGTTTAAATGTTTGAGGTCAGTAACATTTTATAATGTTTTTGAAAGAAGTCTCTTATGCTCACCAAAGCTTCAATCATTATCAAAAATAGAGTAATAATTGTAATATTGTGAAATATTATTACAACGCAAAATACCTGTTATCTGTTTTAATTTATTTTAAAATGTAATTTATTCCTGTGATGGTAATGCTGAATTTTCAGCTCCAGTCTTCAGTGTCACAAGATGCTTCAGAAATTATTCTAATATACTGATTTAGTGCTCAAGAAACATTTCTTATTATTATCAATGTTGAAAACAGTTGTGCAGCTTTTTTTTCTGGAAATTATGATATTTCAGGATTCTTTGATGAAGAAAGTTAAAAAGAACAGCATTAATTTGACATAGAAATATTTAGAAAAAAAATGAATACTGTCCCAACTTTTGCATGGTTGTTTAAGTTCACTAAATGTTGAAGTAATTCTCAGTCAGACAATAAAAAGCTCATTATTAGTGGACACTGAGGCATGTTGTACCTTCCTGGTTCTTCAATCCAGTCACTTTCTTACCTGCTGTGCCCCAAGGGTCATTATTTGCTTTTGAACCATCACCAAATGGATCAGACGTAGCTGATGATGCTTCTAATGGCGCCCCCCAGGGGTCAGAGGTTGCAGGTGCTGAATCCTGTACACTATCCGCAGGTGCCCCCCAAGGATCTGACGTTGCTGCGTCAGAGTCTTTCGGAGATTCAGCTGGAGCCCCCCAAGGATCGTTTGTTGACGGGGCCTTATTCTCTGAAAATCCAGAAGAGTCACCCCATGGGTCACTGGTGGCAGGTGAAGAATTTTTCTCTGCTTTCGTAGATCCTCCCCAAGGATCACTGGAAGCAGGTGGAGAATCGTTCTTGGCACTGGCAGATCCTCCCCATGGATTATTGGATGCAGGTGCAGATCCGTTTGTCCCATCAGCAGATCGACCCCAAGGATCATTGGTAACTTGACTGGATTCCTTCGCCTCATCAGACGGCGCCCCCCACGGGTCGTTGGTAGCAGGGGCAGATTCGTTGGATGCATCAGATGGGGCTCCCCAGGGGTCCGAGCTGGACGGAGGCGCTGCTGTCGCTGCTTCATCCCAAAGATCTGGCTCTGTGTCACCCTCCTTTGCCTGAATTCACAAATTTCCATTATATCAGTTAGGACAGTCTAGTAATGGTCAGATAATGTAATCTTACTCAATATTAGTCTAATGAAGTTTCTCTGAGTAACTGATCAGTGTGTCTCACCCGTCTCTCTGCCTCTTTCCTCTCGGCCTCAAGACGTTTCTGCTCCTCCTTCTTCTTGGCCATAGCAGCGGTCAGGTCAGCCACCGATGGGATGTTGTCCAGGGAGGGCAGCCCTGTATATGGCGGGAGCTCTGGCTTTTCTTTATCTGGTCCTGTAGCGGAGGACGCTGAGATAAAACATATGAGAGAGAAAAATTAATAAAAAAAAAAAAAAAAAAAGAACAAGAAAACACTACCGTTCAAAAGTTTGTGGTGTGAAATTAAGAATATTTAAAATAAATTTCTTTAAAACAATAACAACATTTATGATGTTACAAAATACTTCTATTTCAAATAAACACTGTTCTTTTGAACTTTTTATTCATCAATGAATTCTAAAAAAAAAAAAA
This sequence comes from Spinibarbus caldwelli, assembly GCA_039654775.1. Taxonomy (NCBI): domain Eukaryota; kingdom Metazoa; phylum Chordata; class Actinopteri; order Cypriniformes; family Cyprinidae; genus Spinibarbus; species Spinibarbus caldwelli. Next base: position 9,791,168 of record CM077245.1, read on the forward strand.
AAAAATGTCTCACAGTTTTCCACAAAAATATTTGCAGGATAGCTTTGCCATCATATAAATAAACTACATTCAAATAGAAAACTGCTATTTTAAATTGTAATAGTATTTCACAATATTTTAGTTTTTACCGTAGTTTTAATCAAATAATAAGAGCATAAGAGGCTTCTTTTGAAGAACATAAAAAAATTGAGTGTGAATGTGTGTAAAACAAAGAGATCAAAACACTATATCAGACATACAGAGTTTCCAAATTAGAAGGTTAAAAAAGACATACAACAGACATGGGTGGTTATTATAGTTCATATAACTTGTTTATGGTGAGTATGGTGAATACAAGTTGTGTGTGCTATATTCATGGTGCTTCTTATGTCCTTTTTAGAGGTTTCCACTTTACAAGTGGACAGATTCCAACTTTCTACCCGCTTATGTTATATGGAACAGCCTTGACATTCTTGACATCTTTTTATTTATTTATTTATTTTTTTAACGAAAATGAACAATTCATGACAGAATTTTCATTTTTGGGTCCACTGTCTTTTTAATTATATTTAACTTGTAAAATGTGTAAAATGAACACTGAAATTAATTTTAATATTATCTATGTGAACTTTCACTGTGAGGATCTGAAGTGTAACAAGTTGTAAACAAAGCTCCATGCCTGTATTGCTCTTGGTTTGTGAGTCTTACCATTGGGAGCCTTTGTCAGCTTGTCTTTTGTCTTCATAGCAAAATCTCTCTCCTCTTTCCGCTTTTCCTCATCCTCAATCAGCACCAACACTATCTTAGCCTTTTCTCTCACATTTACCCCCTAAAAAGTGTATATCCATTAGTGACAAGATCTTTCAGACCTTTATCCTCCATTATTAATGTAATGAGTGTAGAAAAATCTAGCATTTTGGAGTACCTGGTCCTTTCCATCCTTGTCAGTGAAGCGGTATTCTGTTAGGGCTTTGATAATGTGAATGTTCTCCACACCCTGCTGAGGAATGCGGTCAGAGCCCGTTTTCAACAGATATTCAAGAAGGGTTAAAGCCTGTGGAAGAAGAAAAGAGAAAATATGATCTGTCAGGTGTTTTGACAATCCTTAATACACAAAAGTTTGGGATCAGTACATTTTTTAATGTTTTTGAGAGAAGTCTCTAATGTTGAACAAGGCTGATCAAAAACACAGTAAATCCAGTAATACTGTGAAATATTACTAAGCTTCAAAATGTCTGTTTTCTATTTTAATAAATTTGAAAATGTAACTGTGTCACATAACAGAAAACATTCTAATATGATGATTTGCTGCTCAAGAAACAGTGATACATTTTTTCCCAAGATTCCTTGATGAATAGAAAATTAAAAAAAAAAAAAACAATTTATTTGAAATATACATTTTTATAAGCCTTTACTGTGACTTTTGATCAATTTAATGCATCCTTGCTGAATGCATCTTATTTTTTATTTTTATTTTACTGGCCTGGTAATACTATTTTACTAATTATAAATTATGTTTTATTATTATAGTTTTAAATACTAATATTAATAATAATAAATATTAAAGGGTGTTACTAGGGTGTTTTGGGCTATGTAATTCTATGTGATGTGCCACTAGCAAACATGACTAAATATAAAACGTAACTCAATTTCTTTTTCTGCATATCTCTCTCAACAAATGCCATAAGTAAACAACAGAGGAATAAACATCATGGCAGTGAAACTGAATGGCAAATCCTGCCTGCACATAATCAAACACTGCAGCGCAGCAACAACGGACCTGCTAGGTCACAGGTAACATGATCAGCTGCGTAACAGAGTCACAAAAACGATCACTTGCTATAAATATTCAATCAGTCTGAGCAGGCAGGCAAGCAAGCAAAGAATCTGGTTCCTTAAACCTGAAGACCGTTCTCTTCAGTTCTCTCCTTCACTCACCTTGTACACGTGCCTCCAGTTCTTGTCATCATTGAGACGCTTCCAGAGCATGCCCAAAATCTCGTTACAGGCCACCACATTGTAGGTTAGATCCGAGATGTCGGCCATTTGGGAGCTCGATGGCCCCCAGGGGTCATTAGAAGTCGCTTCTCGAACCTACACAACATATCCAACACATAAAGGTTCAGTACATATACTCTATATAAAGTGAATATAAAAGTTCACTATAAGTACTCTTCATTTCATTAGTAAGAGTTTCATAAACATAGATAAAATGTACAAAATAACAATATTTATTTACAGTGGATTCCACAATTTGATATGCAAAGAAAACATGAAGTCATGTGACCACAATGTAGCATACAAGCTTTAAAAGCACAATAGGCAGTATATGACTGAATAAATCTGAAAAATAAGTGACAAAAGTAATGCAGTAGTGTCACCTTGAAACTTCAACGGGGTTGATTTAAGAGAGATGATAAAAGACTGAGAATAAACTGTGCGATAAAAAGACAAGTGAAACTCACTTTGACCTCTGCCTCAGAGAAGTTCTGAACAAGATTTTTCAGTTGTCGTCGCAGCATTGAGTGAGTCATGATGGCGGTTTTGTCCTAGACCTATTTAAGGAAGCCATTTTTGAAAAACTTGCAAAATGCACGTTACATTGTACAACAAATACAATCTTAAAAACTGCTACTTTTATAAAACACATCACAATTATTGTTTGATAACTTTGATAATTAGAAAACAGAGCATTTATAATATGGCACCAGGCACTATTTTCTGTTATTTCTCTTATTAGTCAATTAATAATAGAATGTATATGTCAGAGCAGTCTTATTTCAGGATAATTATAGCATTGTAGTATTTATTAACATTTGAATTGATTTTCATATTAATTTTAGTTAAAAGTTTTAGTAATTTCATGGTATGTTTTTGTCAATTGTATTATTGTTTTTAATACCATATTTTATTTCAGTTTTAGTTTTTGTTATTGTAGTCTATAAAAATGTTGCCTTGGCAACTAGATGACATAAAATAAGCTTTTTTAAACATATTTTATTTCAGCAAATGTTTATTTTATTTCAAGTATTTGTTTTTTATAGTTTTAGTTGTAGTTAACTATAATAATCCTGATCAAAGCTCATAATAAACACCTGCTATTATGAATAGATTATTAACAAAACACATAAGTAAACTAAATTAAAAGAATATGCAATGTCATTTATTTTGCTCCACGTACCTGCTAAATAAAGGATGTAGGAATGGCTGTTGACTGAGTTTCTCAAATCGCTGACAGGCACTTCAGTCCATGAGCTTTCCCCTATGGTACCTTTATGGCCTATAAATCATAAATATGAGGACAAACTCTGTAATAAGCTACTGTTTTAAAGAAAGAGTTCATACAAAAATTCTGACAACGTTTTTATTTATATGCTACTCTCTGGTATTTACAACAGCTTTTTAAATTTGTAATAGCTAGAGTATTTTTTATTTTTTGTAACAGCAACATCAACAACAGCCAACATCTTTTCAAACAGCATCATCCTGCCATCAAAACAATGTTTGATTTTATGCTATTTTCAGCAGCAAATCCAGCCTGCGCTGTGAATATTTGCCAAATGCTGATTGATTTATTTAGCAGTCGAGCTGACAGACATCTTACCAATGCTGCAGACACCAAACACCTCTCAGGTAATGTGTGCTTGAAAGCATCATATGATGACAATCAATATAACAAACATGAAATTACAGCATAGTGCGCTGTCATATACGATAAACTGCGATACTGTCGCATCATACAGGTCTGATCGTGACCTGACTGTAATCTGACACCTGCAAAAGCTGATTTTGGTTTGGTGACTGAAGAGCCATCGCCTTAAAAACAGGAGGATAATAATGCATGATCATATACTGCGCCTTAACTAAAGGTTTATATAGAGCATCTCTTCTTACGTCAGCTCGAGGACAAAATTTCTGATGGATACAAAAATATACATATATATATTTTTAATATACCAACCTTTTGGGAGAATGAACGGGAGAGAAGATGAGAGGCTTTTCCAGAGCCTTGCGGAAATTTCCGCTTCCGTTTACAGCTACCTGTCAAAAAACGAAGGCAGCCCAAGTCTCTTATCTAAATATTCATGAGATGGGAGTGGCGGTTCGCAATGCGTGTAATGTAATAATCCGCTGGTTAGTGAATATTTATGAGTGGGCGTGGCTTTGTGGTTTTCGTAAAACCCAGAGCGGTTTTTTTGTTTTGTTTTTGTTTTATTTTTTGCATTAAAGCTCTTAGACAATAAATAAGAGACAATATACATATCATATATACATTATGAATTTAAATAGTTCGTCAAATCTGGTACTTGGTCTGTTGAAATTCTAATGGGACACGAACAGGCGATGACAAACCCGCTAATCCCAACATCATGGGTGCTAACGCACTGAGCCTGATTCCCATAACGATGAGTCGATCCATACATCCTCAGATCTGATGAAGCGTGATGCGTGATTCTCTCTCTTTTTTATTTATTTATTGCAAAACTTGTAGAAACATACAAGAACAGCGAAACGAGATATGAATGTATTCCTACAAAAAACAATCATAAAAATAAGGACAGAAACGAATATTCTGGATTTGCGTACATCAAATTATGGTATTATCTATACAGAAAAGTGCAAAAATAAAATTACATCATTTTAGAAAAGTTGTCATAGTGCATCAAAAATTTGGTACTCTTTTTGTTATTTGTAAGTCTAATAGATTAAACGAGAATCAGAGAGAAAAAGGGGGAAAGACAAAGGAGATTTAAGCCATTTTTGCTTATGAATGAAGAATTTTGCATTCAAAATAAGAAAATTAACAACATATTCAGCAGATAATAGCTTTGGATCTTCATAATAAAAAATAACATCTTTGAGGACAAAAGTATGGGTCACATTTGTAAGGTTAGAAACATATGTGCTTAAGTCACCCCATAATTTGTTGGTAATACCACAATCAAAAAACAAGTGGGCAGCTGTTTCCTCAACAAAACCACAAGACGAGCAAGACTCATCAACATCACAATATTTAGAAATAGACAAATTAACGGGAAAAATTTTATGAAGGATTTTATAATGAATCTCTTTAACTTTGTTAGATATGCAAAATTTACTTGGCAAAAGGCAGGCCTTTCTCCAATTTATATGTTATAAAGGAACCCCAGCAGAATTTCCTTCTTGGAGTAATCTTTCTCTTTGTCTGAAATATTTTGAGAATATGTTTGTTATTACATTTCCAATCTAAAATATCAATACCACCCAAACGTAAAGCCGGATAAACACTGTTGCCTTTACTGAATTTAAGGTGATTTTTAATTAACTGGGTTAAGCCTACTGGGATGGCTCTCATCAGAGTATTATATTCCTTTGGTGGGACTGGAAAATTATGGAGATTCATAAATTGTTCGTAAGTTAAAATATTACCAAAATCATCAAACACAGACAGAATACAGTTCAAGTTATTATTAAACCATCTAGGGGGAAAAAAGAGACTTATTTCTAACAGTTATATCAGCATTATTCCAAAGGAGAGCTTTGTGGGGGGAGAAACCATGGACAAAACACAATTTCCACGAAAGAAGACATTGCTGATGGAAGTTAGATAAAGAAATAGGTAACTTGCCAGGCAAGAAATTACACTTTAGTAAGAAAGACAGGCCACCAAGTTGGTCAAATATCTTATTTGGAATAAAAAATCACAATGAGATTGGATTCATAAGGCACATTCTCAACCAATTTACTTTAAAGGTGTTTACAGTATCTGCGAAGTCCAAAAAAATAAAAAAAATAAAAAAATAAAATAAATAAATAAAAAAAAACAAATCAAGGCCACCTTCGCTTCCGGAATTAGCGCGCACGTGATGCGTGATTCTCAAGCTCGTGCCCGAGGCATCACTGACGTCACTGATGCTCCAGTGCCTGTAGAAGCGGCTGGCCCGCAATAACAAATTGGATGAAGACAGAAATATTACTCACATCCATTGAAATCAGTTCAAGATGGCGTCCGAGGTGGAATACGAGTCGATTCTGTGCGCGAAACCAGATGTCAATGTTTATCGCATCCCTCCGCGGGCGTCGAATCGCGGATACAGGTGAATTATCGGATGTGCGGCCTGAGCCCTCGGCTGGCGTCGGTTCTGTAAATAATCTTGGAAAACCATTTTGTCGTGGCTGTATCAGCACCACACTGCTATTACGAACGACATTTGATAATAAATAATGCATTCATCGCATTTTATTATTATTATTATTATTATGCGCAGTTATGCCGCATAGACAGTGTTTTGTCATTGCTTTATCACAGTTCTGCTGATAGAAAGGAAAACATCTTGTAATGTCAGATGCTTGGTGTGGTTTTTTCTACGAGCACACGACTCAACCTTAATATGAAGTGGTCTAGAATAAGCAAATACTAATTTTATTACACTGATTTTATTACAGGAATTATTTCATGCATCTCTCATTTATAGTATTATTTTGGTTATATATAATATGTTACTGTGCTAATGTGTTGGTGTGAGATGTGTGTTTTCAGGGTCGCATATGTGGTCCAGTTTATATAGTGTATAATTAGTCCTAAAAGCTCTTGCCCATAGAGAATGTGATACTTCACTGGCACACATATTAGAGGAGAAATCCCACTTGTATTCCTTCATGATGAGCTTGAAGGCTTGTAATAGTTCTGAAAGTTGAAATAACACTGCTGGATTTGCCATAAACTGTGGAAAGGGGTTAAATATCTTCTGCTCCCACTGTCTTCTGATTATTTTCAACAGTCATCTGAAGACATTGAAAAGAAAATGACCCAAAGACAAGGGGAATAGAACCCCTTTCCAGTTATGACATTTTAATTAAAAAGTTCAAAGTCAGAATTAAAAAACAAAACAAAACAAAAATGAAGCCTGGATGAATTGTCCACAATAAGATTAATAACATGCATTTAGAAAACATGTAGGGTGAATATTCATATTCAAATTATTTTTGTGAAAATTAATCATTTTTCCCCCCTGTACTCATTGCTGTGATGTATCCGAATGTTTGAATACACCAGAAAATAATTTGTCTTATTTTTGTTGTTAAGCTCATCTAAAAGATATATCCATAAAAAATAAAAAAACAGCTAGAGTTGTGTAAACCATTTAATTTGGTGGACCTGAAATGATATTTCTGCTGTGATAATGGCAGGGCGGCTGACTGGAAGCTAGACACTCCTGACTGGACAGGCCGTATGCGCATTACAGCAAAGGGGAAGGTGGCATATATCAAATTGGAGGACAAAGTCTCAGGTTAGAAAAAAGAAAATGACCCAAATGCTTGATTGGATGACTTAAAGAGACATCTGTGCAGCAAAAGATGCTACTAGCTCTCCTTTTTTAATGATTGTCCTCAGGTGAGCTGTTTGCTCAAGCGCCGATAAACGAATTCCCTGGCATTGCAGTGGAGACAGTCAGCGATTCCAGTCGCTATTTTGTTCTGCGAATACAGGATGACAGTGGTTAGTGTATTATCTTTAAACTGACCTTATTTAACATACCTTGTCATAATGGAAAGTCTTGCAAATAAGTTATACTTCACTTCTAAGTTACAGTTTAGACATGCATTATCCTTGCTGCCTGTTTTGTAGGTCGGAGTGCGTTCATTGGTGTTGGGTTTGGAGACAGAGGTGATGCTTTTGACTTCAATGTCGCCCTGCAGGATCATTTCAAGTAAGTTTCCATCAAACTTCATGTGGATGTTTATGACTGGAAATGCTTTTGTATCTGTAGTGACATCTTGGATGCCAATGGATGTTTTTAGTTAATAAGCAATGTTAGTATGCACACTCTTTAAAAAAGGTTCCAAAAGGGAGTTTTTTTGCAATGATGCCGTAGAAGAACCATTTTTCATTCTCCAAAGAACCTGTCAGTGAACAGTTCTTAAAAGAACTATTTTTTCTTAGTGTGAAGAACATTTGAAAAATCTCAAGAACATTTTCCACTATAAAGATCATTTTGTGGAATGTTTCCGTGGATGTTAAAGGTTCTTAATAGTTCCATTAATGCCAATAAAGAACCTTTATTTTTGTGTACAGATTTTTTCCCCCTTAATCTTTCCATTTCTCATTCTATAAGGTGGGTGAAACAGGAGAATGAAATTAAAAGTTCTCAGGCTGCAGACTCAGGACCCAAACTGGATCTAGGCTTCAAAGAGGGACAGACCATCACACTGAATATTGGGGTAAAACTAAAGTAAAATGCAAAATAGCTGAAAACTGCTTTTGGAATTGGATTTTAAAAAAATCAGATTATGGCCTTATAGTCTTGCATCATAAGAATATACAGTGATTTTTAATGCCCTCATATCATAAATAAACATGAGTTTGTGTTAAATTAGAGAAAGGTTTCTTTGCATTTAGCAAGGTAAAAAGAGGGACAAGCCCCGCCCCCAGAGCTCAGGAGGTTTGGGGCTCCTCCCTCCACCTCCAGGAGGAAAGATAGCCCCTCCTCCTTCATCCAATCACAACACAGTGCAGCCATCAGGAGGAGCACAAACAGGTACATCATTTGACATCATTACTGCTTAAATATAAACTAAAGCATCCTGTTTTCTTTGATGCCATGGATAGGTATATATGTAATATATTCTGTAAACGTAAAATATGAATTCTGACTATTTATTTTTATTAAAGGAATTGTTCACCCATTTACTCCAGTTAATGAGTTTGTAGATGAGTTGGTTTCTTCATCAGAACAGATATGGAGAAATTCAGCATTACATCACTTGCTCACCAGTGGTTCCTCTGCAGTGAATGGGTGCCGTCAGAATGAGAGTCCAAACAGCTGATAAAAATATCATAAAAATCCACAAGTAATTCACACAACTCAAGTCCATCAATTAACATCTTGTAAAGTGAACAGCAGCGTGTTTATAAGAGAGAGAGAGAGAGAGAGAGAGAGAGAAAATTAACTTCTGTCTAAAATATGACTCTTCTATCCATAATATTGTTTTCTCCTTTCTTGTTTGAATCAGGAGAAATATGCACAGACCCTTCTACAAAAGAGAAAAAAAAAAGTTCTTAATAAATATTTTAGTGGCTTTTGATGTGAGAGGACAACAGGGGATGGACTTTTCTTTGCTAAATATCTCCAAATCTGTTCCAGTAAAGAAATGAGCTCATCTACATCTTGGATGGCCTGAGGGTGATATATTCAGCTAATTTTCATTTTTGGTTGAACTATTCCTTTAATATGTCACCCCACTCTAAATGCACAGACACAACTAAATTTTACAGATACCATTATTAATAGAAAATGATTTTGAAATACTTTCGTTTTTCTGTTTTTTTCTTGACCTCACTTTCTTTTTCTACTTTTAGGATGTTTATTAGAACTGGACAGCAGTAACTCTAATACAGTGGTTCAGTCAAACCCCAGCTCTGACCAATGGGGTGACTTCTCCAGCTCTGCAAGGTAACATGATTCTGAAGGTGACATTGATTCTTGACCATTAAATAAGTTCCTGTATTCAGATATTACTGCTGATCACTTAATATTTTCATTAAACTGGTCTTAAACCACTACCTGTATAAGTATGTAAAAGCTGGAATCGTGTTTTTTCTTTCTTTCTTTCTTTCTTTCTTTCTTTCTTTCTTTCTTTCTTTCTGTCTTTCTTTCTTTCTGTCTTTCTTTCTGTCTTTCAGCACTGTTCCTCCTCCAGCACCATGCCAAGAACCCTCTTCTGGGAACTGGGTCCAGTTCTGAAAAAGTTTTATTCTCCTTCATTCCATTATTGTTCCCATTCCTCCATCAAAACTACTGCAATTAAAAGATACTGCATAATTATATGGAAAATTAGAAGCAAGCTGTATGTCATGCTGCTAATCTTAACAGAGGTGAGAAATAGGCTATTAGGAATTCTGTTAGTCTTATAAAACAAATCAACCAAATGAAATTATGAAAAAGATTGTATAAAAGAGAGGAACATCCCGTGGGTGTTATATGTAAAACTTTATGGTAATGTTTTGAAGATTGTTTCAGTATCTTTACATTTGTCCACCAGGTGTTGGATGTGTCCATTTTGTTATCATGACCTGTATATGTTTGTCTTGGGTTTTGAAGGAGTGAATATGTGTGTGTTTGAGTGTTTAAAAAAAAAAGGAAGAGATTTTGATTGAAAGTGTAGAATTTAAATGAGGCCTGGATATGTTAAGAGCTTAACATCTTGTATATCATAAGAATATATAAAACCTGTACAGTATAAATATACAAAAATACTGACTGAATGCCACAATGTAGAACAATTATGTCCCTCAAATAAAGGGATTATGTCTAGATATTCATTACATATCCATATTGTCATTTACTTAACTAACAGATAGTCATTTATGTGTTAAACAAAAATAAAATATACAAAAGAACTACAACACACATTGCTTCAAATGTGATTATTTCAAAGTAATATAATCTCTGGAATATGATTCTCAAAATTATTGTCATTTGCCCTTGCAGTCTATTAAAAATATTTAAGTATGTTTGAGCTTAATTTATGGAACCAAATGCAATCATATTACTGTTATGGAGGTCCAAAGTTTGCATTAGGATTTGCTATATTAAATGTATGATTACTATGATTTGTTTTATTTTATTTATTTTATTTTTTTTTTGTCCATTACTGGATATCAAGCCCCTCGACTCCAAAGTACAACAGGTATGTTTGCTGCTTTGTTACCCCAACAAAATGTAAAAAGTTATTAGCATGTTAATAGTTTGTGCAAAAATTCTACAGTACTACACTGTCATGAAATAAATATTCTACTCTTTATTCTATTATAGTCTTACAGTAGTAACAATATCTGAATACTAATTTTATTGTAAGCAGACAACATGGTTACCATGACATATACAATTCTTCTGTCTGCAATCGATCTTTGTAGCCTATCTATTTCTCAAATATACAATTTGCATATATTAGCATGACTCCTCCAGCGTCCACATTTGACTAATTCGCTTGCAAGAGTTTAGTATCAGATTTATTCAATTTTAAATAACACTGCATTATACGGCAGAAGTATATTAACGTAAATATTTCATATGTTCACCTTAAAATGGTTTTAGCATTGAAGAGGAGAGGTAAGTGAACTCTCTTAGCTTTCTTAAATTTTGTGTTAACAGTAATGTTAAAATATTAATATAATTTAAAAAAAAAAATCTTAATTTATAACCAAGATTGGTTTTTTATTTACTTAGTGAATGCCACTGAATTCAGAATCAGAATGAGCTTTATTGGCCAGGTATGTTTACACATACGAGGAATTTGTTATAGTGACAGAAGCTCCACAGTGCAACAGAAAGACAGCAACAGGACAGGACACAGATAATAAAAGAATAATATACAAATAGGCAATGTACAAAATAGCAAAAACACAATATATAATATAGACAATTATGTATGTACAGTTATGTGCAAATTTGAAATAAAAAAAAATATGTGTGGTGCATAAATAAATTAGTGAAAACTACTAGATTTGGAAAGTAAATAAAATTGCAAATACTCGTTAATCTGTCTCACGTCACCCAATATTTGTGTTTATCAATTTGTGCTGCAAAATCCAGTTTAAGATGGTAAATGTTGTGGACCGTGGTAGCTGGTCTAAGATGGTCATTAGTCAAATGTGCGTAGACCATCTGGAACCAGCAACAAATAAGCTCCCAGATCAAGGTTGTTCTTGGAACTTGGTGGCCGGTCCTCTAATGGCAAGGTTGGACCAGCTAGAAACCAGCTAAACACCGCTACCAGTTTAAGATGGATTTTCAGCAGATGACCTAGGTCATGCAGCTGGGTGTCACATCTGTTTCAGTTCATAAGCCTATATCTAGCTAGATAACATCATCCTGACTGTTAGCTGCTTTGATTGGTTGCGCCAGAACTACCATCAGCCTGTACTTCTCAGTTGAGCCACCAAACGTCTCTGTCACACTGGCGCTGAGTATTTTCCTAAAACATGCACACCTGCTCCTTGTCTTTTGTGAGTAATGACCTGTTAATACCCTTTGTAGTTCCCTTAATCTGTGTGATAGTTTGTTTGCAACATCATTCTGTTTGGCTTAGTTTTCCATTCTTACAAATGTTTGCCTGTACCCTTGACTCTTTTCAGTGGGTTATGGATATAGCCTACTTAGTTTACATAAATGATAGGATTGCTTTTGAGTTTTGAACTAGGACATCTATTAATGGGTTTTGAGATTTAACCATGCAGTTGGGTCCTGCTTCAGTTGTTATACAATTTATGAGTGCACCAAAACCTGAGACATTTATTAGTTAGTAGGTACCTCATTTTTCTTAACTGCTGTATACACTTTCACCAGATTAAGATGGTTGTACTCATTTTCTTTTTTAAATGAGTGAGTATGGATTATCATAAATTGTTGTAATTAATAAAAAGAAAGAAAGAGATGAACTGAAAACACATTATAATACACCGGTCTATAATGAACAATGATTATTCAGTTGGAGGACATTTTTGTGCAATTAATTTTAATTAATGGAAATAACATTTAATATATTGAACAAAACATAAGTGAATATAAGTGAATAATGAGTAACATTTTGGTCTGTTTTTCATACAAAACTATCATGTGGCTTTAGAACACTTGGAATACATTGCATGATTACACATTTATTATGGAAAAGATTGGCCTGTACGTTATTCAAAATTTCACATCACTTTGGAATAACACGAGAATGAGCAATGGTGATAGAGTTTTCATTATTAGGGAAGCTATTTCTTTTAATATTAATTCCTGTATGTGAAGTGAGATTTTGGATCAATGGGATTTTAAAATGGTCAGGGTTTCAGTGCAATGGAACAGAAATAGAAGCCAAGCGATGAACAAAATGTCCTGTCTCTCATCGTGGTAGTGGCAGGTTAGTATACAATGTGAAGATTTGTTTTGAAACGTTGCGAGGGAATGTTCTTGGCTAACAAATCGGGAGCATGTTTGGGGATCAGCTGTTCACCCGTTGATGCAAGTTTGAATCGGTTCTCATTCAGAAGTCTTAATGTGTGAGTAACGTGTGAACACGTGTGTTATTCGGCACCACACTGTCAACATGTCTCAGTGATAGATTGTGGATAGATCTGCCAGTTCTTCTAATGTGAATAAAATGTGCTTTAGAATTAAAGGTGCAATCATTAAACTAGCCAATTGGAGACATGGTCTGGCTGTAAATGATTTTGCACTTTCAGGTTTGCTCCCTTCTTCAATGCCTGATCAAACATGTAGTGAGCTATCATATCTTGTTTTAGCTACAGTAATTAAAAGCGCTTGGCTAAATTCAGAAAAGCATACTATTTTTCCATATAGTATCTTTTTATGGCAGAAATAGTGAAAGAAGTATGCTCTTTTGAATTCATCCCCTTTCTCATTTCACATACTGTTTTTTGCATACTGTATAGTAGGAAAGTAAGCATATATGAATGCTGAGAATGTAGTGTGTAATTAAAAAAAATCTTAGGTTTTCAGATAATTTCTATTAAGGTACAGAAAAATTAATCATGGCATAGTTTATTATTAAGTATTTGTGTCTATTCGATTTGATTTAAATAATCATGTTTTCAAAGTGTATTTATTTAAATTCCATAGAATTACCATAAGTCTAGTAAATTTAATCAATTAACAAGAACATGGTTTAAATATGGCTATCTGTGAAACATGCAAGATTGAATTAATATATAAGAATATGAGAAATGTTATAAAAATAAAAATAATAAAATAAAAATTGAATTTATGTTAAAACATATTCGGTGTATTAGTACTATTACACCAATCTCATTCTTGGTTTATTTATGTATGAAAATATGCATCACATTAAATTTGGTAGTTTGTTAAAACTCCGTAAGCCAGTGAATGGAAATTTTATATGCAAGTAAAATAGGCTAATCAGTCTTAAATATTTCCTCTAAAGTTAAAGTTGTCTCAGCCAATGGAATTTCATGGGATCTTCCACAACATGAGGCTTGCAGCAGCTTCAGGAGGTTTACTTTCTGGACATTTTCTGTAAGGAAGAAACTTTACAAACAAAAAGTTGGTATTTCTGGCATTCCAGTGCCATAAATTCATCAAATTTAAAGACAGACATTTCTCTCACGGACATTTACTTACAAATTAGCAAATGCAAGATGACAGCATACTTTAACACTTACATAATTGCACATGTTTTAAAGTAGTATATCAAATGAAAGGTCATACAGACAGTGGCTGGAATAGTTAGTGGGGCTGTCAAATGATCTCCGTGGATCTTCTCCCTTCGTGTAATGAGCAATTTCAGCTGTTAATCTCTTAACAAGGTGCCTAAATAACTTCAGATTGAAATGGCAAAATCTGACACTAGAGTTTTTTGATGTCTTAATTTAGCAGCCTAGATTGTGTTAATTCAGTTTCTTGTGCAAGTATTTGCCACTTTTATGTTTTCCCTTTTTTTCAGTTTTTTTGAAAGTCACTTCATTTGTATACTATATATTATTTATTCTTATTTGTTAGCCCAGACTTTATACAAAATTATTTTAATTCTATGTTTTTTTGCAAATATATATTTAACATATTTAAATATTTAACATATTTACTCCAATAATTTACAATGTTATGTTTTCATGGATCATTTGAAGGAGTCTGACCATAAGCCAAAGACCTATCCATTACATGTAACTTCACACTTTGTGTGTGTGTGTGTACAGCGTTGATGAATGGAGGGACAGGTTTGAATGCAGAAGTGTGAGACACTTAAAGTTCGGTGAAGACCGTGTGTGTTTGCTCATGCATGTGTATGTGATTTCAAGTGTGCATCTGACAGAGGTGATGATGACTGAAAGAGTTTTATTAATGGTCTGGGGGTTATTTTTAAATCTAGGACACATAGTGTCTGAGTGTTTGTATGTGTCTGCATGTCTTCTGCTGAAACTTGAGAAATGTGCTCCTTCTTACTCTTACACTCACAAGTGCTCCACGTGAAGATGACATTTCATGAGCATACTGTAGGTTGTTAAAAGCATAAATATGATTTTAAGATAGGAGCGAACATTCAGATCTTTATGACGTTAAGCAAATATAAAAAGATGTATATAAACAAATAGTTACAGTTCAAAATGTTGGTGAAAATAGATGTCTGATGATTCATTAACCAGACCAGAGCAAACTGTTAAATTTTGAATACTTTATTTTGATTAATTTGACATTAACATTTCTATCATTTCTATCACAGGTTACCTGCAGTTCCACTATGAACCCCTAGGGGATCAAGATCCCCCCAGATTGGAAATCCTGCTTTATTATGCATGCAGGATGTCCACATAAATATTGTAACATTTATTATAAATGTGCCCTTATAATCTTTAATCAAAAACAATAACTTGCTCTCACAACAATATCTTTTCTCTGATTTGTTCAGCAGCACTAAGGCAATAATCCATCCCATCCAACAACCTGTCACATGAGATTGCAGCAAGTAGCAAACAATGAACCAATCAATTAACGATGAACAAAAGTCCTGACTTGGACTTCATCTGGGTTTTTTTTTTCCACCATAAACTGAGCTGCTAACAAGTTCAACCTCTATTCCTTCTGTTAACAGGTACAGCTGTACTGTAGAAATTCCAGTTGGACTTTGGAAAGTGGCGATGGCAGCAATATTTATTTAGACTTATAAACACAGATGTTATTAAGATGCCTGCAGATCTTTAACTGTCAATCTAATATTCTTGCTACGGATTCCATGATATTGCATTACACTGATCTTTTTGTAGGACGCACATTGTTTTGGAGTGTAGTAATGTTGCTGGACTGTGGATGGAGGTCCAAGTTTTCAGAAACACTTTTTGTACCCCTTTTCAGTTATATAACCATTAACAACTCTTTTGAGGTATTCTGAAACCTTTAGGGCCAGATTTACTAACAACTTCTGCCAACGCAAACCCTCTTTTTTTTTTTTTGCATTAAAAAACTATGTTCAGGATTTACTAAAGGCAAGTAAGTGACAGTTAGCACTGAAAAGGCGTAGACAGTTATTTTTGCAACTGACCTTATTGGATTTGTAGGAGTTTCCCATTTAAGCACAAAATTTATGAGAGGAGAGTATTTGAATAAATCATGCAACGCTATTTACTAAGGTTGGCACTTGTCAAGTTCTGGTATTTGTGGGATAATTTAACGGCCAAAAAATTAATGTCTGAAACCAGACACTAATTTGCGCTGCTCTTGGTAGATTGTTTTGGTCATTATGGAAATGATCTGGCTGCATATGTTCTTTAATGTGCGCACTGTCATTAGATCAACCGCAAAACTTTCCACTCACGGTAATTTGTACTGTTTGGTAAATCTGGCCCTTAGTGTTTACAGCTAAGATCTATAGTGGTCAGTTGGGAAAACAAACTCTCAGCTAATAATGCTTATATGTAGCATATTAAACAGCAGGCTTATGGTTTAAAACTACCATCAGAACTACTTCTAAAAGGTGATAACCATTGTTCCCACCATGACCCATCAGATGACATCCTACTGACCTACTGGTCCTGTCCTTCCTTTAATGCATCACCCACTGATATCCTTGTCCAATAGCCAGGCTCCTCCCAGATACTTTTCCACCTCACCTGGCCTGCCACGAAGCCTAGACTGTGGGTGGAGCAGGGACCTAAGAAGACAAGCCGCAAGAGGGGTGAACGCCTCAAACTGCGGTGCCACCTGGTGGAAGTTTTCAGGTTGATCTGACCCTCTCTCCTGTGATGCTGAACCTTCCCAATTGGTCCATTGTAGATAGCTTTTATATGCAGTGTTGTCTGAAAGGGTTTCAGACCATGGAAGGCTTCCCATAAGCATGGCGTAGATTAGAATGCCTAACGCCCAGGTGTCTGTACTGGGATCCACAGACACCAGCATCCTTTGAGTCTTTCCAGAGTCCACTTTTTGCTTGTTCCCATTGTTGTCCACCCCCAAGTGGCCTGAATGGTTCTCCTCATTCTTTCTTGCCATCTCAGCCTCAGGCGTGCAGTACGGGGAGCTGTACCATACACATGGCACCCTAGTGCCTTTAGCCTTCACCATGCCAAAATCACCAAGTTTGACCCAACGACACTCACGGTCACATAGGAAGATGTTCTCCGGTTTGACATCACGATGGACAAAGCCAAGGGAATGGAGGTGAGAGAGGGCACCGCTGATCTGGGAAGCCACTCCCTGGGCACAGCTCTCTTCCAGACCAACCTGCAATGAAGAAATCAGTTTACCACTTAGCCCAGGGGTGTCCAGTCCTGGGGTCTCATTTATAAACGTTGCGTACGCACAAAATGGGCATATAATATGCGTAAGCAATTTTCCACGCACATATCCGGATTTATAAAAACAATAAACTTGGCGTAAATATGTACACACCGTACGGATATTCTAGACCATGCGTACAAACTCTTTTGGAGTGAGAAGTAATGAAGTAAACGATTTGTTTTCATTTCAATATGCATTTACAATAAATATTCCACTCTCATTAATGGAGATAAGCACTGAAATTACAAAAAGTCATTTTGCAGAAGTTAAACAAAATTTAATTTAGACATATAGTGGATGCATTTGATCACTTTTCATGTGGCATCGTTTTAATGACAGCGAGGAGTGCTATAGGCGCACAATAATTTATTTTTAAACTAAACTGCAGATCTCATTTTACGAGGAATTTTGTTTTTAAATTTGTTTTATTTATTTATTTATTTTTAGCGAGAACAATAATGATCATGATGTGCACTTACTTCGATTTTATGGCGGACACAGCTGGATACGGTGGTCGAACGGTCAGTCCATTGTCCGGTTTGAATAGGACCAATGATAATACCTTAATGTTCAACCACAGCTGCACGGACGTGTTGATGTCGTGTAAAGGCATCTCCAAAACATTATAAAAAAAATACTCTACTGTATTTGAAGGATAACATTAAAGGAAAACGGTAAGATTTGCACATTTCCTTTTTAAAATATTTTCGGTAGCTCGCGGAGTCAGACAATTGTATTTACACTGCAAAAAATATAGGCCTATTATAACAGCTGTTTCCACTAAAAATAGATGTTCAGCTTATGTTCACCTTATCAACAAAACTGCATAAATTTAATTTGATTTGAATTGTTTAAAACAACTGAAATACTATATGACCTGTGTAAAAGAATGAGATCAACTATATTAAACCGTTTTGTTTTTATGGATATTTTCATTATAAAACGTAACAAGGATACTGGATAATTTTTAGCAATAAAAATGAATGTGTAGGCTATGGCCCAAATGGAATGGAACCCTGATTTAAGCACTAATCAATTTACTTGCCTCAACCTTTCATTGCAAAACAATTGTTGTACCTATTATTTACAATACATTTTTCTGTTCTTTCATTGTTCATTTCCGCTAAACCACTGGTACTCAACAGTACGCATTTTCATGTTTCCATAATCTAACACAGGGGTAGGCAAATTTGTTCCTAGAGAGCCTATAGCTGCGGTTCTCATCTCTGGCCCTCGAGGTCCACTTTCCCTGCAGAGTTTCGCTCCAACCTTAATCAAACACACCAAACCAAGCTAATCAAGGTCTTCAGGATCACTAGAAAGTTACAGGCAAGTGAGTTTGATCAAGATTGGAGCTAAACTCTGCAGGAAAGTGGACTTTGAGGACCAGAGTTGAGAACCCCTGGCCTATAGGCAGGTGAGTGTTTTTTTTTTGTTGTTGTTGTTTTTTGTTCCTTTTATTTCTTTTTTTAAATTTTTTTTTTTCAGGGTTGGAGCTAAACTCTGCAGGACAGCAGCTGTCTAGGACCGAACTTGCCTACCCCTGATCTAACACAACAATTTCAGGTCTTGGAGTCTCTACTAATGATCTGATCTGAATCGGGTTTGTAATCCTGCTCCTGGAGGGCCACTGTCCTGCAGAGTTTAGCTTTGATCCCAATTAAACACAGTTGATCCAGCTAATCAAGGTCTTCAGTATAACTAGAAACATCCATCTAAGTGTATTGGGCCAGACTGGAGCTAAACTCTGCAGGACATTGGTCCTCCAGGAGCAATCATCATTAAGAGGCATGAAACTGATGTCAAACTTTTACCAACCTCAGGAACGATGACATCGTAGAGGTCGCCATAAAGGCAAGGTTGCTGGGCGAACACATAGTGAGTAGGAGTGGAGAATGCGATGCCTAAAGCCGAGGTAAGTGAGGGGTGGGTGCAGAAAGCCAAAGACAGGTTATATTCCCTCAGAAATGACAGTAGAGATGTGTCGTCCCGCAGAAAGAATTTAAGGGCCATTGGAGTTCCTAGATTCCATGCAAATTTGGAGGAATAATGGAGATATCGTCAGAAGAAAATGAAGGAAGCAGTATTCCGTAATCTAGCACACTTCCCAGAAATGTGATACAGCATGGATAAGATCAAATGAAAGAAAGACAAAGCAACATAACTTACCCCTCTTCTTGTGCACTGCTAACTTGACTTTTCCGTATGAACCCTCTCCAAGAAGTTTAATAACTTGGAAGTGCTCTAAAGGCTCCAGTGATTCTAGAGACTGAGCCGTTAAGTGACACAGCTCATCCAGAAGTCTTGTGGCGGTCTGTAAGAAGCAAAACTAGGCTGTCAGGGTTGTAGATGGATGTGGCAAACATTCAACAGCTAATGTAATTTGAGGGAGAATTTGCATGCCTCATTTTCTACATTGTTTCAAAGACACTAAATTAGAGATTATTTGCAAAAATCTTATTTGGCATAGTTCCCATGCTTTTTTGTTGTTGTTTTCTACCTTTTTGGGGCATGTCAAACAAGGTTTCACTAGCTGTCAAATACCACAAAATACCATGTTGAAAGTTAATAGGATCTGGCTGGATCAGAGATGTACTGCTGGGATCTGTCACTGCATTCTATTATAAGGTTGCTACAGCAAAAGGGTGATTTTTGGCCTCAGTTCTGAGGATTGGCTATTCTGTCAACACATCTTAACTGTCCCCAGACAGCTGTGCTATTCAGCTGAGCTTCATAGGATTAAGTGTTCTGTTTAGTAATAGTATTGGTAGCTGATCAACATTTATTCATGTAGCATGATCGAATGTCATACATAATTTGTATTTGAGCTGGATGTTGTTTTCAGTGTTGTGTGTGTGTGTGTGTGTGTGTGTGTGTGTGTGTGTGTTGTTTATTTATTTATTTTTTTAATTAATTTTTTTTTAAAGTTTAATCTGCCTATGCTTTGGTGTCCCAAAAGCAGAAAGGTTACACTCTTTAGTAAAGCAGCAAGCAGCAGTTCAGGATGATGGGGGACAGTGTTGCATAAGAGGGATAAGGTGCACCTGTTGGGCATCAGTTGTGTGAGGACAGACAGCTCACTAGAAGTTGTGTGTGGTTAACCCCTTGTCAAGAACAGTGGAATGGGCAGCACATCGAAGTTCTTCAGGATTAGTTGCGAATGTTGTAAATCGCTGAATTACATAACATGTTCTAAAAACCTTTCAGGTATGTGCTATCTAAAAGGTAATAATTAGTTTACAATTGTAGGCTGACCTTGCGTTTTGCACTTTATAAACTTTGTGTTGATAAACTTTATAATAGGTTACTTAAGCACTTCTGTAAGTAAATATGACTATATGTATGTATATGTGATTTATATCTTGCAATTGCAGCTGTTTCTCTTAATTGTGACTTTTTCTCCTGTAGTTGTGATTTTAATATATTTCGCAATGACTTCGATTTCTCACAATTACCTTTTTTACTCTTAAGGAAAAACATCACAAAAATGTTATAAAATATTAATATACAACTTTTTTTTCAAACTTTTTTTACTGTATTGTTAATCATATACATGCCTTGGTGATTGTAAGAGACTTCTTTCTAAAACACTGAATAATCTTACTAAACTTCTAAACAGCAGTCTACATAAGCATATGGCCTATATGGCATAAGCCTGTGTCTTATTTTAAATTGCATTACATGCTATATAAAATCTTTTACTATTTGTGCATAATCCATATAGAAGAGGCATTTTGAAAGAATAGAAAGACTTACTGTCATGTTTGCTGTTGTTGAAGGCTGAAAGGGAATTAAGTGGTGCAGTTCTCTATTGATCCATAAATTCTGAGCTCTGAAAGCTGCAGGTCAAACAGGCAACAGCAGGTCAACCAGTCATAAATCAGTTTACAGGTTACAGTTTCTTTTGCTTCTGAGTACATATCCTGATTGCTACTGAATCTGTCCTCTACTTTATACAGTTCAGTATTCTCTCTGTACTCTCCCCCTCTCATTTTCTCTCTCTCTCTCTCTGTCTATCCAAATTCTCCAGTATACCCACTCACATGTGCTCTCGCTGCCATTACCCCTCCTTTTGAATGTTATGGCATTCATTGCTGACAATATGTTCTGTTGGGTTTGTATAACAGGCAATTTGTCGTTATACTGGCTAAAACTCCCAACCTTTTTGGTTCTTCTCTCTGATATATTTAACACTCTAACATTTTGTAGCTTCTGTCTTTATCAAACACATTTTGTGTCTCATTTGGGCTGTCAGTGTAATATATTTTTAGTGTGATTAACCAAAAACCCTTTGTTTACAACAAATGAGAATATCGGATTTAATTGCAGTTGACTAATCAGCATTTCATGGAAATCGATTGATAGCCCTTTATCTATTTTCATGCATTATAGATCTGACAAATGTGTTATGATGCTGGCCAGCATGATCGATTTCTCTCTCAGGGAGCATGACAAATCCAACAGCTGTGAGAGAGCAGTACACTAAACACTTATATCGCAGATCTCTCTTTCTGCAGGACGTGCCAAGTCCAGACTTTTCAGCTTTTTAAACTCACACACAGTCATATGACATATCCTTTATCCATATCCTATTCCGTATTCTGCAGTGTTTGGTATTAGTCATCATGACGAAGATTTTGACATTCATGGTTGATTACACTATTACTGGCGAATATTTTTTTTTTATTTTTTAACTGTCTGGATGTAGTTTAGCTCAACTATCTGTGAAAATGCTCCGCCAGACGGGGCAGGAAAATGATTTACAAACCTACAAATAAGACGCACAAGTTTATTTTAGGAACAAATATTGAAATCCAAATATAACTGATTATATACAGAACATCAGAAATGATGTGATGACGGTTGGATTGTTTTATTAAAGGTTCAGTTGTTTCTGACGCAGTTCAACAAGTTCAGTTAAAAATAAAAAAAGAGCTGTGAATGTTTGATGTAAAATTTTATTGAAAGAAAAATGACAAAAACAATTAAATAATTAAAAAAGTATAAATAAAAAAAATAAATATATAGATATGTATAAAAAAAAACATCCAGGAAACTATTAAAGCATACATCCATCTCACTGGGCTTGTAAAGGTAAATCAGAGTGAATTTGGGTGTTTGTTCCCTTCACCTGAATGATTTTACCAAATCATTTTCAGATATTAACACTACTAAATTTTTTTTCAACATGTAAGCATACATTTGCAAATCTGTTTTCCTGTCAACATGTAGTCTGATGAATCCATCATGAACAATGTCAAAGTTCTTTTCAAGTAATGTAAGGCCTCTTTTACTTGTTTTCAGTGCATTTCTGCAATATGATGGCACCGTTAATTCAGACTAAACATAATAACAGGGAATAAATACAATCTGAAGGCAGTGAGTGCATTTCAAGCTACTGTATTTGCAATATGCTCACAAAAACCCATGGTGCATCAGCAATAACATCCGTTAGCCCTAAAGAAACTTTGGAATTTGTTTTTGTGCTGAATGCCCAATTTTATCATCCATTTATTTAGCCAAATAGGCCATGGATCAACATCATACAATGTTAAAAATGGCTTTTAAACAAACATAGGCTTAACACTAACCATTAAAGTAACTGTACTGTGTATTTTTGTGATCATGGAGCCCCCTACAGTTAAATGAGTGAAACTCACTGTCCTAAATAACTGTTATAATTAGATTCGACAGCTGTACACGTGCATTTGTTGCTGCCATAAAGCAATCCACCCTTTTAGCGGAATTTCGTACCCGCTCACCATAACATACATTATTACAGCAGTTTGTGGGGAGCATGAGAAAGAAACAGAAGCCATTCGACTTAAGTAATTGTATAGTCAGAATGATTCTGAAACTGATATTTCAAGGTTAAATAAATAAATGCATGCATGCAGTTGCTTTAACCACCATGTTGTTTAAGTGCCAACTGTACCTAAAGTCTAACCTTAAAATTTAAATGGAATATTATGTTGTTCAACAAGGATGTTGATTCAGGACTTTTTGACAAATAAAAAAATAACTAAATAAATAAGAGTGCCGACCCTGAACTGCAATTAATTGTTACATTAACCACAGTAAAAGGTTTCTAAGCGACACCTATTGATCATTATTAGCAACTGCCTGCAGCTGATTTTTGCATACGAACTCCCTTATTGAAATATTTTTATAAAGTGCTATTTTTCTCATTCACTCCATGTATAAAAAAATCCTTCATTGTAAACAAAGTACAGTTCAATAAATATTAAATACATAACTTAATCAAGCAATAATTAATAAAATAAAAACAACAACATGCATAGGAAATGTTAATTGGAGAACACTGACAAAATGGTGGATGACTTACAAAGGCTGGAACGTTCATTCCATCCTCTCAAACATTAAGACAAGTCAGGCATCATGGAGATAAGCTGAGGGCTACTGGTGTCATATGATGTTGTTGATCACCGTTTCTGTGTTTCAGGACTCCCAGTGCTCTAGTGTACCAGTTGCAAAAGTAGTACAGTTTGTCAAGGATCTCCACATTGGCCTGGTACACATCCCAAGCTGTGTTCAAAGGCGACAGGGAAGGGTACACCAGCTCAGAAGGTGTCGTCCCAATCTGTAAGAAGGTTTAGAAGATTTGTTTAACAAATTCTTACCTACTTTATTTCATTTCTGTTGTCTGTCAGCCAGCATATTTCTATAATAATCTATTTATTCTATACTTTTCCATCTGTCACCACCCTGACCCTTCCAACCCATTTGGCAAAAAATTTCATTTTTATTAAATGGATATAAAAATGTCAATATATTGCTAATATAAATTTCAAAATATCATTTTATTTATATATATATATATATATATATATATATATATATATATATATATATATATATATATATATTTATTTATTTATTTATTTATTTATTTATTTTTTTTCAATAAAAGGTAATATTATGAAATCAAATGAAAGTTCAAAAGAACAGCAATTATTTAAAACGGAATAGAATTTTTGGTGCAAATAATAGTCTTTCATTTTCTTCACATCTGTTTTATTTTGTATAGTATTTTGACAAAGCTATTACATCCATTTTGACAGCTTTTAAGGTCTTTAAATATTGTTTGATTTCCTCCTGTAGGTGAGTTGAATGGTTCTTACCTGTATGAGCACCATGTGACTGGTGACTTGGATACGATGAGCGAGTTTCTTTGTCTTAGAATAATCACTCCCCATTTCTTCTTGTTTTTGCTGGATCCAGTCAAGATGGAACTTGAAGGATATAAGACCAGAGTACAGCTGTCCTAATGTACTGCTCACCTGTGGGTCAAAAGGAGCCAGATGTTACACACAATTCACATTTATGTCTGTCTGTCTGTCTGAGCAAACTTATGGTATGAATTTCTTTGCTTTTTTGTTCCAGTCTGACCTTTTGGTTTGGAGAAGATAAACTTTATTTTGGGGTTATCAGTGAACAGTCTGGTCTTAATTTTGGATCTTATTCATAGAAATATTCTGTCAAAAAGAACATCTAGATGCTTGAAACAGACATGGAAAAGAAAAATAGGCAGAGATGTGGATGTTCTACCTCGAGTGTTTTCAAGTCTTCTGTTTTGAAGTTCAGTGAGGGCAGGGATGTGAGTGATTGTTCAAAGTCTTTCATCTCATTCTGAAACATTTCAAGGATTTTATTAGACAAACAATAAGCTTATTGAGCTAAATGTAAATGTTATTCTGCATGGGACATTTACTCCTAAAATGAATTAGAAAACCATTTACTGGTACTTACCCTGTCCCTTTCTTGAGATACTGTTTTCTGCAGCATACGCATATCTTGATACAGCACCTGCAGACCCTTTTTTCCTTGTGGTATATTAGTGGAGCGGGCTGTGATGAAGGCGAAGAGCTCGACGCAAGTCATCAAGAAGATGAGGGGAAAGGTGGAGTCAGGTGACACTGTCAGCATAAAAACAAGCAGGATTTCTCATTAATGTCATTGGAACAGCTTCTCTGAGTCACAAGTGTTTCATTGTGTGAGCCAAACAGCTGTTTTACTCTATTAAAAACTTGTATCTAAGCAGAGGGATTTGCACAGAGAGCTCTTCCTCTTGGTTTGTAATGGTTACAGTGAATGGGATGATTTAGAGATGTACTTCGTACCACAGGAATTTCCAAGGCATGTAGGACACGCATTTGTATCAGTTGCTGGGTTTGTTGTGATCAGTTTCACACTGAATGCATAAAATTTAAGAGAGGTGCTGTTTGGATGAAAGGATGCGAGTCAGCATTTTTCCGGGTGTAATGTTTTTGATGCACACTTGTTTAGCTTGTTGAGCTCATGAGACAAGATCATACAGTCTCACCAAACCAGTAAAACTGGTGCAAATGAAAGCAAACAATTGCAAAATTTCCAGTTCAGAGTTCTTTCAGGAAATCTGTATTCATGATTTCACATTTTACTGAAAGAGACATGCATCATTTAATATTATCATTTAAATCCTGAAATTTTCATTGTCAAGCTGTTTTTCCAAAATTAGTTTAAGATGCAAAGAGGGGCATTAATACATTTCATGACTATTACAGTGAAAATTAATACATTATGCCTAATGCAGTTCTTTCTTTTACCCACTAATAATTGGCCCGTTTGATGTTTGCGCCAGTCTTTAGTCACAGCAAACTCAAATGAGCCATGACCAAAGTCTGTGTGAAGGTCATAGGCCTTCAAATACATGCAGCAGATATGTGATAACTGTGTGATTTAACACTTTGATAAGCATTAAAAGGAAATGAATGGCTATTTACACAATTAGCATCCTTTGAAACCTTTCTAAATGGAGAAATTGTTCAGTTCACTGATAACCATTGCGTGCAACCCCTACAGATTTGATGGCATGGTGGCGATCCCTATCAAAACTGTTGTAAGCATGCAAAGATCACATTGACCCAATTAGCTTTGCGACCAGCTGTTGACTCACTTGCAGACATCCTCTGTTTGCACTTGTGGAAAATGATTTTTACACTGATGGCATCTTTTTGCCTCTGTCAACACAATTTTGAAAAAGCATTGCTTTAATATTGTTGAAGTATTCAGTAAATTAACCCATTACTGATGCGCTGAGTCAATACGTGTGCACATTTTCAAACTGCAAGTTATCATGCAAAAGCAGTGTAAGCATGTTTACAGACTGAGGTTACAACTCTGATCCTGCAGCAGCTTTATGAAAGTCTAAAATCTTAACCTCTAATCAGTATTTTAGTATTATCTATATTATTGTATATTTGAATATCTGAATGAGGTTGTTTTTTTTTTTTTTTAAACCCTTGACCTTAATGTGACCTGTTATCAAGAATGTAGCACATAACCATGATTTGGAGAACCAAAGTAACTAATAATTTAAGCATTGAAAAAACCTAATCTGAATGTGTGGTGTCATGGTGGTTACAACTCTGACTTTCATAATGATAATAAACAAATAAAACTTAAAGCATTTCCTTAAAGTTAAACACAATGCTTTACATCTTAAAATATTTTTTGTCATAAAAATGACAATATCCATCACTATCATCAATTGAATTAGCTTGAGGTTAACAAACCAGACTGCTTTACTAGATTAACTAGTTATTTTGGTTTCTATTCTGAAAAGACTTCTCAAACAAAATTCATAGACAGCAAAAACACCCACACTAGACCCACCCTCTACAATTTCCATGTTTGCCCTCACTAAAACACATTCCCATGCCTGTGCTGTAAAGAATGATAAAAGTACTTACATTTCATGGTAATCCCAAAAACACAAGTAGTAAACACAGTGTACAAACTTATCACTCTACTAATATTTGGACTAGTGAAAGGGTTCTCCTTTATAGTATGGGCCATGACACACAACTCTGAGTCATTCACATTCAGGAAAAAAAAAAAAAGTAGACCTACACACCCCCTCTCACTAAACGTATCTTTTTTCTGAAGAACTCAACAGTTTTTGCTATTTCTGCCAAACTTGATGCCTCAAGACCCTAATGTTCCTAATTTTGAATTTCTATTTTAGGGTGGTCTTTGTGCTTCATAAACAACCTTGTGTTAAGCATCTCTGGTAATGTATCTAGAAGACTCTATATCCAAGAGATGATGTTTTTCTTTCTCCAAATCTGATACTTACTACTTTGTTTATATATTATCTCTTATATGCAATATAAACCTAGGAGACTATAGTCGTATCAGATTACAGTTCACCATAGGGAAATGCTGCAGAGATGATGGGCTGAGATGAGACGCTGGGTTTTTTTTTTTTTTTTTTTAAGACAAATTAGGTGCAATTCACAACAGTACATAGTCATAATACACTCACACACTAAGCTAAGATCTGAAGCCCCCCAACCCATGTCTACCCACTGAGCATTTTCCCCACATTCGTCTGCTTGGCCTCCTCTGACACATCACACTGTTATTTCCACTCAGACATCTAGCATGCACAAGTGTCCTCATGCCTGAATGCACATACATGCATTCCTTCCCCATCCCTCTTTCATTTTCTCCATCACCCACTCATTCTTATGTCTTCCTTTTTTGTTTGGCCCATGACTGCAAGGCAAAGAGGGACAAGTTGATAAGAGAAATGACTGTTAACACTGTGTGGGGTCATATCCTGTACCTCTTCAGGAAGTGGTGAGAGTAGCCTAGAATCTTGTGGCAATTCTTGGACATTTTCCTATTCACTATAAATGAATCATGGCTGACTGTGTAGATCAGTTTTATAATGCTGTCAGTTACTAAAAACATTTGCTCTTTTGCAATGATGCATAAATAACCAACGTCACACAACATAAAAAAAACGAGTGCAGTGGAAACACTAATGTGTATATACTAATAGTGTGAAATGCTCTTCTACCTGGGGTTAACAGAAGGGTTTAGAAGGACGATAACTCCTGGTTTAGAGCAGTGTAAAGCCCTATTTGTATATGTATAAATATCCATTATTAGCCTAGTATTTTCATACACATTCCAATTATTAGTATTTCACTGCACTCCGTGTTTTTTAATCTATATATTGATTTATTGTATTTATTTATTTTTAATGTTGCATGACGTCATTGTAGAACTGATCTATACCAAAGTCCCTTTTAAGGATTTAATTTTTTCTCTTTGCACGGATCTCTCCCTGACTGATGCATGGCGGTTCTTTAATCCTTATACAAAGGATTTTACCTGGTCAAATAAAACTTTATCTCTTAGATCTAGGATTGATTTATTTTTAATTTCTTATTCTATCCTCCATTACGTAAAATATATTTCTCACACCATTGCCCCCTTATCAGATCATAAATTAGTTTTTATAAAGATGAGTGACATCTATGATAATCTGAGACTCAGGGGCTATTGGAAACTTAATACCTTGTTAAAAGATAAAAAAAAAAAAAAAATTAATGATAGTATCATCAAACTTATCAAAGATTTATTCACTGACTTAAATGGAGATTACAAAAAACATGGGAGTTCTTTAAATATAAAACTAGATATATAGCAGTTAAAAGAAGTAGTACTGGAAGATTAGTACTGGACTTGCTGGATTATTCAGATCCAATTCATTCAGATGGTCTCATACTCTTTCTTGACTTTCATAAAGCTTTCAACTCCATAGAACACAAATTCCTTTTTCATACTCTAGAATTATTAAGCATTTATAGAGACTGTAACCATGTTTTATACAGGTAATAACAGCTCAGAGTTTGTGAACTTTGCCACTTCTAAAAGGTTTAACATATATCGTGGAGTCAGACAGGGCTGTCCAATCTCCTCATTTTTATTTATTTTAGCCACGGAGTTGCTCTAAGAATTGACCATGATGATAATTTGAAAGGAATTTCAATATTTGACAGGGAGGTCAAAATTGCGCCAGCTAGCTGATGACACTACACTGTTTTTGGAGGACAAAAATCAGTTACCAAAAGCTCTGGAATTGGTTGAACAATTTTTATGTGCCTCAGGTTTAAAACTTAATACTTTGAAATGTGAAATTGTCAATTCATGATATAGATATATTCTTAGGAAGTATCCCAGTTTAAAAAAAAGTGTAAAAATATTTAGAAATTCATATCACTAAAAATTCAATCAGTAGACATTTAAACATTTTTGATAAAATGGAAGAAAAAAAACAAAACAAAATGGATCTTTAACATCTGGCTTCAGAGAGATCTTTTGTTATATGGTAGAGTTCTTTTATCTAAAGTTGAAGGGCTCTCTCACTTTGTATATTCTGCTCTTTCTTTGTTTGTCAATGATAAAGGAAATTAATAAAATATTTTGGGATTTTATCTGGAAAAATAGACCTTACAAATTAAAAAAGTGCTTGCTAACTCCAGAAGCAAAGGTGGCCTTGGGGGTTTTTTTTTTTTTTTTTTTTTTTTTTTTTTTTTGGACTTCGCAGATACTGTAAACACCTTTTAAAGTAAATTGGTTGAGAAGATGCCTTATGAATCCAATGTCATTGTGGTTTTTTTTTTTTTATTCCAAATAAGATATTTGACCAACTTGGTGGCCTAACTTTCTTACTAAAGTGTAATTTCTTGCCTGGAAAGTTACCTATTTCTTTATCTAACTTCCATCAGCAGTGTCTTCTTTCGTGGAAATTGTTTTGTCCATGGTTTCTCCCCCCACAAAGCTCTCCTTTGGAATAATGCTGATATAACTGTTAGAAATGTGTCCCGTGGGGCGCTTTTCTGCTCAGAGTTGCTTTTTTTTTTTTTTTTTTTCCCCAACTTCAGGCGCTCAGATCGTTACTGCAAAAATGCGAGGCGCAGCAGGCGGCGAAAACGCGAGGCGCCCGGGGGAGCATAAACAGTGCGCAGAATGCTTGCTGCCAACAGAGAACAATTCCAAAAAGGTGCCTCTCACTGCAAAAAACGCGTTCGGTGTGATCGGGGCCTTATACTGACTTTTTACGCATCACGTTGCATCGCGGCACGACATTATCATGTCTGCATTTGTGATCGGAGAAAACACAAACAACAAGCACTACTCTACACAGCTCAAAACTCGCATTTGAATCGTCAGTGGCAAATTCTTCAAATAAGAAAACATACTTACAGGCTGTGAGTCAGAAGCGCCAGACCGTCCTTGCAAAGTTGGAATTGCCCCACTTTATAGAAACAGTCTTTGATCATAGCTGGCAGGCTACTCCCAGGTTCAGGAAATAGTCCTCTGTAAAATGTGCTGCACACACTCGAATATTTGGGTTGAACAGTGTTGTAAATACAACTTAACAACTGATTTCTAGTTGTGTCCTCTTTTGGAAGCCCAAACAAAGTAGTTTTGCTTTCACAATGAAACACAGTGTCTCCAGGACATGGCGCCGGCGGCAGCAGCAACACTACAGCGAGAATAAAAGTCCTGCCTTCTTTCTTTGCATATACATTTGGGCTGTGTTTTGCAAATCTCCCCACACCGTGACGTAGACATGTGGGGGCGTGTTTGAATGAGCCGTTTTAGGAGGGCGTGGTCAAGTCTTAACTTTTATAAAGAATATCTCTTTGGTTTTGAGACTTTAGTCTTAGCAACTTCAGGGATCTTATCTATGCACAAACAGCTTGTAACACTCCAAAGAGAAAGTTAAAAACTTGAAACCGCATCATATGACCCCTTTAAACTGTTATGTTTCTTAAAAAAGACAGTTGCTAAATGGGACTACAGGCGCTGTCGGAGACATTTAACGTCATCACGCCGAACAGTTTATCAATTTACAGTATTTTCCAGTTGTAGTATAATTTGTAACTCAATTAATTGTAGAATAACCAATTAATTGTTTCCTGCATTTTATATTGTTGTTCAACAATGTTTTTTTTGCTTCCCCCCGAAATGCGACAAGTCTTCGGAGGGAAGATGCTCGTTTTATCGCTCATTGATGCGGAGACTCTGGGTTCGTACCGTAAGGTAAGCTCATATTACGATTATTACATGTAAACACCGCATTTACCGGTGTCCTGACATTTTATCCTACCTGTCAAATTTTCCTACCAGGGCTTATTGCGTATGCGCACATCAATATTGCGTCCTTTTTCTCACGCTGAATAACAATATTTAATGTATCTGCATTACTGTATAGGTAGGTTTAGGTTTGGAGTAGGTGTAGATATTAATAAAACACAATCTAATAGGTATAAAAAATTATTTATTGCTGGTTTCCGGTAGCTGTATCACTTCTAGCCACAACTGCGAATATAACACATAATTACTGTATTTGCATTACTGTAAGGGTACGTTTAGGGTTGTGGTAGGTGTAAACATTAATAAATCATAATTTGACAAGTAGCATTTTTCGTTGTCGAATTGTACTACCTACTGTTTTAAAAGGAGGTAGCAAAATCTGACAGAGTAGCACAAATCGACAGAACACCGGCTTTACATGGTGAAAGTGAAACTTTAATGATGCATAGTGCAACATAAAATGTAACGAAACTAAATGTTTACGGCCACATGAAGCTGTTAGAAAGCACATAGATTGAGGATTTCCTAGAAGCAATGATAAAATAACATTTTGTGTAACCACCTAACAAAATGATAGCTGAAATGTGGTACTCTGTTCACTAAAAATAAGTTTAATCTTACCGTATCCAAAAACTCGTTCACTCTGCCATTATTTAATGATTAAATGCACTAGAATTTTATTGAATAGTACGTGGGGATACATTTTTAATTAAAATATTCATATTAATCAAGGATTTATTGACTTTTAATGCACCTTATTTCGAAATGTACAGAAATATGTGCTTTCAAATGTCTTTTAGTTAAGATTATTTCATTTATTCACTGTGTAAATCCTTTTCACTGAACGTGTTAAAATTAAGTTTGAAAAAGTTGTTGGTATCGTGGTGGTGGTGACGTTGAAGGTGAGCGACCGTGGTGTTGTAGTTCGTTTATAGCCTAAGTTTAGCTTTTTAGTTTTGGTGCTTTTATTTAGGCTTCAAAATTCATCAAAGTTATAATATTTTGTGAAGATTATCTTGATTTATCTTGTTTACACAAAACGTGTAAGTTTCATGAACTATGATTGAACACAGAGCTTATTTTTTGCGATAATCCAAAAGCCTTTGGAAAACTCCTATTGGCTTTTTGTCAAGGGAACCAGTTTCATGCTAACAGCCGATCCGCCTACAAAGTGACATCATAGTTCCCCCACTCTATTGTGATTTAAGTGAGTACTAATGGATTTGGTTGATCTCATGATGATGATCTCATCTTCTCCGATGCAACAGGTGGAAAATCAATGAATGGAGAACACACCTTAGTGCCCTTCCCCAAAAAAAAATTGGATAATTTGTTACTCACCACAGGATATTCTAATCTTTTGCTCTAGTCATGCACCTCATTGAACGTTTAGAAGCACATGCTTTGTCCAGGCAAACCATCCATCTATTCTTCTGCAGCACCGGAAGTTGCATCATATTTTTTTGACACATCAGCCTTTTCATAGTGCTGGGGCGGGGAGGTGGATTGTTAATGCTCAGTAGGCAGCAGTTCATTGTGTCATAATGGGATGCGTTTACACCAGAAGACAAGCCACATTTAGCCCAAGTGGGTGGATTCTTTGAGGTGTTTAAATTCCTAAAAGGAATGCATGATCAAGCAGAAACGACATCCTCTCCTCTAATGAACTGATCACTGAATCTGAAGCCATCTGATGAATTCAACACTCTTTTTGCCTCTTTCAGTTTTCCAGCTTGTGCTTTAGTTATATGTGTGTGTGTGTGTGTGTGTGAGTGTGTGTGTGTGAAAAAAAGAAAGAATCCATCAGTTGTTTATTGAATTGAGGCAGGTTTTAATGCATTGAATACGTCACCAGAGAGAATCTGTTGTTTCAGTGGAAGATAGAGTTATGAAATTTTAATTAAAAACCAAGTGGTCAAGAATATTTTTAAAAAATGAATAGAAATTAGTGTCATTTTTAGATTTTTTTTTTTTTGGTATATTTTTATTTGAAATTTATTCATTTATTATTTATTTAAATAAAAATAAATAATGCTCTTTCTCTCTCTCTCTAGCCCCACAATTAACACATGGGGAAAAAAAAAACAATAACTGAGAAACCTTTTCCATGACTTATTAATTTGTTCCTTCATTGATATTAAAATTATGGGCACTTTGTATGTATAGAATTGTTTCCATATGTATACAATGCAAATTATCTATGATTTTACTGCAAAAATATGAATATGCTCTGTCCACTGCCTATCACAGTTAAAAATCACTAAAGCAGGATATTGTGTTACAGCCATATATGAATTTTGTCTCTGTTCCATTCTATTCTTTTGAACAAGGAAACAATATACGGAGGGAAAAGCATAGAATTCCCATCAGTATGTGTTTCCGGCTCTGTGCCAGGAGGAAGGGTTAAGATTACAGACCAAAAAGTCCTAGATCTGTGAATGAAGGGGAATCCCAAAACATATCTTTACTGTCTTTACATGTCTTTACTGACTCTAATCTCTTTTGTGGCCTACCACTGTTATATTTGGCAAAGCTACATTATTTCCAGTTAAGCAAAGTCAAATTGCGAAAACAGTTTATGTCCAGCTACTAATATTTTGAGTGATGTAGGCCAACATGCCCGGACAGGATAATTTTAGTCATAGCAGTCTACTATGACTGCATGTCTCACTACGGCCTCACAGAGACAGACTTGCTCTCACATGCACATTTTTCGAGCATGATCCAAGCATCTGTCATCATCAGTGAGTCTAAACCAGGCTCCGGTCATCTGTGACATCATCAGAAGACTTTCCCTGTAGCGTGAGCACCATTGATATTGTTCCATGACCCTTAACCCATTCAGATCTACCGGCGCTGCGCGACGTTTTGTGTCTTCTAAAAGTGTTACACTTCCATTCCTTCTTTCATTTCCAAGAATAGACATTTGTGTTATAAAAAGCTGCCATTCAGGGCCACACTCCTTACCTTGCACCAGGCCCCACGTCAGCCAGGGACGGCCCTGTGTGTATGAATATGAAAAACCTCCCAGCCCACTATAGTTAATAGTTTCCAGGTGTTTATATGCTACCACAGCTTATATGAATGCTTGATTCTGATTGGCTGATGAACTATGATGTTATTTCAAAGACCTGTACAGAGCAATTGGATAAGAATGATTTTTTTTTTTTCCCCCTTAAAATATTTTTAATGCCTTTGAAATGCGCCCTCAAAAAACTTTTTCTTAACATGATGCATGTGATTTCTTCATCCTCCCATGCCTTGTCAAAAGTTTACCATATTAATCATCTATTTCAAATTATGAATCTTACTTCTCGTAGACGGAAATATACAAAGATGAACTCTTTCTTAAGTGCAGTTCGGCAGTCACTGTCTGTAAAATAATGACTTTCCTGTGATGCACAAACACACAGACATCATCACAAAGAGCTGAAAGGGGAGGGGAGTGTGATTTCCGTTTTCGTCACACCTCTGATCTGCTTTCCAATGACTAACGGAATGTGAAGAATGTTGTAGACAGACAGACAAGAGAGCGAGAGAGTGATTAAAGGACTGACTGAAAGTGAGAGGAAAAATCTTAATCTTATTTATTTTCCAAAGTATTTATGAGTAGATGTCACTAATCTTCAACCCACGTAAAATACACAAACATACATAATGCACAAACACAAGGGACTTAATATTGTGGTGGTGAAAGATGAAGATAGATGCTTCTGTAATAACCCAGGGAATTTTGTAACCCACTTTCAGTGTCTGTAACAGTTTGTGTGTGTCTGTGTGTGTGTGTGTGTGTGCACGCAATTTTTCACAATTGTGGCAAATGTGTTGGAAAGTGTACAAACCTTCCTGTCTGCCCAGATATAATAAATAAATAAATAAAAATAAATAAATAAATATATATATATATATATATATATATATATATATATATATATATATATATATATAAATAATTTTTTTTTTTTTTTTATATTTCTCTGATTTAACAT
The DNA here is from genome assembly GCA_039654775.1 of Spinibarbus caldwelli. NCBI lineage: Eukaryota > Metazoa > Chordata > Actinopteri > Cypriniformes > Cyprinidae > Spinibarbus > Spinibarbus caldwelli. The sequence continues at coordinate 9,826,368 of CM077245.1, forward strand.
GATATTTTTAACATGCATGAAAAGCTTGTGTGGGTATTATACACTATTGTTAAAAGGTTTAGGGGTTTGTAAGATTTTTAAATGTTTTTGAAAGAAGTTTCTTATGCTCAACAATGCTGCATTTATTTGATCAAAATTACAGTAAAACAACAAATATATTGTGAAATATTTACTATATAATATTATTAAATAATTATGTAATGCAATTTATTCAGTCATTACGCCAGTCTTAAAATTTCTTACAGAAATCCTTCTAATATGCTGATTTGGTGCTCAAGTAACATTTAGTATTATCAATTATTATCAATGCTGAAAACGGTTTTTATTTTATTTAATTTATTTTTTTATAAAGAACAGCATTTATATGAATTCGAAATCTTTGGTAACATTATAAATCTCCTTGTCAATTTTGATCAATGTAATGCTCCTTTACTGAATAAAAGTATTAATTTCTCAGGAGGGAAAAACCATCTTACTGACCTCACAAATCAGATGATACCAGTTCTGTCATATTGATTTGATCATTTATTTGGACTTTTGTCAGTTCATTGAAAAGTAGTGATATAAAACAAAACAAAATGGGGAAAATGGCCCCAGGAACCTGCATCTTCAACCTGAGCACCACAGTAATTTGTATATGGGTTACTTCTAGGCCACAACTCCTACTTTGTCTGAGAGTTTCTGTTTTCATAGTCGTCTTCACTTCTGCTGGACCTTGTCTGCAGCAAAGAGAAGGATGCATCATATACGCACATCATTTATTATAAAACACTCATGCATGCAATGCTTATGCATATTTATAAAGATAATATGCAGTGCAATAATGCACCAATATGCAGATAATTATGCACCAAAGAAAAAAAAATTTTTTGAATTAGAAAATTTGTTTTCTGCAAGGATATTTTAGCACATACTTGAGGGCACAAGTTTAAATAACATCAGGATATGACAAATGATGACATTTTGGCATCTTCAATATGATTTCTAATGAAACTGTGATACAGCAGCTTGTGTCATCACAATTCATGTGAAATCAGGACAAATTTCTCCCCTCTATCTTGTAAGCACACACTCCAAAGCAAAAGGTTTTGCACATGCTCCATGTCAGCAGAGCATCTAATGATCAGCCTATCAGTGTTTAATATTCTTGCACATCTCCTGTTTTCTGAGAAATAATTACTATCTACTTCCTGTCTCAGGAAATTGATAACCACTCAGCCAGTTGATTTAACGGTTGATTGAATTATGTCATGGAAAAAAGCCTCGTAGTATCTAAACATAACTTACATGGAAAAGAGCTGCTGTTTTCCAGAGAAATGAGAAAAACCACTGTTCAAAGCATCTTTCAAAGTTTACTTGCATGACAAGATGCACATGCAAGTTCAACTAGAACCATGTTGTTTTTCTGTGTGTAGTTTAACAAAACCTTTAATCCTAAACTTTTGGAAAGGAACTAATCTATGCATATTGAATTAATATGTAATATGAAAATGGCAAAAATGTATATGAGAACACTGACCTGTATTACATTATACACTGAGTCACTGGTCCCGTGGAGGGTGGCATAGGTCATAGGTCCTTGCAAACTTTCAGATGCCTAACAGTACGAAAGACAAATACAGCTGAAGAGTCTGGCATATCTGGCATCCAGTGAATTTATTTCATATAATTTAGATAATAAATCTTCCACACCCTAGTCTGTGCTCTACAAATTTACCTGAAAGCAAAGTGTTATGATATGCTATTTATCTGTTATACCTCGGGTGATTTATGATGATGTCATACTTACTTGAAGTCTTTTTAACAGGCTGAAAAAAGAAGAAAAAAATATATGTTTGGAAATTAAATAATTATAATGTTAATGATTTTTTTTTTTTTTGAAGCTTAAAATTTAGTCCAAACAAATGTTATCATTTTCTAAACATTACTGCAATATTTTTGTGATTCTATCATTTAAGTGGTTTTAGAATCTGAATTTTAAATAAAATATATGTATGATAAGAATTAAATGAAAATGTATGCTTTAAACTAGGTCAATAACCTGGAGAAATGCCAAGCTAACCAGTTTGGAAAGCTTCATTAGCCCCTGCTGGTCAGTGCTGCAACTACACCAGGAACAAGTGTTTCGCTAATGGTGGTTGTTCGAAATGAGTTTTTTATTCTGATTAACTATAAGTAACATACAGTGCGTGCATAATTTTTAGGCACATTGATGATATTCTGATCTTTTTTTTTTAAAGCACATTTTACCAGTTCCAAACCACATCAATCTTAATAACTACTATTAATTTTGTATTTAATCATATATATGTGATATATAATAGTCCATGAAGGCTGGAAGTGAAAAACTCCTTATATTCAGGTGTGCAGAATTAATAGACACTTTTTCTTTTACAGAGAAAATGAGCCAAAAAAGAGATTTAAAAAATATTAAATTCTTATGAGAAGGATGCAATACTAATGCAATATTACAATTTACAATCCCATGCACTCTAGGAGGTCCTCTGTCAGCAAGCTACTGCCATACTGTTGGACAGTTTTACCCAGATATATCATAGACCTCCTTAAAGGAATAGTTCAAATGAAAACTTGTAGAAAATGTACTCACCCTCAGGCCATCCAAGATAGATGAGTTTCTTAATCCGAACAGATTTGGAGGAATTTAACATCACTTGCTCACCAATGGATCCTCTGCAGTGAATGGGAGTCCAAACAGCTGACAGCGTGTTTGTAATAAACAAATCCATCAAGACATTTTTACCTTATGGATTATGGACTCATATTTTAGCCAGAAGCAATGGTTTAAAGTTAAGATGTTTAATAATGGGGTTCTTTCTTACAAACACACTGTTTTTCACTTCACAAGATGTTAATTGATGGACTGAAGTTGTGTAGATTACATGTGGATTATTGTGAAGTTTTTATCAGACCCTCATTCACTGCAGAGGATCCATTGGTAAGCAAGTGACGTAATGCTATATTTCTCCAAATCTGCTCGGATGAAGAAACCTCATCCCCATGCGTGTCAGGATGTGGCATCTTATGCTTACAGGAAATAAAGGTCTGTACATTACAGCTGACCTTCTTACTGAATTATGTTTTAAATAAGGCTGAACATCACATTATGGATATCAAACATCTTGTTGTTTGTAATCACTTCTCAAAACCCACCTTTTATATTTGACCAAATCCACTGCAGTAATGAGAATTAAGAAAAGCATCATAAGTCCACATATAATGTATGGTGCAATGGAGCACTGGCAACCTGAATCAGACAGAAACAGAAGAAAAAGCTGTAGCTCATTTCGCGTCACTATATTATGACACACACTGACACATATTATGATATTTACTTATACCACTAAAAGAACACCCAAGGAGATGCATAACTCTAGTTCACATAAAACATTGCTTTCTGCATTGCAGTTACAAATGGTCTGAAAATGAACATTCTGAAGGTTAGCAGGTTTACAGATCAACTAACTGCCCACTGTTACTCTTACGAACATATTTTGATGTGGTTCTGATGCAGTTTCCGATTTAATTGCTTGTTTACACCAGGAACTGACTGTGTCCAGTTGCTGCACCCTATGAAGCCACATCAACACTGCCACCAATTTTACCAAAGAGTCTGTCTGCCATAAATCACCTTCATCATTAGTCAAGCATAGATTAAATCACTGTACTAAAGTGATTGTGTCAATGATACCTAAAAATGTCCAAGATGTTGAAAAGAAAGCATACATTAAGTTCCTAGACATGTAAACAAGCAAACAAAAAAGTTTTGATTTAACGTCAAGGGGTGTAAGCAAATAAAAAGCATATTTTCTTACCCCTTGAATTGAATACACATGAGTGTACACACCGTAATCATTATTTTCCGTTTCTACTCACTGGAATTATCTGTTGCTCACATCATGTTTTGATATGTTGTCTTGTTTTTGATATTGAGTCGTGTTTTTTTTTTTTTTTTTTAAATCTAGCAAATAAAATAATATGTGTATATATATATATATATATATATATATATATCTATCTATCTATTGCTACAAAAACGAAGACAGAAATCGCAGGGACCCAAATGAATCGTTTACATGAAACAGCTTAAATGATTCGGACTTACCGTGCTTTGTACACTGAAAAAAATGACTCGTTGAATTTACAAAATTTTTTTAAGGTAAGTGGTTGCAATCAATTTATTTTAGCTACATTTAAATAAACAAATTTAGTTGACTAACTTTCAACTAAATTTATTTAAATGTAGCTAAAATAAATTGATTGCAACCACTTACCTTAAAAAAATTTAGTAAATTCAACGAGTCATTTTTTTCAGTGTAGATTGTTAGCTTGCAAAACGTGAGCTACTGAAAAAGGTGTAAAGTTAACTTTACATTTCTGCTAACAGAACGATATTTACTGTTTATGTCCACCGCGACAGTCCTCGATTGGTCGGTCCCATGGTTGTTGTAGACCTTGCAGACATACAGACCCTGAACGGTACTTCTGGCTATCATTGTTAGAGTCTGTCCTTGATTCTGTAACTCTAGCTTTCCAGATCCACTGTCTTTGTACCACTCATAGCGCTGGACTGCAGGATTGGCATCACTATGACAGCTCAGCATCACCACACTGCCTTCAGACGCTGGTCCCGAAGGTCTGACCAGGACTATGGTGTTTTTGGGAGCATCTGAAAGAAAAGTTTGACCAGTTTCATTTAATGGTACTTAGACACTTCCATACAATGGGGTCCAAAAGTGCAAAAGATTTTCTTTGGATCATTCTCAAAATATGCTGAACATTATCATCAGGTATTACACAAACCCAAAAAGCACTCAAAGCACATTCACTCATAAATAGAAATAATTAATTTGATGCTTTTTGATAGTTTTCTTTCTCTGTTTCACATACACAACACTCTAAGGGTAACGCTGGTTTCAGCTGGTCTTTTGGTGCCCTGGGAGTACAAAAGAGAGCAGGAGACTTTCAGGTGGTCAATTAGAGGAGTCGCATTGAATGTCTGAGAGGAGACCAACAGTGTCTGTCCAAATTCATCCTCCTTAAGAAAAAAACAAGGAATTTAATACAGGATACAGAACAATGTAGTTTACAAACATCATGATTTGCCTCATGTTACATTTCACCTGTAGGGCTGGTGTGAGCTGTTCTCCTAACTGTGGGTTCCACTGCATCAGATGTGGGATTGAAGGACATGAGATCACAGTGGAACAGGTCAGTGTCAACCTGGTGCCCTCTAGAACTTCCATTACCTGAACATATGGGCTCAAGGTAGGTGGGGGAACATCTTAAGATAATTGAGAAGAGAGTAAATACATTAGTGTGTCCACCAGACACATACAACAAAAAATAAATGTAAAATTTATTTCAAGGGGCATTAAAATACATTTCCAATCTATGTATTTTAATGGCCCTTGAAATACAAAAATACAAAATGTTTGTACTACAATATATATATATATATATATATATATATATATATATATATATATGTATGTATGTATGTATGTATTCACACTGATGAAAACTGATGGACTCATACGCAACTATTGCAAAAGGTTCAAACATTCATGGTCCAGAAGTAAACGCAATGCAATAAGAGCTGGGGTTGAAAACGTCTTGGATTTTAAGATCTGAGTAAATTTGACTTATTTTATGTTTTAGGAAACATGCAAGTATGTCCTGTAACTTCTGAAGATCAGTACTAGATGAAAATAAATATTATATTTAAACAAAAGAATAAATGCATTTTGTTTCCTTCTGGACCATCAGTGAATATTTGAAGCTGAACATATTTTATGTACAATATCTCATTAAGGACAGTACTAAATATAAAATAGCATGCATTTTTATCCCTCTTATTTTGGGAAAAAAAATATTTTATATATATATATATATATATATATATATATATATATATATATAAATATTGCATATTTTATGTATATTCTGCAAGGGGTATATAAACTTTTGACCACAACATATAGCCAAATATATTTATAAAAGTAAAAGTATATTTTGAAAATAAGTATTCCAACCTGTATGGACTGTGATGTTTACTCCTTGCTGAAATGTGTACTTGAGAGGTTCAGGACCCTGAAGTCTGAAAAAATATGTGTCATCGAATCCAGCAGGAAAGTTGTGAAACACAGTGGTGCAATTTTTGTCTAAGATGTTGCCAATCACATTTCCTTTTAGAAGAGACAACCCTGTTCTTTTTGAATTAAGCACGTTCAGCCCGTCTATGGTTGTTTTTTTCCAAAGTGCCTCAACAGATTTGTTAAGGGACTGTTTGAATGAGTCGGGGATCTCGAACTGACATGGAATTTGAACACAGAAGCCACTTATCGCATCTATTTTCTTAGGCATCTTAATTTCCCATTGGTCACTGGCAGCACCTGCATACATAAAAACAAACTTGGAATATTCTACTTTAGTTTAATGCAGTACATAATGGAGGCTGGCACATGCCATAGCACACAAGTGCTTAACTTGACTTAACAGTGCAATGAATCACAGAAGTGCAAAGTTAAATCACCAGCCATCATCATAAATAACAACCGAGGTACTCATATATTCAGTGTTTGTTCATGAATTAATTCAAGACTAATATTTCAAACCCAAAAGATTAACAAAAGCAAGTCTCTCACCTCTCAATATCCAGATTATGATGATCAGGACTTTTGGTCCACTCATGCTGCTGAGAGTTGGTGTTCACTCAACAACTTAACAAATGAAATTAAAAGAGGAACACTGGAAAGTTTCATCAGCAGTTTTGTAAAAAAGAAAACTTTACTATTACAAAAAAACATTTCTTCTTCTTCTTAAGGTCAAATGTGTTTTAAAGGGAATTTTATGTAAAATATACCTTATCTGGTGTGGACTCTGAGGCCTCTTAAGGCAAGGCACCTCTGGTGAATAGCATAAAATCTACTATGTAATTTTAACAAATTTCACCATACTTCCTCAGCTGTTTAAGCGCAGTACATGTATTTGCACAGTTTTGTTACAAGTTTTCTGAAATGTTATGTATGCAAATGATCTAACTAAGTATGTGCAAGTTTGCATACATTTTATATACAATAACAGAAATCTGGAAAGTTTGGTATATGTAAATGATAATGATTTAGAAATTACTGGCTTATTTTGACAGCCTTTAAAGATAGTATTTAATTCACTTAGAATCAAGTATTCCATAGAGCTGTGTAATGCACAGTAAAGTATTCACAAGCTTAAACTGTAAAGACATTAATTTTTCAAACTAATTTTCAAGCTTCACAATAATAAAACCATTTTAAAGTTGATTATTATTGTATTACTAGTCTTAACTTTCGGGACATCATAGCTTAATTTGACATTTTAGTCATTTACATTATTATTTATGACATTTGGCAGCGTGTAAGTCAGTTAATTTGGACCTTAAACCGTATAACTATCTATTATCATACACATTTTTCTGATTGTCAGGCCACAGATTCTAAATTTTGTTCTGTAATACTATATCTCAGCTGTAGGTGGCAGCACAGATCAACATTTAACAATGCCACTTTCTCACATCTTAATTTAAAAGAGTTAAAAAGATGAAACAAAATAAACGCTTAGCAACAACAAAACATCAATCGTTTTTCAGTGACCTGATGGTTCTAATGTCATAACAAATTGATTTTAGTGAATGTTAATAAGTATTAAATATACAGCACAAACAGCATTCAAGCATTTATATCAGAGGTTGGAAACCACTTCAGACCATTTTCATTTTAACTGATATGTGAACTGATATGTGAAACAAAAGTCATGGGAAATATGTAACAAGATGTAGGCAAAAACAATAAAACAGGGCACATTGACAGAGAATCAGACATGGAAATGACATGCAAATATTGGTGTATACAGTGTTTACATGTGAAAGATTCTACACAATTTTAAAAATCATCATTATTATTAGTAGTAGTATCAGTATTAGCATATTCATTCTTTCAAAATTCAGAAAAGAATATGATGTATTGATGTACAGTCACAATGATTGCTTTATAGACAGGAATGTAATTAGATACATAATGTACTTTAAAGGAATAGTTCACACAAGATTAAAATTAGCAGAAAATGTACTCACCCTCAGGCCATCCCAGATGTAGATGAGTGTGTTTCTTTATATGAATAAATGTGGAGAAATTCTGCAGTTCGTCACTTGCTCACCAATGGATCCTCTGCAGTGAATGGGTGCCACCAGAACAGCTGATTAAAAACATCACAAGTAATACACAAGTAATGTCAGTAATCCAAAAGTCGTGTGTTTGTAATAAAGTCATTTCAAATTTCAAGTCGTTTTCAACTTCAAACTGCTGTTTCTGGATTAAATACAAGTCCGTGTCAATAACACTGTTTTCTCCAGTGAAAAAGTCATCTAGTCTGAATCAGTAGAGAAATATGCAGAGATCAAGGTCCATTTACAAGTGAAATCAGTCCAAAACAGTTCTAAACAAATATGATGGTAAATTTTAATGTAAGAGGACAACAGGGGATGGATTTTTCACTGAAGAAAACATTATTATGGATTATGAACTGGTGTTTTGGTGAGAAGTAAGAGTTTAGTCGGTGCCGACTGCCGACATATCATGGCATTGCGTTATGTGCGTCCCGAGTTCAAATCCCAGCTTGAGGACCTTTTCCGATCCTTCCCCCACTTCGCTTCCTGTCAACTCTACGCTGTCCTATAAAAGGCAAAAATGCCAAAAATAAATCTTAAAAAAAAGGAAGTGGGAGTTTAAAGTTCAAACGCTTTAATGATGCATTTCTTTCTTACAAACACAGCTTTTCTTTTCACAAGACATTAATTGATAGACTGTAATTGTGTTGTGTTACTGTGATGTTTTTTTTTTTTTTTTATCAGCCTTTTGGACTCTCATTCTGACAGCACCCACTCACTGCAGAGGATCCATTGGTGAGCAAGTGTTTCAATGTTAAATTTCTCCAAATCTGTTGCAATGAAGAAACAAACTCCGCTACATCTTGGATGGCCTGAGGCTGAGAAATTTTCATTTTTTTGTTGAACAATCCCTTTAACTCCCCCAGAGGCATAATGGAGTAAACACAAATATATATTTATGTTTCTGTGTTTGTTCATCTTTGTCTCCTCCCTCTTCCTGTTTGTCTTCTCTTTGTCTGTAAAGAAGACACTTAATGATCACATTACGAAAAAAGGGAGAAAAGGGTTCAGAGAGAAGGAGAACAGCTGGAAGTGATGTCAGTGAATCTGTCACTTATTTATTTGCCTACACACTGAACATGACCTAAGACTCATACTCGGTCTCTACTGGACACATTCACAAATTACTATGCAGTGGTGTTTCCTCAAACACTGATTGTGCTAACTAGTTATTTGAGCAAACTTTCACTGAGGTAAGAACACCCACAGCAATTCATTATCCAGTTGTTAATTCGTTATATTTAAAAAAACTTTTACTATATTTTTTTTCCAATGCAATCCACGCTGTGCAATAATTTTATTGCATTTTTTTGTTTTTGTTTTATATACTATACATTTAATGAGTTTTTCAAACATAAGCTGTTAAATCGGCTATCTCTGCCTTAAATTGTCATGCCTTGTTTGCATTCTTATTCGTATGTACTACTGCTTTCTGTTTTAGCGTGAAAGGAGAAACACAACTAACTCTGATGCAAAACAACAGTTTTTAATTTTTCAAGAAGTATCATTGGGTTTTACAATGTTGAATTAAGTACCTTAATTCACTATTTTCTTTCCAGAATTACACAACATATTTAGTGTGAGTAAATGCTAAATGTAATGGGAATACTACAGTAAGATGTTGTGACCTCTCGTGATTCAGCAGAGCAATTCAAAATATATAACTCACATTAGCTTTGCTTTTAAACCAGTTTTATATGCGGCAACCTCTTGGTTGCCAGACAACTCATATTTATCTTACTATATGGTGTTGCTCAAATACGAGTGTGCAATGACACTTATGATGAATGGCTCACTAAATGGCAGTGTACCAGAAAGATATTTTCTCTTAGCTAACATTAAATGAAACACATCAAGATTGCAAGTTTTATGAAATTACGAATGCATGAATCCGGTGCATGAAGATTTTTCAGATTCTGCAGCTGTGTGCCATTTAAAAACACCGATTTCCTTCCACTTCTGTATTTTGTTGAAGGTGAAAGGTTCAGTTTTTTTTCTCCCTTTTTCCAGACAGATATTTTGAAACCGACTCGGAGTAAGCGCTGGGTGGCTTCTGTCATGTGAGAGTCCAGTATGGCTAGATTAAACTATATTTAAAATATATATAAATATTTAAGCTATAATTTCAACTATACTAAAATAATATTTTAATAACCACCCCATAAATACACATGGAAAAGGTCTTGGGTGAATAAGAGGAAGTACTTTAGATGCTTATATTTTTGTACTCGTATTTACTCATGTCTTGTATTGTCGTTCTTGTGAATTATGTAAACATACTTTACACATTACAGATATCAATTTACCTGCATGCATTTCCTGGAAATTTGAAAATAAATTGAAATGGTGACTTTGGCCTTGCTAATTATTCCATCTGTGAATCAATTACAGTGATTAATTTGAACAGACATACTGTATATAATTTTTATTTGTCTCTCAGAATGGCCTCCAATGCAACTCTTCTCATGCACCCCCACTCGGACATCTCAGTCCACCATGAGAAAACTACAGTGGACATTGATGACATTATGGATAATTTTACTATTGTCCTCTACATCATTACCATTATCTTTGGCATCACTGGGAACTCTTTGGTCATCTGGGTGGCTGGTTTCCGTATGAAGCCCAACGTCAGTAATGTATGGCTGGTCAATCTCGCCGTAGCGGACCTGATCTTCTGCCTTACCCGTGTAACTTCGCTCCTCAAAAAACTTTTCTATGACTACTGGGCTTTTGGACTCTTTCTCTGCAAGTTCAGTGGTTTCTTCAAGTACGCCAACATGTTCTGCAGTGTTTTTCTTCTGGCCGTCATCAGTGTGGATCGAGCTCTCTGCATCTGGCGTCCAGTGTTCACCAGAGAACGACGGACGTTATGTGCCGCTCGTGTGGTCAGTGTGGGAGTTTGGATTGTGGCGGTGATTTTTAGTTCACCATACTTTGTGTACCGGCAGGTCTACCTTGGTGACAACAACTTGAGCAAGTGCTCACTGGAGGTCAGAACAACTTTGGAATTCTGTCTGAATTTAAAAATGGTTTATCAAATAATTGTGTTTGCATATATTATAATATTGGATAGGTTAAATCATTTTAATTATACAAATCATAAATTCTAAGTGGACAAAACAGGGAAAATATGAGACTTAAAGAACTAGAATACCTCCCAAATTAAAATGGTCATCATTTAGTCTACTCAGTCTTACTTTCACACACAGCAGAATATACAGGTGCATCTCAATAAATTAGAATGTCGTGGAAAAGTTCATTTATTTCAGTAATTCAACTCAAATTGTGAAACTCGTGTATTAAATAAATTCAGTGCACACACACTGAAGTAGTTTAAGTCTTTGGTTCTTTTAATTGTGATGATTTTGGCTCACATTTAACAAAAACCCACCAATTCACTATCTCAACAAATTAGAATACTTCATAAGACCAATAAAAAAAAAACATTTTTAGTGAATTGTTGGCCTTCTGGAAAGTATGTTCATTTACTGTATATGTACTCAATACTTGGTAGGGGCTCCTTTTGCTTTAATTACTGTCTCAGTTCGGCATGGCATGGAGGTGATCAGTTTGTGGCACTGCTGAGGTGGTATGGAAGCCCAGGTTTCTTTGACAGTGGCCTTCAGCTCATCTTTTCTCAGTTTTTGGTCTCTTGTTTCTCATTTTCCTCTCGACAATACCCCATAGATTCTCTATGGGGTTCAGGTCTGGTGAGTTTGCTGGCCAGTCAAGCACACCAACACTATGGTCATTTAACCAACTTTTGGTGCTTTTGGCAGTGTGGGCAGGTGCCAAATCCTGCTGGAAAATGAAATCAACATCTTTAAAAAGCTGGTCACCAGAAGGAAGCATGAAGTGCTCCAAAATTTCTTGGTAAACGGGTGCAGTGACTTTGGTTTTCAAAAAACACAATGGACCAACACCAGCAGATGACATTGCACCCCAACTCATCACAGACTGTGGAAACTTAACACTGGACTTCAAGCAACTTGGGCTATGAGCTTCTCCACCCTTCCTCCAGACTCTAGGACCTTGGTTTCCAAATGAAATACAAAACTTGCTCTCAACTGAAAAGAGGACTTTGGACCACTGGGCAACAGTCCAGTTCTTCTTCTCCTTAGCCCAGGTAAGAGGCCTCTGACGTTGTCTGTGGTTCAGGAGTGGCTTAACAAGAGGAATACCACAACTGTAGCCAAATTCCTTGACACGTCTGTGTGTGGTGGCTCTTGATGCCTTGACACCAGCCTCAGTCCATTCCTTGTGAAGTTCACCCAAATTCTTGAATTGATTTTGCTTGACAATCCTCATAAGGCTGCGGTTCTCTCGGTTGGTTGTGCATCTTTTTCTTCCACACTTTTTCCTTCCACTCAACTTTCTGTTAACATGCTTGGATACAGCACTCTGTGAACAGCCAGCTTTTTTGGCAATGAATGTTTGTGGCTTACCCTCCTTGTGAAGGGTGTCAATGATTGTCTTCTGGACAACTGTCAGATCAGCAGTCTTCCCCATGATTGTGTAGCCTAGTGAACCAAACTGAGAGACCATTTTTAAGGCTCAGGAAACCTTTGCAGGTGTTTTGAGTTGATTAGCTGATTGGCATGTCACCATATTCTAATTTGTTGAGATAGTGAATTGGTGGGTTTTTGTTAAATGTGAGCCAAAATCATCACAATTAAAAGAACCAAAGACTTAAACTACTTCGGTCTGTGTGCACTGAATTTATTTAATACACGAGTTTCACAATTTGAGTTGAATTACTGAAATAAATTAACTTTTCCACGACATTCTAATTTATTGAGATGCACCTGTACACATCTCGGTTATATATGGGATTTACAGCCTTCTATAACCTAACACCAGTAAATTTTCAGAACTCAAAACTGTATTTTGGGCAAAGCCTTGCATTGTAAACAGAACCATATTGGACAACCTTGTTGAAAAAACCAGCATATGCTGGTTAGGTATGTTTTGAAGCATGGCTGCTGGTTTGAGCTGGTTTAAGCTGGTCCTTAGTTGGTCACGAGCGGGTTTAAGCTGGTCCTTTGCTGGTCATGTGCTGGTCCTAAACTGGACCTGAGCAACTAGCTCCTGTTCCGGACCAGCACATAACCATCTTAAACCGGCACATGACCAGCACATAACCAGCTTAAACTAGCTGATGACCAGCTAAGGATCAGCTTAAACCAGCGCATTAATTTTTGATTAGTACTATGCATTGCTAAGAACTTTAAATGCGATTTTCTCAGTAATTTGGTTTTTTTGAACCCTCAGATTTCAGATTTTCAAATAGTTGTATCTCGACCAAATATTGTCCTATCCTAACAGCCCATACATCAATGGAAAGCTTATTTATTCATTCTAAATCTCAATTTAAAAAAAAATTGACCCTTATGACTGGTTTTGTGGTCCAGGGTCACAAATTATAAAATCCCTTAATTCACAAAGTTTTTACGCTTGCTTGAGTTGGTTTTTTGACTAGTGAGAAAAAGAGTTAATGTGAATAATGTGAGACGGTAACACATTTACCAAATAAATTCCTCCATGTGGATCAAAAATTTCATGTCATGTGCCCTCCCAGAACTGTCTTACATGACTGCATTCCCAAACAGCAGATTCGCAACTTTGGATGGAAACAAGAACGTAGCTTATTATTTCTTATTTCATATCACTTTATTTCATAATGTGACACATCAGATGAGTAAATTTCTAATTTTCATTTCTAATTTTTGTGTGATTTTAGTATAGTAAATGTGAAATGGTTTGTCATCATTCAGAAATCTGATTTAATTTGTGCAGGTGAAAGAAGCGTCAAAGGGTAACAGTTCAGCAAAGAACGCCTTGTACAGCATTCGCTTCTTGTGTGGATTCCTGTTGCCGTTCCTGGTCATCCTGTGCTGCTACATTATAGCTGCCATTGGTATACGCAGAACAAGATTTTCTGGAAAATCGAGGCCTCTCCGTATTCTCGCTGGATTGGTTTGTGCCTTTTTCTTATGTTGGGGCCCCTACCACTGCCTACTGCTTGCAAAGATGGTGGACAAGAAGAGCCACGCTGTTAAAGTGGGCCTGCCTATTGCTAAGGGCTTTGCGTATTTCAACAGCTGCATGAACCCGGTGCTCTACTTCTGCATGGGACTGGATGTTAGGCGACGCTTCAGACAAAGCATATCAGGGATTTATCGCAGAGCACTTATGGAAGAAGACCACACTTCGCAGTCTCAGGAAGGCACTGCAGAAGAAAGCTGTAATTCCATTCCAAAGACTGTAGGGATCATTCGAGACAGACCTGAGGGCATGACTAAAGTTTAAAAGAGTTTCATTGTAATGTGTAATTTTTGCTTTTTACCAGTACTGATCAGTGGGGAAATTTTACGAGGAGGCCGATATGTAAACACTGATGAAATTCAAATGTGAAAAATCGTCTCTGGTTACTCATGTAACTATGGTTCCCCGAGAGTGAACGAGACGCTGCGTCCTGGTGGACACTTTGGGGAACGCTTTCTGCGTGACCGGTGCCTGAAGCATGTGTAAAACAACTCCAATCCTATTGGTCCACGTGGCCAGTGGCATCATAGGCGGGTACCCGAAAGTATAAAAGGGCACCTGCTGAATACGTCACCAACTCAATTGTCTGAGGAGACATAAACAGGCAGGCCGAAGGCATGGCAAGGGGATGCAGCATCTCGTTCCCTCTCGGGGAACCATGGTTACATGAGTAACCCGCGATGTTCCCCTTCTAGGAAACTCAACGCTGCGTCCTGGTGGTCACTTTGGGGAACGATATCCAATCACGCCATGCCGAGGAGCATGCCTGTCTACCTGGTGAGAGAGGACTAAGGAGGTGACAGACATACACCAAACCTTTCCTCAGAAAGGGGCCAAGCCACTGACGCCTCGGGCCACTCACATAACTTGGTAAAATGAGGGTGCCCGTTACCAGATAAGGTTGAACACCCTAACCAAGTTAAGAACACAGACATCCTCAGATAGCTATGCTATGTGAGCAATAGTAGCCAGATACATAAGACCATTGAGAGTCTGGAAGCCTAGAGGAGTTCTCAAGATTGCTACCAACAATCCCAGCTAGGACACAACTATTCGCAGACAGCTATATCCAAAGAGTCTTATGAAAAAGGACCTTCCTAAAGAGCTGCTTAGACCAAGGGAATGGCTATCTACTTAAAATCCCGCAGGGGAGATAGCACTGTCTAAGCCATGGCTCAGGGAGACCACTACTTAAAAACCCCAAGAAGGGGAGCAGTCACATAGCTATCCTCAGATAGCTATATCCCTAGGAAGGGGCTACAGGACCAAAAACTAAAAAACCCTGGTAAACCTACCTGTGAAGCTGCCCAGACCACAGAGAGTGGGCTATTTACTTTAGACCCTAGGAGGGGAGAAGAACTGTCTTGGCAAGGGCTCAGGGAGACCACTACTTAAAAACCTCAAGAAGGGGAGCAGTCCCTAAGCTAGCACATAGATATCCTCAGATAGCCATGTATCTAGGAAGGCTTCAAACTTGGAAGCTTCAGCAGAATGACTCTTAAAATGAGAGGAAGCCCTCTTCAGAAGTATAGCCAGAGATACATAAGTGGAGTGGGGCCCAAAGTGAACTGGGGCCAGAACCCACTCAGAGAATGGGAACAAAGTCGAGTGCTTAACCCATACCATACAGCAGGGGTGTCAAACTCGGTTCCTGGAGGGCTGCAGCCCTGCAGAGTTTTGTTCCAACCCTGCTCCAACACACAATCCATCTAGTTTTCAAATAAGCCTAAATTACTTGATTAGCTGGATCAGGTGTTTCAATTAGGGTTGCATCTAAACTCTGCAGGGCTCCGGCCCTCCAGGAATTGAGTTTGTCACCCCTGCCTTACAGGATTTTAGAAAAGTGCGCAGGGTGCCGAGCAATTTGGATTTTAGAAAGTGCACAGAAGCTAGCGTGTATGCTAACCATAAACATGGATTTTAGGAATAGTAGAACAGGAGGGGACCTACTGAGACTACCCAGACCACAAAGAGTGGGATATCTACTTGCAACCCTAGCAGGGGAGACAGCACTGTCTAGGTAGGGCTCAAGGAGACTGCTACTTAAAAACCCCAGGAAGGGGAGCAGTGCCTGAGCTAGCACATAGATATTCTCAGATAGCCATGCACCTAGGAAGGCTACCAGAAGGGGACTGACTGAGACTACCCAGACCACAAAGAGTTGGCTGTCTACTTACAACCCTAGCAGGGGAGACAGCACTGTCTAGGTAGGGCTCAAGGAGATCACTACTTAAAACCCTAAGAAGGGGAGCAATCACCAAGCTATCAGCAGCTGGTAAGCCCTTCTATGAGGCTGCCACAGGAGTGGGCTATCTACTTACAACCCTAGCAGGGGAGACAGCACTGTCTGGGTAAGGGCTCAAGGAGACCGCTACTTAAAAACACTAAGCAGGGGAGCAATCACTGAGCTAGCACATGGCTATCCTCAGATAGCTAGGCTCTAGGAAAGGGGACCACTGCAACTGCCAAGACCACCAGTAGTGGGTTGTCCAATTATAAACCCTATAAGGGGAGACAGCACTATCTAAGCAGGGCCCAAGGAGACCGCTACTTAACAACCCTAAGCAGGGGAGCAATCACCAAGCTAGCACATAGCTATCCTCAGATAGCTACGCTTCCAGGAAAGGGTAAATTAACACACACAGCTAGCCTCAGAAAGCTGTATCCAAGTAAGCCCGTCCTGCCATGGCAATGGCTGAAATATAACCACCCTTAGGTGGCTATACTAAGGAGGTCCCCAATCCGTGTCAGTCCCACAGTAGGCTAGCGAGTCTTTACAGATATATTGACCAGAGGCTCACGATAGGAAGATCCAGACCATAGTAATGATTCGCTAAGAAGCGAACACAAAAACCCACTAGCCCAGATCAATGCCTGATGCAAGCAACGGCCAAAACACTAGGTGGCTGGACATAGCTATCCTCAAATAGCCTTTCCTTCAAATAAGGCTGAAGTTTGCCCAGGCCATGAAGTGGGCCATCTACTTAAAACCCGAACAGGGGAGACAGCACAGTCTAGGCATGGGCTCAAGGAGACCACTACTTAAAGACCCCAGAAGGGGGAGCAGTCTCCGAGCTGGAACACAGCTATCCTCAGACAGCAGATTCCAAACAAGACTTCAGTGCTTACCTGAGAGAGCTTGTGCCCAAGTGGAACCAAACCCAGTCATAAACACCTGGCTAGAACATGGCTGGCTGTCCTCAGACTGCTATTCCAAAGCAAAACAGCTTGAGCTGGAACATAATCATCCGCAGATGGCTATACTCTAAGCAGAGACTGTTCACTTATCACCCAGCTAAACACAGGAAGGAACATTCCCCCGTAACCACTCTAGACTACTGAAGCAGCCTGGAAGAGAAAGCTAACAGCTTCACTCCACAGAGCATTCAGTATATCCATTCCCAGCGAGGCTCTCCACACACAATAACATGCATAATAGAGAGGCACGGCTGAGCTGAATATAGCTCTGCTCGCGATCTCGCACACCCTGCTAAAAACAATTTGGTGCTCACACTTCATCATTATAGCAACGCGAGCAATATCTGTGGCATCAGGCAACCCGATAGTAAAGGGTATGCAGACACCGCAGATCAAAGTAATTGCCGCGAGCTGAGATAAACCGAGCCGCAGCAACGGCCTGAGACGTGAACGCTTTGCCCCATATCCCTCGGGAATAGGAACAAACGCGAGCCGAGCACATTAAAGTGACTCCTCACAAAGATTGCGTGGTCGCCGAGACAAAGGCGAAAAGGTTAGAATATGGCCTCAAGTGTTAGAATCCCAACACGGAGGCACATATTCCTCAAAGCGCTGCTGACTCACCAGGATGATGTTTCACACACGTTTAACATGCATACGGCTCCGAAGACAACAAAAGTTGGTGACGTATTCAGCAGGTGCCCTTTTATACTTTGGGGTACCCACCTATGACGTCACTGGCCATGTGGACCAATAGGATTGGAGTTGTTTTACGCATGCTTCAGGCACCGGTCACGCAGACAGCGTTCCCCAAAGTGTCCACCAGGACACAGCCTTGAATTCCCTAGAAGGGGAACTCTCTTTTTTTTTTTTTTTTTTTTTTTTTTTTTTTTGCTGACAATTATACTATCAGACTGTCTCTAAAATAATCTTGATAATTAAGAACTTTTAATGAGAAAACATTCAATAATAGTGAAATCAACATGTATATATTTGTGAGTGTGATTCTGACACTTTTAGCAGCTGAAAATAATACATGCTTTTGTACATGATAAACTTTAGAATTGGAAACAATGGTTTTCACAAGTCTGCTTCTGTGACCTCTTAGCATTAACATGTAAGCCACTGTTTTAGCAGCTACTATATTTCCTTGCTCCAAAGTCAATAAACTGTGGTCAGATTTTTAAAAAAAAGTCTTTTGATTTAGTGTAGAGTAATTCACTTCACACTAAGTGCCAAAACCAGACATTTGTTCCTCTTTTCTGATCAAGATGTCCTTACTTATTCTCTGAACTAAAAAGTCCCTTCCAAGGAAAGTCTGTTTACTCAGCAGCCATATGTGACCTTGGACCGCAAAATCATAAGGGTCAATTTTTTTGAAATTGAGATTTATACACCATCTAAACGCTGAATAAATAAGCTTTCCATTGATGTATGGTTTGTTAGGATAGGACCATATTTGGCCGAGATACAACTATTTGAAAATCTGGACTCTGAGACTCTGGACTCTGGACTCGCAGCTAAACATGTCGAGACCATTCAGCAATATTTGCCAACCGTTACGATAAAAAAAAAAGTTAAACGATAGACGTTAATTTTCAGGAAAGCAAACTACTATTGGCCTTTTCAAATTTCTTAGATTTTAATGCCATTTACGTTATTCGTCTATAACATAGCAGTTTTCAGCAGACATGAGATAAGAGTTAATGTATCTCTGTATACGCTTTCTTCCGTGATTTCCGTGTCTAAGAAAATGTTTAAAAATCTAAAAAAATCATTCTCAATCTTAATCTAAATCGTAAATCTGAAGACTTGCTTTCGAGTGCTGTGCATATGAAAGTGATTTATATTATAGGCCTAACAAAATATAATTTGCTTATTAATTCACATGCATTATTTTATACACACACTGGTGGTTAAAAGTTTGAAATAATTAAGGCTTTTTATTTATTCATTTATTTGAAAGAAGATTGAATTTATTTGATCAAAAATACAGTAACAATAATGAAATATTACACTTAAAATAGTGGTTTTCTATTTAGGATATTTTAAAATGTAATTTATTTCTGTGATCGAAGCTGAATTTTCAGCATCATTACTCCGGTCTTCAGTGTCCCTTCAGAAATCATTTTAATGCTGCTTAATTTGCTGCCTAATTACTATCAGTTATTATTTTTGATCAATTATTAATAATGGTTTTTATTATTGGTATAATGGTTCTCAGTTAAAGAACAGCATTTATTTGAAATATAAGTACTTAGTAATAATATAAGTATATATAAGTATAAATCTTTACTGTCACTTAAATCAATTTAATGCAACCTTGCTGAAGAAAAATATTATTTTAATCTTATTAATCTTAAAAATATTTTTTTAATCTTACCCAAGACTGAATGGTATCACATTTTCCACAAAAATATGAAGCAGCACAACAGTTTTCAACATTGATAATAATCAGAAATGTTTCTTGAGCAGCAAATCAGCATATTAGAATGATTTCTGAAGGATCATGTGATACTGAAGACTGGAGTAATGATGCTGAAAATTCAGCTTTGATCACAGCAATAAATTATATTTTACTATATATTCGCATAGAAGACAGCTATTTTAAATTGTAACATTATATATTTCACAGTACCGTTTACTATATTTTTCATCATCAAATTAATTTGTATACTCTTTTCCACAATTGGACCTCTATTCCTTAAAATAATAGATGTCAAGCTCCTGCAAAAGGACAAATACTGTATATGACCAATAGAAAGGCACCATTAAAACAGTCCGTATTCTGCACTATTCAGGTCTTCTAGACGATACCAGAGCATTGTGTCATATGAACTGATAATATAGGTATTTAACTTTAGTGATATTAAACTGTCCCTCATAAAAATTCTTTAAAATTACTTACTATTTGCCATATACACCAGGAAAGACAAATTATAATGTAAAGAATGCCAGTCATTTATGGTGTGGTGCGGTGTGTTGTGGATTGGGTTTGGTGGGCCGTTCTGTGCCAAAAAGTCCAGGGCCACTTTTTGGCCCCAGTCCGCCCCTGCTATCACTCTAAAAAACGTTGGGTTCGTTGCTGTATCCAATATCTGGGTTAAACATATTGGGTCATTATGTTGGCTTATTTCGAACTTTTGTTGGGTTGTTTGTATAACAACGCAACCATGGGTTAAAATTTAAATTCCAATGGTCGACCAGCGCAACTGTGACCAGAAGATACACGGGTAAGTTAATATCATACAATATATGCATATGTTTTATTTTTTTTGTTACAAAGTGATTTTAAGCTCTTACACATTAATATCGCCACTTTTCTCCACAAATATGTTTACATATTTACCTGCTTTTTCTCAGCTGTATATGCGACTAACGACACCGATGGTTGTTTTATAGCCAACCTACTTCTGTATTAAAATAATAATAATAACACGACTGGTGTGCTTTTCCTCACTCTCTCTGTTTATTCCCAATACTTTTTGGAAAGTTTTTCACACATTTCAGATATTTGACGACGCGATCGGCTGCAAGACTCTGCTCTGCCTCTGTGCCTCCATCCGGTGACTTGGCCACTCTGGGAGGTAGCTATGCTGTTACATTGTTGCGCAAAACCATGTAACTTAAAACTACGACCAAATATGAAACATTTTATCTATAAAGTAGTTGTAACTTTACAGCGATTGTATAGTAGGTTAGTGACAGATTCCATTTACAGCTTCACCGTTAGTTAATTCAATTTTTATTAACTAAACATGTTTTAACAGGATGCTATGGATTTCTATGTAAAGGATACACTTAGGAAGTTGAACCTGGAAAGTTTAATTGACAGATTTGCAGGTGAGAGATCATGTAGGAAGTCATTAAAAATGCAAATGTGGCATTATTGCAAAAACAGACACCCCAAACTCTATTCTTTGACAAAAAAAAAAAAAAAAAAAAAAAAAATTAATGTATTTTATCATATTTACTTTCATTTATATTCACAATATTGAAAACTGTAGGAGTTGCTGGCCACATCCAGAAAACGAATGGATCTCTATGGTCCTCTGCTGGATGCACATGGTCAAAACACTTTTTTTTTTCTTTTTTTTTTTGTGTAAATGTAATTCCTACAGGTTTTTTTTCTAACCAGCAGATGGCATTTAGAATTCTGCCCCAACACCTAGCTCAAGACCCAGAAACAACTTATATTTTATAATTTACATCAACACTAAAATTATTATTTTTTCATAAACATTCTGAAAAGTAAATAAAGATCATTTATAAAATTTATATTATTAAAAATTTATATATAATCGTATAATAGTTATACAAGACCTGAAACCAAAACTTTTTTGGTGAACTATCTGTTTAGATTTGATTGTGTGCATAATTGATGGTTAAGGGTAGGAGATAGAAAATATTATTAGAAAACAGTGGTCTATGACAGTGTTTTTCAATCCTGGTCCTGGGGACCCACCGCTCTGTACATTTTGTATGTCTCTCTCATCTGACACTCAGTGCAGCTCATGGAGCTCTCTTCTAATGAACTGATGATCTGAATCAGGTGTTAAATAAGGGAGACACACAAAATGTGCAGAGCAGTGGGTCCCCAGGACCAGGATTTAAATAAATAAATAAATAAATACATACATACATACATACATACATACATACAGCAGTGTTAGTAATTTACTTGTCGTCTTATTTTCCCTCTTCCAGAGGAAGAAATTGACCAACAAAGCTTTCTGCTACTTGACGAGACTGTAAGTAACTAAAAAACAATGCCTTTCACATGCTTCAAATGTAAAAAACCACCCCAAACCACAAAGAATATTTCTTACATCTAAATGCCATTCATGGAATTAACAGCTCGTCAAAATATTTCACAACAACTGTGGTAGGACATTTGCATACACGTGGTCTTTCAAAAGACATCAGTTGAAAGATTACATGCAAGCAGATGAAAAGCCAACAAAAGAAATCTTTCCATCCTCGTCTTCTGAAGTTTCACATCAACAAACTGCTCCATCCACTAATGTGCAAACACCAGACACTGAAGATATGGGGACAGAGGAAGAGTGGGATGACTCTGACAAAGAAGAAATCACAAACCGTTTAGCTTTGTTTCTTGCAAAGCTAAGAGCTAAATCTTCCCAAACATATTCTGCTATCAACTTTGTCATCAAACAAAATCGCAAGCTTAATTACAGATATAGTAGACGGTCTACAGGAGAAGACAATGTCCTTGTTTCAGCGTTTTGGACACCAAGATGACCAAGCAGTGAAAAATTTGAATGCTCAATTTGAGAGGGCTGCTGAGCCATTAAGAAACCTTGAATCGGAATATAAACAAATGAAATACTTCACAAAAACAGGGTGTTTCACCGAGCCTGTAGCTGAGTATTTTCCAGGGGTTTCCTACTATCAGCAGCATGATTCTGCATCTGGCATCGTTAAATAAACAGCAGTACCTCATTCATTTCAGTATATTCCATTGCGTCCACTTCTGAAAAAAGTTCTTGAAACACCTGGGACAATGAAAAAAATCATTGACTACCAGAACACAGAGCATGATGCTGGAGTATTACAAGACTTTCATGATGGAGAGCTTTACAAACACAACTTCTTGTTTTCCAAAGAGCTTTCCATCCCACTTCTTTTGTACAACGACGATTGTGAGACTGTTAACCCCCTGGGCTCCAAAACCATTGTGCACAAATTAGTACTGATATACTTCCAGATCAAATGTTTGCCCCCCATGGTGTTGTCTTTTCTGTCTTCATGCTTTCTGTTAGCTGTCTATAAATCAGATGATGCTAAAATATATGGCATTGATTCTGTTCTGCAGCGCATAACTGACGACATTATGGACTTGGAAATAAGGGGACTCCTTATTGACACTCCAGAATTTTGTGGTGCTGTAAAGATCAGTGTGGCACAAGTTTGTGGTGACAACTTAGGACTGAATTCACTTCTTGGCTATTCAGAAAGTTTCACTGCTAACCACTGCTGTCGCTGGTGTAAGGTGCACAAAGAAGACATGTGGAGTCAGACTGTGGAAGACCCAGAAATGTTGCGCAATGCTCAAAATTATGCAGAGGACTTGGCATCCAATAACCATTCAGAAACAGGAATCAAACGAAAATGTGTCTTGGATGAGTTAAAGTATTTCAGTGTTGTGGACAATGTAGCCCCGGACATCATGCACAACATTCTTGAGGGAATTGGACCCTATGAAGTCAAGTTGGTCTTGGCATCCTTAGTGGCTGAAGGGCATGTGAGTTTAGAAACTCTAAACTATAAACTGACAAGTTTTGATTATGAATTCCCTGAGAGTTCCAATAAACCTAGTGTACTGGGAAAACATGAACTTAAGAACCCTAACGGGGCAATTAGACAGACTGCTGCTCAAATGTGCTGCTTTTTAAGGTTTTTGCCCGTCATCATTGGAGACAAAATACCAAAAGGGAACAAACATTGGGAACTGTTGCTGCTTCTCCTGTCATGCATGGAGTTCATTTTCTCCCCCTCCATCACAGCAGAGGCCACCATATACCTGAAACATCTCATTGCAGAACACCACACTGTATTCTTGCAGCTTTGCACACAACTACACCTGAAACCCAAACACCACTTTCTCCTCCATTACCCAAGAGCCATTCGGAAGATTGGTCCATTAAAACAATTTTGGACAATGAGATTTGAGGCAAGACATAATTTCTTTAAACAGCTGAGCCACATTGTTTGTAATTTTAAAAACATATGCAAAACTATGGCTTTCAGGAATCAGATGATGCTGCGCTACCGCTTACTGACAGAAAGTATTTTCTCCAAAAACACAGAATTTGGACCAGGACACGGCTCATTTCTTGCTGCAATTCAAGGAGAATTTGTGAAGGGTCTTGAAGAACCCCCATTTGCTGAGGTTTTTGTTCCTGATTGGGTAGTAGTTAATGGCACAGAGTACAGACCAGGCATGACAGTCTCAATGAGATGCACAGAGGATGGAGTACCCCAGTTTGGGTTGATAAAAGCTATCGTAACCACTGGCCTCAATGTGAAACTTGTTGTAAAAAAATGGGTTTTTGTGGGTTTTGACCGCCATTACTTCTGATACGCAGTGTCCCCTGATGAAGCTCTCGAGGCTGTCTCTGTGAACTTACTGCATGATTTTCAGCCCTTGCATGCAGTGAAGTCATATAATGCAGAAGATGACTTGTACTACATTCCCTTTCGTTACAGACGTTTTTAAGATGTGGCAAGTTTTTTTTTTTTTTCTTTTACATGAAATGAGTTGTACAAGCTTTTACTTTTTTCACCTTATCAGTACATTTTAAATCCCATATTATGAATAGAAAATTCTTGGACA
The DNA here is from genome assembly GCA_039654775.1 of Spinibarbus caldwelli. NCBI lineage: Eukaryota > Metazoa > Chordata > Actinopteri > Cypriniformes > Cyprinidae > Spinibarbus > Spinibarbus caldwelli. The sequence goes on from CM077245.1 coordinate 9,851,192, forward strand.
TATAGACATACACACTTGACCATAGGTTATATGTAGATATTAAAATTTTAAAGTTTGTTATTAGAATTTTAAAAAGCCAATTCTTGGTGTGGTGTACAAATAAACTGCAAGGCATATATTGGGTTAGTGCAGGGGCTGCATTGTCCAGTTATTAATTATTTTTTAAATTCAATTTGGTATGTAACATATACTGTAAATGAAACTAAAAACCAATATGTCTTCTCTTCACGTATAGCCAGAAGAATCATCTGACAACAATGCTACTGAAACTGAAGTACCTTCTGTACTTGAGGTGCTGACTGTTGTGGAAAATTCAACCTCATTTGTATGTATTTCCCTTTCCCTGATCTTTAAAATCACACATCACATCAACCTTAATAAATTACACAAAGTTTCAGTCAAAGAAATTGGTCAGAGAATTTTAACATCACTGATGAAGGCCTCTGGAAAATACATTATATATATATATATATATATATATATATATATATATATTAAAAATATCAAGGGAAACCTAGAATTATGAAGTTATATATAATGTGCAATTCTAAAGTATTGTTTTTCTCCAATAAGGATATACGACAGATTTTAGAGGGATGCGCACATGGGTTTTCCATTCTCTCGTCTTTGGAACGAAACCACAACTTATGTCTTGAAGACAGAAGGAAAATGGTTCGGATTTTGTTGTCCCATTTAATGGAGAAGTTTGGAGAATAGTAAGTGATGTTTTATTCATTGTTCCAATTTACATAAAGTCATTCAGTCATAAGTTGTAAATATAGTTTACTCATAAGTAACCGAATATCTATACAATCCTTCTACTAGTCCATCACCAGACCGAAAAAAAGACCTAGCTCTGGCCCTGGTCACACAATTCCCATGCCTTAGAGATTCAGAGGGCAGTGGATATGTGAGTATGCCCAGCAGTTGACAGTTAACTATGGTTACCTTCACACTGCAGTAGAATTTTTGAATAACACAAAGAAGATATATTGAAGACATTTTTGGGTAAATTATCTTTAACATATTTATGTTGATGTTTTACGACTCCGTAATATCAGAAAGCGCTTCCACAGTCACGGTTCAGCATCAGGACAGCGATCACAGACCATAAATGAGCGCCGAGCTACTGTGACTGATTGCATCACTTTATTGCCAGAAACCTTATTAACTTTCTTGATCTTTCTACTTTCTTACTACTTCTTCCTTTATTCTTAAATGCAAATTGTGCTGTGATCAAAACAGTTCATTGTGAAACTGTGCCCAAAGAATCCACAGTTTGTTCCCTTATTTTCTTATTTTAAACGTTTTGCATGTCTTCTGTTCACATGTGCCCTCAATAATTGTTCTTTGTGGCAATATGTTTGTAGGTATAGTCAAACTGTTACAATGACCAGTTAAAATGTTATGATTCTTGAAAGGTTACTTTAAGTTGTTGTGATATAAATCACTCTGATGCTCTTTGATCATGCAGATACAGAAGTGAGTGAGGCAGACAAAAACAAAATGACAGAGTGGCTTAATAAGAATAAGCAACCAGTTAGTCAAGTTGAGGAATTTATGAGAGGAACCGCTATCTACCGAGCACAGTGGATAAGAGAAAATAGATCAAAATCTCTAATGGATATCACCCAAGAGTATCCAAGACTTTTGGACACCCTTGGAATGGTAAAGGACCGTTTAATCTATAATAGGAAAATTAGGTTCTCCAGTAATTTTAAGAAAACATTAAATGTGTCCTGCCCCAAAATATGAATCCCACTTCATCTGATTTGAAGAGCTTGATATTTTTTTTTTTTATGATTTTATCATTATTTCACCATATGAGATGATCACATCCTAAGCCAGGGGTCCCAAACTCGGTTCTGGAGGGCCACTGTCCTGCAGAGTTTAGCTCCAACTTTCCTCAACACACCTGGTGTGTTTAAGTAGGGTTGGAGCTAAACTCTGCAGGACAGTTACCCTCCAGAACAGAGTTGAGACACCCCTGTCCTAAGAAAATGGTTATCAGCTGTAGAATGGGTGTTTTTGTGAGTTACTGAGAGTCATCTCAGGTACCTGTGCTTCATTACCATACAAACCACAAGCATTACAACAATTATCTTCATTTGGATGAAGTTTTTTTTTACAAACTGCCTAAATTGGGTGTTGGTTGTACTCTTATAGTGTGGTTTTAATTTCCTTTTCTTAATTAATTTTCAGATTGCTCAGGACTTCGGTATTTTATACCCACATGCCAAAGACAAACATTTTGAGCTCTAGGGACATGCATCTCAATGAATACTTTCATATTGCAAGACGGAGAAGAGAGCTTTGGATCTTCTTCCACTTCAGTCTAATGTTTGTTCTGGTGAGAAAATCCTGCTTTACAGCTCTATAATTTCATGCCTTGTTAAAATATTTTATCTATATATATTGCACCTGTTTATAGATTATTCCATTGTTCTTTTTGTTTAATGTAAAGACACTCTTGGAGATGTTGCTTTAAAAACTCTCCCAGCTATCCTTCCTCCATTGCCATACAAAATGGGCAGCAAGATGGTTCGGCCCTCTTACCAGGAGGCAAAAGAAGCATTCGTTGATTTGCAACATGTAGGTACATAATTTATGACAACACATTTTGGTTATTATTTGATCCATGTGTGCATATTTACCATTTCAAGCTGTGGATGCATGTTTTAAATTATTTTATGTTTTGGACATTGAATATCCCAAGCCTGCTGCTGCTGTTTGGCAATTTCTACAACACACAATATATTCTGTCCCAGGAGGTGTTCCATCAACACACTGCCGCCTACTTAGGCAGTTTATAATTGGATGAGCTGGACTAGCTTTTTGTTTGTTTGTCTGTTTTTTTTTTTTTTGTGCTACCTGTTTACAATGCGTAAAGCATGTTGCAAATACATTACATTACTCTGAAACAATATATTTGTATATATTATAATACTTGCTGGACTGTAACAATTATTTATTTATTTCCATGTATAATACACCCTAAAATATAATTGCAAATAAATTAATTTGTAACAATATATATTTTTTATATTTCTGTGCAGTGTTCCCTCAACACAGTCGCCTTACTAGGCAGCTTATAATTACATTTGCTGGACTGTAACTTTGTTTGGTTTATTTATTTGTTTATTTGTTTGGTAAACTGAAACAATTGGTAACTGCTTATTTACTGCAAATAATTTAATGGAAACTTTGCAACTTGTGATTTAATGTAAATAAAGTATTGTCAATATATTTGAAGTTGTGCATTATTTATTTACATGGTGGTGGTAATAATAACAATAATAATAATAATAATAATAATAATAATAATAATAATAATAATACCAGAATGGTTAAAGCAACATTTTGGGCAAATAACCCAACAAATTAGTTATTTTATAACCCAATTAATTGGGTAAAAATTACTACCCAATGAAATGGGTTAAAATAACCCAACATTAGGTAGGTGCTATAGTAACCCACCATTGGGTTATCTGTTGGGTCATTTTTAACCCAACTATTTTAAGTGAGTAAGAGGGGGTGTGAGTGCACCATCTTGATATTTCTAATCTTTGACTTACTCTACAGCACGGGCACTGCTATGGTTTCTAGGCTTCCTGAACAGCATATTGACTCAGGTCTGCTTGAACTGAAACGACAAGTTGCATTAGTTGCATTCTTGACGGAAGTGAATGACGTTTTTTCATTTGAATATCCATTCTGATTGGTCGGTTTAGAAATGAAATGTGCTTCTTATGGCATTTTGTGCAAAACTTGCAAAACACAAACTACCGCGCATGAAGAAAAAATGACTATTGTTCTATACAATAAAGAATTTTATAAAGCAATTTATCTTGATCCTCTTGATTTTATTGATTTATTTTTATTTATTTATTTATTTATTTTTTCTGCTAACATCCGAAAAGCTAAATTACATAGGAAAAAATGATACAAAACCCAAACTTGTTCCATTTCCTGTCTGTGGTATTAGTAATATAAAGTTTCCCACCTTTGAGCTCCTGCCTCTTCTGTGTGATTATTTATTTATTTAGTTACGAAGAAGAGTGCTGTGGGTTTTGAAATGTTATAGGGTTTATATTTTTGATTGTTTTTTATTTGAAGATTTTTCTGTTCTGTTTTACTTTTCCTGTCTGCCTGAATCACCTAAGTGCAGTCTGATGTTAATATATTATTCTTTTAATTATTCTTTTAAATATTCTTTTAAATATCATAAGCCAGAGAATTCTGCGTTTTGGGTGGCAAAACCATTTAAAGATATCAGGTACATTCCAGCCTGGTGGCTCAAACCAAACAGAAAAAGATAATTAGCATAGTCTCTCCAAATAGTTTCATAATAACTTTAACACATGCAGTAGAGTAGTTTTTTTTTTTTTTTTTTTTTAGTTTAACAAGCAGAAATGGATTCTGAGAAAGTAGTTTAAGATGTGGTCATAGTTTTTTTTAATGGGTGGTGAAGGGGAAGTGTAGAAGTGAAAAAGTGTCACATCAGTCAGAATAGTTATGTTTATCACGTGAATCCAATTTCCTATTTTCTTCTGAAGTGTCTGTATTCACAAGGCCTATTAATGTTGTTGATAGTGATATGTTGATATCAAGCTGTATCAGAAACAATATATTTTTTGCCATAGTTTTGTGGTATGATGGGTTGGTTTGAAGCAGTGGTTTTCAGCCGGTGGGTTGGGGCCCAAAAAATAGGTCACTGGCCTGTTTTGGCAGTTGAACTGCATGGGAAAATAAAGCTAAATACAATTATAAATATAAAATTAAATTAAAAAATGCAGCTTTTTATGTTAAGCAGTTAGCAACATGGACTGTGAGCATGATATATATTATCAGTCTTGAAAACCATAAAAATCTGACTCAGACTATGTTAACAAGCTTCTAGGTAAATCAAACTTCTGTTCTCTATGCAAAGTCTGGGCCTTAAAGCAAAACCAGTTCATTTTCATTTCACACTTTTTCATAATTTTAAAGCATTTTAATCTTAAACAGCACTGTGTAGTGAGACTGAAATGCAACCATCAGAAATTCCCTGACAGAAAGTCAAAGCCTCCTGACGAATGCAGACAGGAAGAACAAACTTCTGTTTATGCTTTTTTTCTAGCTCTCTCTGTTGTGTTCCTTGCATAATATTTCCTTTTGTCCTTCCTTATTTGTATTCTTTAATTGTAATTTCAGAACCTTTTTTGTAATAGGTAACTTTTAATATCCTTAAAAATCATACATTTAAAATAATTACTTATAAACTTGATAAAAAAGTTTGAATAGATGCTATAAATAATTCTTTTTCAGTTTTTCTATAGAATTCTTTCTATAATTTTTCTACATTCTGTAGAAATAAGTCACAGAAAATAAAAAGACCCTGGTACATGAAGATGAGACTCTGCTATTTATATATTTGTGCCAATTTTTCCTGGCCATGTTTTATGCACATCGAATGTGGCCTTCTGTGAAAGTCTGAAGAGGAAGTGAATTTTCACAAGTGTTGTGCGTGGTCATTTTTGTTTTTGCACTTTCATTTAGTCAACCATACCACAAACAAAAAATAGTGATAAACACTGAAAAAAAGAAAAGAAAATATTTCCGTGCGATAAGCCTTTCCGTGCAATAATATCCATTAAAAAAAAAAACACTTCACAAGAATTTATATGGTTGCAGATTTAGTTTGTTGGTAGTTACTGATAAACATTTTTTTATATAAAAAAGCTAAATATTTGTTTGATCATTTTTCTTAGAATAACCTTGGTAACATGACAGAATGATTGAGTTTGTTGAATCCAGTCAACACTAAAGTATAAAGAAAGGTACTTTTTATGTTCTGATAATTTTATTAAATAATAGGTTATCTAAAATCATTGCCTCTTTCTGAAGAACATGGGTTTTGTGTATGTAAGGTTTTTAAAGTTTTTTTTAAGGGTGTCAACTATATTCGTGAAAATGGCACTTTTATGTTTTTTAGGCTTTTTTCAGAAATCTCTTAGACACCATCTCTGCCACAGCTGATAAGCATGAAGAACTGAAAGCTGGGCTCAGATTTCCCAACAAGCATGTGCACATGCACACATCCACAAACACCGGCTATTTCTGTCTTTTATATCCTAGAATAAATGAACCCTGGAAAGTATCATTTGCTACATTAGTCATTGTTCTCAATTGGCAGTGTTGGGGAGTAGCTAGCTACAAGCAGGGACGCTACTAGATTAACTACACTTTTCAGTAGCTTTAGAGTAGCGACGCTACTTTTAAAACAGTGTAGCCTTTCCTGTAGCTAACTACTTTTCCAGCAAGCAGCGATGTAGCGCGACCAAACGCTACATTCTATTTTTTTTTTTTTTTAATTAATGCCAAGGTACCAAAGATACAAGTACAAAAAAATATATATATCAATTTTACGTACAAAGAGGTGACATTACATGCAAAGCACCATTTATATACGTATGTAACAATAAATTAATAATATAAAACGAAAGCTTAAATAAAAAGATGAAATAAATTAAAAAGATGAAATAAATTAAAAAGATGAAATAAATTAACTGTTTTAAGAGCTTTAAGATTCTTGGAAGATGAAATAGTTTGGATATACTGTTGAACCTCTTTTTTAAAAACAATAAATAAAGGATTTTGATGAGAGAATTTACTGCGGTGAATATGAAATTTCGCGAGAAATAATAATAGTTTAATAATAAAATATTCATTAATTTGATCTTTTTTCTTATATTAAAGAAGCCAAACAGTACATCCTTAAAAAGCAAAGAGAAACCCTGGAGCACATTGTGATTGATAACATTAGAGAATTCAATCCAAAATAGCTGTGTGTGAGGACAATTCCAGAAAATATGCATATCAGTTTCATTAGGGTCACCACAAAAAGAACAGCTTGTATCTATGTCTGATTTAAATCTTTTCAGAAACACTTTAGCTGGGTAAAATCTGTGTAACAATTTGAATGAGATTTCTCTGACCTTGTTAGTTATTATGTATTTCGAAGACAGAGTCCATACTTTTTTCCAATCAATATGATCAACAACATTCTTCCAATAAGACGCCACATATGGAGTTGTTACAAGCTCCTTTTGAAAGAGCGATCTAATCTTATAGTTACATGATGAAGGATGTGACAAAAAGCACAGTTTTTCTACTGGGATTTCAAATGGGTCCAAAGAAATAGGTAAAGTACTGATTGATCTAACAGAGTCCCTTAAAAGCATGACAACTCCTTTAGGAATAGCGTCCATGACCATGGAGAATTCTTTGGGAGTTACTGGAAAATCAAATTTACATAAGAATTCCTCATAACTTAAAATAAGACCTTCTGAGTTAAATAACTGGGAAACAATCAAAATGTTTTTCTCAAACCAATTACTAAAAACAAAGATTTTCTCTTATATACAATGCCTTGATTGTTCCAAATAAAGTACCGGTGAGGGGAGAAATTGTGCTTAAAGATTAATGACCATGCAAGTAATGCCTGTTTATGAAATTTAGATAAATTGTAAGGGATTCTAGCAATATTATAGTTACAAATTAATAATTAATTTGGAAAAGAAGTAACTGGGGATAAAATTCCAGATTGGTTTTGGATTACACAAAAACTGCCTAATCCTATTAATTTTTGTTTTGCGTTCTGACGAGTCACTGACGAGATCACAAACTAAATGTGATCATTACCGCCATCTGTGGTGATATCACGCATCTCGCGGCTTTACAGTCTTTCCACCGACAAGAGATCGTCTGATGATATTGCAAAGGATGTACGGGAGTGGATATTTCACACGAATCAACTGTAATTTACGCAAAATAAAGATTAAAATGCACTTTACGTTGAAGACTTAAAGCACATAAAGGAGGTGAATAATAGCCTTTTTAAACTGATTATTTTGTATTTTCTTTTTTGCACTCTAGATCAAATGTCTATTTTACAATGATGAACGGTCATAATATAATCTGTCCCCCCACAGTTTTGTAATGAACACTAATCGAACAGAAAATAAAATCGCGATGTATTAGTGTGTTTATCATCACGCAAAGCGCAGTGTTCACGCGCGCAGCTGATGACTGACATCTCCGCATGTGCTGTGAGTTTAACCTGCTTAGATTTGATGACTCCTCCGGATCCAGTTTAAGTTGCATACATTTTGTTCTTGCATTGATGTTACGTTAGTAGCAAGTTTGCACTTTAGATAACTGTACAGTATTTTATTATTGCGTGGATCGGATAGTTTACAAAATCAAATGATTGGGACACTTCTTGTCATTGAAATGGCTTGGAAAAGTGTCCCAATCAACCTGAATTTACCCTACTCTTTGAAATCATGATTGCATTACAGTATTAAATAGGTGTAAACTATCTAGCAACATTTCCACTAGAACAACGTTCTGACTTTTTGGGTGTTTCTAAATCATGCAATCAAAAATGATCCCCCTTACCTAACCCCACCCCTAAACCTACCGTCACTATGATGTCAGCCAATCAGGTAACATGGTCTAAAAACGCCTCTATCTGGTAACTCCCATTACTTTCCTGCAGATACCTATAGTTGGGGATGGTTGTAACACAGGTCAGTTGTAACACTTCCAATTTCTCAAATAAGGAACATGTTACAAATCACCTAATTCACTTCACACATTCTCAGTTTAGTCTTTATTCCCCATGTGAGAAAGTAGAGCCCTGTGGCAGACACAGCAGATTTTAGAGGAGAAAAGCTAATTTTGAGGTAAAAAAGTAACTTTTTATGCTTTAATTATTTTTATATCAGTTCCTGCTTTGTAGTTAAACTCATCAAAGTCAAATTATGTTTATTGGGTGTCTGTGTTGATATTTTTCATGCAAGTTGTTAGTGCTAATGTTTTGGCTGTTAGCTAGGTGAGCTAGTTCATGGCTACAAGACTCTGGGTTAGTTGTAACATCAATGAAACATGCTTACTCCAAGCTAAATTTTTGTTTTATTTATATGTTTTCTTTTAATTTTAGTGTGTGTAGGTCTTGGAAGAGAAAGACAAACCAAGGGGTGTCTCTAAATGTTCAAATGTTCAAGTTAAGTTTTATTATGGCCAATTACTATGTCTGAAATTAACAAACATTCTTAAACACACACACATGCACATTATTCAGTTTTATTATCATGATGCTAATGTAACACACACACACAAACACACCAATTATGTTGAAAAGTCAGTGTTGAATAAAAAGCTTTCAAAATCTTTTTTTTTTTTTTTTGTCATAATCCTTGTTGCATAATGTTACATCTCACCCCAGTGGATATCATGATGTTACATCTCGCCCCAGGGTATGTTACAACTAACCCGGACTGTGGGGTGAATTGTAATATTTTGCTTCTCATGTTTGAAGCCATGCATTTTTTGTTTGTGCTGGAAAGATATCAGCTACGCCATTTAATAGCAGACACTTGTAACTAGTTTGAATCATATTTTGAACGCACAGGCTTAAAAGAACTTCAAGATACAGACAGAAATGTCAAAAATGTCACAACCATCCCTGGTTTCCCCTATTTTGTCATAATCACTGTGAAATCTTGACTGTGTGTCTACAGTTCTGAGTGATTTACACTCTGTTATTAGGCCTGCTTCGATTATGTATTATTATGTAGATTTTTTGTTTTTAATTATTTATTTATTTTATTGTGTTATGTATTTCTTTACTTAATTAGGGTGACCATATAAGTACTCTTTTTGGTCCTGGGCGGGATTTCTAAATTACCTAAAATATCCAGGTTTGTTTTCCTATTAATGAGCTTATACATTATAAATCTCCTATTGATGAGCTTATACATTATATTCTAAATAAAGTAAAATAAAATACAAACCTGTCACTGTGGCAGCATCCTACAAGAAAAGCTAAAAGGCACATGTTTGCATCTTATTACCCCTAAATGGTACATATTAGTACTATAAAGGTACATGTTAGTACTTTAAAAATATAATATTAGTAGCCTACCTAAAGTGTACATTTAAGCACGTTTTGAAGGGGTACTGCCCCATTGACAATTTTTCGGAGAGTGTATCAATACTTTATACTGAATTCTGCTATTAAATATAATATTAAATTCCACAAGCACACATTGTGCCAAAGAGATTTTTCATGCTGTTAAATGTATAGCACACACGTTAACAATTTAAATAGCTTTGTGGTTTCTCTGTACTCAGAAATCTGCAGAATTTGATGTGTTTGTAGACAAAATGTGCATGTCTCCTCCCTCTTCCTGCCTGTCTTCACTTGTTGCTAAAGAACACACTTTAGAATGACTGGGCAAAAGATGCAGTGAGAATAAGCATAAAATAATTGCAGCTGCAAATGGTATAAATTTGCACACTGATGATACAGTGACTATTTAACAAACATAGTCTATGCTGAACATATTAACAAAGGATTTCGCAATGCTGATTATCCTGAGACCGATAATTTGGGCTGATTATTGCAAAAATGCTTACTGACACTGTGTGCAGGTAAGAACACATAGTTCACCATTTTAAAAGACATTTTACAATATAGGATTAAGGATTAAATCATATTTGTTGCATGAATTAATGTATTAAATAAATATAAATAAAATATTAATGTTTTTTATAATGCATTTGTTTAAATAAAATACAATAATATAAATAAAATACATTGATCAAAGTGTGAATGAAATCCTAAATGTAAGGGGAGCCAAAAAAGTCAAAAAAGCTTTACTGGTTACCCATAATTTAGCAGGGAGGTCTATAGCTGAAATCAATGTTCCCATTATGACTTCTAAGTAAACGCTATCAATTCAATTCAATTCAATTCAAGTTTATTTGTATAGCGCTTTTCACAATACAAATCGTTGCAAAGCAGCTTTACAGGAAATTAAGTTTCTACAATATATTTATATATTGTAGAAACTTAATATATTTAACTTATGGCGAAATTTGGTAGTTCTGTATGTTGTCTGAGGGTATGCTTCATCTGAGGTCCTCTGAGGGGTTGGCATCATCTCTTCTCAGGTGTTCTGGATCCAGACTGAAGCTTGTGTAAATCCTAGTTACCACGGGATGTTAATCCCGTGGCAGAAACAGAGAAACAAATAGAGACATAATTAGCGTAGCTGCTGTTCCAACCAAGCAACAATTATTTGTTCAATCCAAGCTAAAGAACAATAATGCGTGTTTGATCAGATATAACTGCAGTACAAGATCATGAGATGCATTATGTGAATGCTTGGCTAAAGAGATGTGTCTTTAATCTAGATTTAAACAGAGAGAGTGTGTCTGAACCCCGAACATTATCAGGAAGGCTATTCCAGAGTTTGGGAGCCAAATGTGAAAAGGATCTACCTCCTTTAGTTGACTTTGCTATCAGTTTAATAACCTGTGTCCTCTTGGTTGCCAGACAACTCTCATCATGTTTATCTAACTGTGAGGTGAAGCTCGTGAGACTAGCATGGTAACCGCACGCTTATGGTGTACAGATTGTGTAGACAGATCAAAGTTGAGTGCATAAGCATATGGAAGTTGCTGTAGACCTGCAGAAGAAAAACTGAAAAAGGACCTTTTAAGGATTTGTCTGTTTTTGCTTGTAGAATGACCTCCAATACAACTCTTTCCCTTCACTCCAACTCCAAAATCTCAATGTACCATGATAAAACGACAGTGGACATTGTCTTCTACACCATCATTGTTCTCCTTGGCACCACCGGGAACTCTTTGGTCATCTGGGTGGCTGGTTTCCGAATGAAACCCACCGTCACAAACGTTTGGCTGGTTAATCTTGCTGTAGCGGACCTGATCTTCTGCTTGACACGAGCTATTTCTCTCACCAAAAGCATTTTCTTTGACCACTGGCCTTTTGGAGTTTTTCTCTGCAAGTTCAATGGTTTCTTCAAATATGCCAACATGTTCTGCAGTGTTTTCCTTCTGGCGGTCATCAGTGTGGATCGAGCTCTCTGCGTTTGCCGCCCAGTGTTCACCAGAGAACGACGGACATTATGTGCCGCTCGTGTGGTCAGTGTGGGAGTTTGGATTGTGGCGGTGATGTTCAGCTCACCGTACTTTGTGTACCGACAGGTCTTCCCTGACAAGAACAACTTGAGCCATTGCTCATTCAAGGTCAGAATGGCTTTACAGATTACTGCATGCACAACCTTTCATTACATTACATAAAGGTTATATTTTGTATTATGTATTTATAATTTTATTAGCAGGAGAAAGGAGCAGCAGAGGGTGGGAATTCAGCAAAGTATGTCTACTACTGCATTCGTTTCATCTGTGGATTCTCGTTGCCTTTCCTGGTCATCCTTATCTGTTACATACTAGCTGCTGTTGGGATACGCAGAACGCGGCTCTCTGGAAAATCCAGGCCTCTTCGGATTCTTGCTGTATTGGTCTGTGCCTTTTTCTTATGTTGGGCTCCATACCACTTTCTAGGGCTGGTCAAGTTGGTGAATAGAAACAACAAAGCAGTAAAAGAAGGATGGGCTATGGCTTCAAACTTAGCCTATTTCAACAGCTGTGTGAACCCAGTTCTGTATTTCTGTGTGGGACTGGATGTTAGTCAACGATGCAACCAAAGTCTGTCTGGGATTTTTCACAGAGCACTTACGGAGGAAGGCCAAAGTCTCTCACAGCAAGGCACTAGAGAAGAAAGCTGTAATTCCATTCCACGAACTGCAGATACTGAGTTTGTCTCTAAAGTTTGAGAGATTAATATCTAACATCTTGATTAATAACTAACAAAATGAAAAGTTAATGCTGTAGATGGAGCTTTTGTGAAAATATTGCAAAATACTCAAATTAAGGTAATTTGTAATGTATGTAATTTTTTCACACAAATGTTTATGCGATAATTGTACATTTTTACGATTGGTCATGTTCGTTTGTTAATTAACAGGATGACATAGGCAGGAAGAGAAAGAGGAAATTATTTGTGGCCTAATATGGGGTAAAGTGCACAATTTGGCATTACGACTAGGGTTAATCTGAGCTCATTTTTAAAATTAATTTTATTCCTGTAATATTTGCCTTTGCAATAAATACACAGTGTATGAAAAAAGGTGTCTGATGCAATTACTATTCATTAGAAAATATCTGATAAATAATTTCAAGAGTTCAAATTCCGATATCTTCTGTGATTAAAATAGTGAATCGAAAACCCTAAACCTTTAGCTCTTAATGGCATTACTGAGCACACTTACCTAACATCTGCAGTGACACTGCAAAATGGTTGAGCAATATTGCAAAATAACAAAGTGAACAAATACTACATTTCTCAGAAGCGAAGCTGACAATAATTTCACAGAATATTTTGTGATTTTGATATCAAATATTTTGCAGTAATTTGCATATTAGCCTAACCACTTATATGAGATAGCAAGTACTCAATAGATTTGAATATGCTTCTTCTGCAGTTTTGATGAGTTGCCTTCAAAATAGGCTACGTGATAAAAAGCTGTCTTGAAAGTAAACCTCTATTAAACAACTTTAATTATGCATAGTATATAAGGAACAGTTGATTAAATTAATGATTCACTTACCAGAAATTTAGATTACAAGTTAGATCTCAAAAGACATGAGCAAACATAAATCGCGTTCTATATGGGATATCATACAGAATCGGTAGATCTACAAAACATTACTGCTATTATTTATCACTTTTTAGAAACATGCATATTACAGTTGCATATTGTATAGTGACTAATATGTTACATTCTGAAGCTGGTAGTAAAAATATGAGTAGACTAACTCTTATAATATTTACATTAAGATATTTACATCATGAATGTAATAAAAGAATCTTTAGCCTACATAGCTGTAGCCTACAAGTTTTCCTTAAAAGGCTTTATTTTTATGAAACGTTTACCTGAACATTAGCTTTTTACCTTTGACTTTGATCAATTTAATTGTATTTATAACATGTTTAGTTTAACAAAAGTAGTTTCATGTCAAATAATAACTGGCAGACTGTACCTCCACAAGCCCTCCTAAATCACAATACTCTTCCAGAGTCTACTTTGTTGTCACATTTTGGTTGTGTATTTGTGTACCATACTTGAACAAACAATATAAATACGTGAATAATATATGAATGTGCCAAAGCCACACTTCATTACACCATTCGTGTTTACATAATCAAGCAAAGATTTGTGCATGTCTCCTCCCTCTTCTGGCCTTTCTCCACTTTGTCTGCAGTGAAGACATTTATGGATGGCCAGATCAATTACACTGAAAAGGGGAGAAAAGAGCAACTGCAAGTGATGTCAATGAACGAGCATCTGAGTTATTTATCAGCATAGCAAAATGACCTTGTTATAGTCAAACACAGCTGTTGACTCATTCACAAAGGATCATCCAGTGTTGTTCGCTTCAAGACTGATGGTTTAGTCTGATTTGTGAAAACGCTGATTTGTACAGGTAAGAACATCAACATCATTTCCTCACCAGATTGTCTACAGTTCTGTATAGATTTTGCTATGCAGTCAGTGCAATAAATGCTTGTAAGTATCCACGATTTGAATACACTTGTGGCATAACGAGTGCTCTTAAAAAAAAATTAGAGCACAACAAGATTTTCTGCCACCCGATACATATTGTGGTTAAATCTTCTTGCAAAATGATGAAAATTTTTATCTCTTTGAGTATTTAAGAAATTTTTGAGGGAACCCATGGTGAATTAGCTTAGAAATTGACAGCAAGACAGATCTGTTGTTTAAACTGAAATAACATTCATTGATTTATTTGTTTTGATTGTAGAATGAGCTTTTAGAGTTTTTTTCTGCAAGTTTAATGGTTTCTTCAAGTATGCCAACATGTTCTGCAGTGTTTTTCTTGTGGCCGTCATCAGTGTGGATCAAGCTCTCTGTGTCTGGCGCAGTGCCGGCCCGTAGGGTTGTGGTGTTCTAGGCAAGATAATGAAAATAGGCCCCACTAGTGTAAAAATTGTAATAGCAATTTAAACATATGACAAGTCTGTCTGTGGTCATGGGCATCATTGCATTTAAACAACAAATACTAATACTACAACAATAAATTTTATGTATAGCAGTCAGAACATCTTTTTTTCAGCTGCATAAAGATAGGCTACTGTTTGGATTTAATTTCTACTACAGTTTAATCTCACTTTAATCTCTTTAATCTATCATTTTTTATTTCAATCCCAAAATCTGAACCAACAAAATCCACTCACAAAATCTGAACTGTAACTAGAAAGGTTTTCAGATAAACTTTTTCTTTATTTGGCAGAAATTATAAAGAACACTAAGTTTACTGTGCCTGTTTGTAGATCTGCACAATTTGGTCAAAAAAATGTTGTTTTTATTATGATTATTATTAATATATTTTACAGAAGACAACATGCAGGAGGCCTATAACTATAATTGTTTAGAAATGTCTAAGGATTTATTATAAATGATTATGATTAAAAATCAATGATTATGATTAAAAATCAATCAAACTTGATAACTTGAAAAACACACATAAACCATATATTTTATTGTCTTCACGTTTCATCAGTAAAAAGATTTCTGCTTCAGCCGTGTGAGTTTGTCCATATTAGGGATTTCCTGCACGTCAAAAGTTTCTGGCACTCTGGCTTCGAGTATGAATGAAACATGCACTGCACGAGAGCGTACAGCTCTCCTCATATTCATATCTTCTCATTTTGGATACGAATAAAACGTCAGGTCATGTCTCTTTTAATTTAAATCTAGATTTAAATCTAGAAACCTCTATGTGAAAACACCTGCTCGAGCTCGAATAAAGTGCGGGGAACGAATTTACATTTTATATTAAATATTAAAAATGCAGCTAACGTAGAAAAATAATTAATACCGTAATTATAAAACACTGGTAAAACAGGCTTATACTGATTTTCTCGTCCTCTGAATTACACTTATCAATCCTGTTTTTATAATCATTATTATTCTAAAAATGAATAAATTCAGAACAGGATTAGAATAGAATTCTATTTTAAATAAGACAGGAATATTTTTTTTCTACAACAACAACAACAACAACAACAGTAGTGTTTACAACAGCAAAACCACCATACCCTGTAAACTCAATAACAACAACATCAATAATAATAATAATAATAATATCATTCCAGAGTAATTAAGAGGTGCAAAAAATGTCTTTAACATTTAAACTTAAAATGGTCTTTTCTGTTCTGTGTTTCTTTTTCAAACCTGCGTCATGGCATTTGCTGCTGTATCAATACAGAAGCATCCATTTCGATACACATATCAGCAAGGAGCACAGCCCTATTAAAAGCCGTGTTCCATGTGCCCCTTTTATACTTTGAGCACCTGCCCCTCCAAAGGTCTCTGCACGGCCCTGTTCATTAGTATATAGCTCTCGCGGTACTTCGATGTCAAACACCGATCTGTCTGCACAGCGCCGCTTCAAGTCAAACACACCTTGAAATATAATTGACAATCTCGCGGCCGCGGGGCCCTTCCCTTAAGGGCGGGGCCCCAGACGACCACCTGTACCGCCTGTTGGACGGGCCGGCACTGGTCTGGCGTCCAGACGTTGTGTGCCGCTCGTGTGGTCAGTGTGGGAGTTTGGATTGTGGCGGTGATATTCAGCTCACCTTACTTTGTGTACCGACAGGTCTACCTTGGCAAGAACAACTTGAGCCAATGCTCACTGAAGGTCAGAATGACTGCACAAATATATAAATAATCATGTATATGCATGATTATATTTAGTAAATGTTTATGTGTGTCATCTTTTTGAATGAAAAACTTTATCATTTTATTTGCAGCACAAAGGAGCAGCAGAAGCAGGTGACCATTCAAAACAAAAAACCCACCAATTCACTATCTCAACAAATTAGAATACTTCATAAGACCAATAAAAAAAACATTTTTAGTGAATTGTTGGCCTTCTGGAAAGTATGTTCATTTACTGTATATGTACTCAATACTTGGTAGGGGATCCTTTTGCTTTAATTACTGCCTCAATTCGGCGTGGCATGGAGGTGATCAGTTTGTGGCACTGCTGAGGTGGTATGGAAGCCCAGGTTTCTTTGACAGTGGCCTTCAGCTCATCTGCATTTTTTGGTCTCTTGTTTCTCATTTTCCTCTTGACAATACCCCATAGATTCTCTATGGGGTTCAGGTCTGGTGAGTTTGCTGGCCAGTCAAGCACACCAACACCATGGTCATTTAACCAACTTTTGGTGCTTTTGGCAGTGTGGGCAGGTGCCAAATCCTGCTGGAAAATGAAATCAGCATCTTTAAAAAGCTGGTCAGCAGAAGGAAGCACGAAGTGCTCCAAAATTTCTTGGTAAACGGGTGCAGCGACTTTGGTTTTCAAAAAACACAATGGACCAACACCAGCAGATGACATTGCACCCCAAATCATCACAGACTGTGGAAACTTAACACTGGACTCCAAGCAACTTGGGCTATGAGCTTCTCCACCCTTCCTCCAGACTCTAGGCAGTGGCGCAAATAAGGGGTATGCAGTATATGCAGCTCATAGGGGCGCCACACATAGGGGGGGCGCCATTTTGCCAAAATCATTCTGTGAAAATCTTCTATAGTAATAAAACGTAATAAATAATCAAAAGCTTAGTTATTAAAAATAATTAATGCAACATTTTTAATCTAACAGTTTTTAGCATTTAATGAGTTCAAACATGTATTTATTAAAAACTTATTAAGACGTGGAACGGCCGTATCTCTTTGCGACCACAACAAACGAGAGACTTCAGACGCGCACTTCAGCTTGCCCTCAGCACCAGGCGCGAGTCAAACAAGCGCGGAAAAGGTAGGCTACAGGTGCCAAATGAGCTTCAGTAGAAAAACAGGGAACTGCGGTCTGATGGGATATTGTTATATATCAGTAAAACAAACTTTCCTGTCCTGTCAGCCGTTTTACTGTGCTCACGACGCACGCTCTTCAACTGGATGCGAATATGAGGCGCTCGCTCTATCACTTCATCATAAAAAACCGCACTAGAAACTGCGAGCATACATTGTCAGTTAAGTCACGAAATTACCAAAATGGCGATTAAAGCTGCAAAGCTGTGCATGCATGCATGTACTGTATGTGCATTAGATTTAAGAACGTCTCTCACATGCAGCCTACTGAAATATTCTGCAATTCGAAATCACAGTAGGGCGCAAGATGATAGGCTATGTAATTTTTTTTTTTTTTTTTTTTTATGATACCGCACTATTACTATTACACAAGGACAAATTCATGCATACTAAGAATCACAATATAAAAAAAATCTAATTAGCAAAAATCTGTGTAAAAGTATCCTCCTCACCCCCTTATCTTGCTCCTCACGTGCTGGACATCAGTAATGTTCATGCTCTTGGTTTTAATGCAGTACAAGATCCACGTTGATCATTCCTGGTACATTCTCAGTTATTCCTTAAGTGTTTTTAGCAATAAAGCCCATGGTAGCATCTTGTAATGCAAAATAATTAATCTTGTAACTCCCTTTATTTCACCAAAAATTGGCAGATTTGTCACTAAATATATACAATAATAACTTTTTGGTGTATTGTTGTCCCAGATGTCATTAATCTGATCAAAAATGTTTATGTCTTAAGTAAAAATAATCATGGTAATTAATTATATGTAGTTTTTCAAGTATAAAATAAACACATATGAGCCTACCTGGTAAAATGATGTATTTACCAAGAATTTTCAATGCACAATATTCACCATTCATTTTATTGAAGCATACAGCATAAAGTTGATAAAGTAGCATCAAGATAAATGAGATTCAAGAAAAATAATAATGGATCATCAAAAATACATTAACATTAATCAGTTCACACAAATGAGTGATGAAATGTCCTTAAAAGTCACACAGTCCCATCCAGTCAACTATGATACAGATCATGTGATACATATAAGACATTTGATACTGTTTCGGAAAATAATGATTCCTTATCATCACATCTAAACAGGTTTCTTGCTCTTCCCCATCCATTTCCCCATCATGATCTTCTTCTCTCGTGTCTGTAAACAGTTTGTGGTTGATATCCAGCACAGATGTGGTATAGCTTTTTCCTCAGGAAGAGGATCTCTCAGTCCTAACATCCCATTTTCAGACAGTTCCCAGACCTGGCCAAAGTAAAACAAAAAACACAAACAATTCAGATGAGGTTGTTTAATGGACAGTCAGCTCAGCTTTTGTTCTGCGTGATTTTAGCAGGGTAAGCAACTATGACCCTTGAAGTACGGTACACATACCATTTTTTAAGCTGTTTTAAGACCTTTTGAGAAGCTTTTTCTTTGAAGACAATTTACAACATCCTTTTTTTCACTCCTTTCAAGAGTATCGCTTGGTCAAAACCCTCTTTTGGCTGATGAGATCATCTGTACAAAATAAAATTGTTAAAATACTGCAATAAAAATTTCATTAAAAATTTTCAAAAATGTTCCAGTCACACTTTGCTACCATGCTATAATTGCAATAGTTGTATCCAAAAAAAAAAAAAATTACAAATTAGAAAGAATAATCACTGCTGACATGAACAGTCCTGTGAGAGATCATCATAAAGTGCTGTACTATATAATACAGCATTGCTTCAATACAGACATACCAGTGGACTTGTGCACCTTTCTGTCTTCGTTTGGGCGCAAGATGGCCATGTTCATTCCTCACCCTGAACAAAGAATTTCCTTGGTCTTCCTTCTCTTCTGTAAAACAAGAAAATCTCTACTTACTCTATGTGCAATTAATATGGCTCCTTAAACATAATTAAGTTCATTTAAAATAAGATTCAGACCAGAGCATTTGATGAGTAAACGTTGATTTAAAAATTCCAGAAAATTGACCTGGGAAGGGCTGATCATGGCAAGATTCGTTGAGTCTCAGTAATAGCTCTTTTAGTTTTTAGGAAAGTTTGTGAGGGTTGGTTCTTAAAAGAGAGGTTGAGTTCGATATTGTAGACCTGAAAAAGAAGGACAGCACAATCTGTGAGTAATCCTGTAAGACAGAAAGGAAGGAAATATGTGACCATGTCTGTGAAAATCCAGCTAAAGTCATTTTTTTTTTATTTACTGTTTTCTACATAAAATCATCCTTCATAATGTAAAGAACATTCTGTGAAAATGTAATTTTGATACCTTTAATATTGACTGAGTAAGGCCATGTCAAAGATTGAAATCATAGTGAAATTAATGGTTGAAATCAAATTTTGATTCTTGTTATCTCAAAATTAGATTTTGAGACTTTAGCCTGGATTTCACAGACAGGGTCACATATTATTATATTACATGTAACTTGTTGGTTTATACATTACTGTGGGTTTTATTGTTTTTTTAGGCCGTAAAAGCAGCCTCTGTAAAGATGCTGTATAATTAAATGTTAAATGCATCCATTATTAAAATCAAGTCATTAATAGCAAGCTATATTCATAAGAATTCTTTTGAACATGATTAGATGCTAACAGGACTGTTATCAGTAGTGTAACTGATCTGGTTCTGACAAATTAATCAAAGGTTTGATATATCACGTGACACATCAAACTAGCATTTCCACTCATGGCAACAGATAAATTACGAGGTGCAGAGACACATCATGTATAGAAGTAATTTATTAAGAAGCCAATGGACAATATAAACTTTCTTACTGTGTGGGGCATCTGACTGCTTTCCAAGAAAAGCGCAACTGATTTACCAATATTGTGATAGTGTGCAGGGGCTGAGGCAATGACTAACGACAGCAGTAGAGGAAACATTGCAGGATTGTCTACAAGTACACTTGTACAATATCATACAACTGTTACATTGAATTACTGAATTATTAAGAATTTGATGTGAGACTGTGTTTAGGGTTCTTACTAATGGGGCATTTTAAAGACTTTTGCCCTGTCCAAATACCCACACTTGCGGTCTTGGCCACTTGAGAGCGCGTGTACATGACAGTGCGTGCGCAGGACTGTCCCAGGTCTTAATAATGCCAAAACGCAGTGCCCTTAACGCACACTAAACCCACACTATCTTGAATACCACACCGGAGCGCTATTCGAGGTTTGGTGTATCCCATCATGCATCATGTTTTGGAATAAATCGTGAGACTTTTTGCTGAGATCTCGTGAGAGGTCACGGAAACCTTTCCAATTTAAGTTAAATATTAATAATAACAATAATTATATATTAGGAATAATTTGGTAGTAAAACAAAGTGTTGCACGTTTTATTGGTGCAAAGATAAGTATATTTATTTTGTACATCATTTACAACTGCTTTTTATCACTTAATTAGAAGCACCACAAATTAAATTGCCATCTGTTATAGGGACTACTGAACAGTCATTTAGAAGTTTATTTTAAAATGCAAAGTTGAAACTAAAATAAATCTCTGTAAACACTTGCATTTTTACAACACTATAAGTGTGTCCCATAAGGTAAAGAAAAGTTCTACACACACTTGAACACTTGGGCCAAATACAGGAAATACGTCAAATAAGTAGTCAAGTGGTCAAGTGGTCAAGTGCAAAGACCGCAAGTGTGGGTATTTGGACAGGGCAAAAGTTTAAGAAACAACAAATGCTGTGCAAATTATAACAGCAGGAATTTTTGATAAAAGGCTAAAACTAACACAGACCTACCGCTGCAAATGTCTGTCTTCTCCGTTTCTGAATTAATACCTCTCCACAAACACGACTGGGCTGACTGCTTCCTTTACTTCTTTTCAGCTAATAATAATAATAATAATAATAATTTAAAAAAGGGAGAGAAAATAAAATAGAATTATATAGAGAATGTTAATAATGATCTGTCAGTAAAATATTTTAGATATAAACTGATAGGAATGAACTGCAAGATCGAAAAAAAATACAGAATTTTTTTTTTTTTTTTTACTTTTTTTTTTTTTTTTTGATTTTACATTAAAAGGTATTACAAGCATGGTACAGTAAATGTTGTGATTACTGTGATATCCGTCATAAAAGCACATCAAAACTACCATTACAGTGGTAAAACCATAGTAAGTTTGATGATACTGTGGTATTACTATACATATCACTACAGCTACTGTGGTAAAATCATGGTAAGTGTCATGTTTACTTGTTTTAACTTCAAACTTCACAGTAAAACTACAGATACTGTGGTAAAACATCGTAAATGTCCTGTTTACTGTTTTAACTTCACAGTAAAACTACATGCTTACCATGATTTTACTACAAATATAACTTACATCTTTGAACCTGATATGAATATAAAACTGATCCAAGGTCTATGGCACGTCACGCGACAGATAGCATTTAAAGGTATACTCCACCCCAAAATGAAAATTTTGTCATTAATCACTTACCCCCATGTCGTTCCAAACACGTAAAAGCTTCGTTCGTCTTCGGAACACAATTTAAGATATTTTGGATGAAAACTGGGAGGCTTGTGACTGTCCCATGACTGCCAAGTAATTACCACTGTCAAGGTCCAGAAAAGTATGAAAAGCATCATCAGGATAGTCCATCTGCCATCCTTGGTTCAATCTGAATTTTATGAAGCGACGAGAATACTTTTTGTACGCAAAGAAAATAAAAATAACGACTTTATTCGACAATTTGTTCTGTCTCTCTTTGTCAGCGTAGCGCCATTTTGGATATTATCCACTGAACGCAAGCAACGTACGCTCTTCTGTATCAGCCACAACACAAGGATACGTATTCTACGTGTATTTACACTTTTATTTGAACGAAAATAGCGCATCCTTGTGTTGCGCTGATACAGAAGAGCGTACGCTGCATGCGTTCAGTGGATAATATCCAAAATGGTGCTACGCTGACACAGATAGAAAGAGAGGAGACGAATTGTTGAATAAAGTCGTTATTTTTATTTTCTTTGTGCACAAAAAGTATTCTCCTCGCTTCATAAAATTCAAATTGAACCAAGGATGGCAGATGGACTATCCTGACGATGCTTTTCATACTTTTCTGGACCTTGACAGTGGTAATTACTTGGCAGTCATGGGACAGTCACAAGCCTCCCGATTTTCATCTAAAATATCTTAAATTGTGTTCCGAAGACGAATGAAGCTTTTACGTGTTTGGAACGACATGGGGGTAAGCGATTAATGACAAAATTTTCATTTTGGGGTGGAGTAACCCTTTAATCACCCTAGTTAGCAGGTGTGTTCGTTTAGTTAAATGCAATGAAACTCAAAGACAGCCTCGGATGACCGATATAATATAGCGAATAAACATACGGCTCTAATTTGGTAAATAAAGAAGACTGAATACATTTTATAACAGATATTAAGACGGTGTATTTACGACAACTCAACCAACCTGTGGCACATGTAAGCTGGTGGCAAATATCGCGATGTGTGCTGAACTTCTTGAACGTGATTTCATAGCGATAAACATCTCATGCCCCTCTCGTCTGTGTTTGACGCCAAAAGTTTCCCGTTGAAATCAATGTAGGTCCGAGCTCATCGATATAGCGACGCCAAGGGGCACCTTTGGCGTCTTCATAGTGACGCTAAAGGCGCTTGACCATGCTTCAGTTTTTGACGCCCTACGAATGAGAATGGGTTGGGTATATTGGAGTCATTTAGTTGTAAAGTTAATAATCCTTAATATATTTTTATTTGAGAGGGGCATATCATGGGAGCCCATTTAGCAGGAGCATTAATAACCCTAACAGCCCAATTGTTTTTAAGAACAACAGTCTTTGATTATGACTGCATACACAAAGCATGGAAAGACTTCATCAGAGTAGAAAAAGAGTAAAAGAGTGAGAATGTACCATATGACTTTAATACATTTTCCAACCTTCTTAGAATACATTCATAAAGGGACAAACAGGAAGAGGGTGGAGACATACACGAATGTATATGCTTATATGCCTCCTCCTCCTTCCTGTTTGTCCCGTTTTGTCTGCAGAGGACTTAATGACCAAATAAATGACACTTAAAAGCTCACACTGGTGTGATTTCAAAGAACCAGACACTTGTGATTCATTCACCTAGGATTACTGCAGCAGTGTATCTGTTTTGTAAAAACACTTCTGTACAGGTAAGAACACTCACATCAATTCATCAACACATTATTAAGAGTATATATATATATATATATATATGTGTGTGTGTGTGTGTGTGTGTGTATAAACTACCAGTTTTAAAAGCCAACTACTCCAGTTGTGTTCATCTTGCAATTCTTGCAACACCAGTAAACCACACTTTGTATACACTTGTGGTGTAATGATCACAATGAGGGTTTTCTCATCTGATTATAGTACAGATTTTTGGTGCAACCTCTAATGTGCAAAATTATGAAAATTTGATCTCTTCAAGCATTTTAGAAATTCTTGTGGGAAACCATGGCAACTTAGTCTTTGTAGTTGGCTTACAAACTGAACAAACAGATATGTTGTTAAACAGAAAAACTGAAGGAAGATTAATACATTTTGTCTTGATTGTAGAATGACCTCAAATACAACTCTTCTCCATGACATCCACTCTGAGGTCTCAAATCACCATGCAAACACTACAGTGGACACTGAAGACATTGTGAATAAGGTCAGTATTGTCTTCCTCACCATCATCATTTTCTTCGGCACCACCGGGAACTCTTTGGTCATCTGGGTGGCCGGCTTCCGAATGAAGCCCAATGTCACTAATGTATGGCTGGTCAATCTCGCTGTAGCAGACCTGATCTTCTGCCTGACAAGAGTCACTTCACTCGTCAGAGATTTTTTCTATGACTACTGGCCTTTTGGAGTTTTTCTCTGCAAGTTCACCGGTTTCTTTAAGTATGCCAACATGTTCTGCAGTGTTTTTCTTCTGGCCGTCATCAGCATGGATCGAGCTCTCTGCGTTTGCCGCCCAGTGTTCACCAGAGAACGACGGACGTTATGCGTCGCTCGTGTGGTCAGTGTGGGAGTTTGGATTGTGGCGGTGATGTTTAGTTCACCGTATTTTGTGTACCGGCAAGTCTTTCCTGGCAAGAACAATTTGAGCCAATGCTCATTGAAGGTTAATTTTAAGTCTGCATGAATCACATGAATCATATTATTATGTAATTATTATATAATAATATATAGCTAATATGTAAATGTATATTTATAATGTAATTTTCAGGAGAAAGGAGCAAGTGGCAGTTCAGCAAAGTATGTCTACTACTGCATTCGTTTCATCTGTGGATTCTTGTTGCCTTTCCTGGTCATCCTTATCTGTTACATACTAGCTGCTGTTGGGATACGCAGAACGCGGCTCTCTGGAAAATCCAGGCCTCTTCGGATTCTTGCTGTATTGGTCTGTGCCTTTTTCTTATGTTGGGCTCCCTACCACTTTCTAGGGCTGGTCAAGCTGGTGAATAAAGACAACAAGGCAGTAAAAGTGGCATTGAAAATGGCTTCAAAAGTGGCCTACTTCAACAGCTGCATTAACCCAGTGCTGTATTTCTGCATGGGACTGGATGTTAGTCAGCGCTGCAACCAAAGTTTGTCTGGGATATTTCGCAGAGCACTTATGGAAGATGGCCAAAGTCTCTCACAGCAAGGCACTAGAGAAGAAAGCTCCATTTCAAAGACTGCAGATACTGAGTGTGTGACTATAGTTTAAGAGAACTTTTTACAAGCAAGTTTTTAGATGAGACTGATAACATGACTATCTTTACTGAATGCATTTTGTCCTCCGCAGTTTAAAGTTAGAAAGACATCATATATTTACAAAACAAAGCCAGAGCCAAATAAGGATTTCAATATACTATACCATTATTGTCAGATTATTTTCTAGTTTGAAATAAATTATTTAAACATAATCTTGTCAAACAGCTTTGGAAATGTCAGCCTTTTCCCATAGAAATACATAGGAGCTGTACTTGTTTGCCTACTAAAATAAATAATTTAAAGAATTGTTGAGAAAAGTTAAAAATTCAAGAGAATATAATATGTTCCAATTTTCTTAACTACGGTCTATTTTTAATGATTTGAGGGTATTCTGTTGGTTTCACATGGGTTTTCGTATATTTTTCAAGAGTAAGTGGTCTTCTTCAGAGAAAAAAAGGAAGTGAACTACATTTTTACAGAAGGCCGTTTTTACTTTTTGCTCCTCACTTGGTAAAAAGTTTTATTTAAAGAATTGTTCAGATAAGGAAGGACCATTTCTATGAATGAAAAGGAGGAAAGCAAAAACATTCTGTGGAAATTAATATTTGAAAGTGCTGATAAAAACTAAAGCCCAGATAAGACTGAATATAGCTACACAGTATTTAACACAGGATGTGTGATGCTTGCTGACTAAGAATTTGAAGTGTTGTGAAACTGCTAGTTTACTCCTCATGGCCCCATGACAAAATAAATGCTTATGAACAGTTGCAAAGAGGCTGCAACACTAAAGATGAAATTATTGCAAAACAGTTACATATAGGCTACTACATGTGCAAGCTCTACTTTCCAACAGCATAGACAAGACGCTCTAAAATGTGTTTATGAGAAATCATAATATATTGCAATGCTACAATATATCAAGAGAGAAATTTCACAGAAAAGAATTATGAAAAGTTAAATAAACATTTGTGAAGACTGGTATATTTATCTGTGCAGAATTATACAAATATATGTGCATGTGTAAAAACGTCCTTTAATGATGTTTTAAGCTATTAATTTGTCAGTGTATTTATGAAGTTTTAAGGTACAACATTAAGGTCTGATGAAGTTACTGATTATGTCTGAGCCAAAACTTTCTGCTGCTTGCAGTTTTTCCTTCTTTAGGTTAGCGACTTCCAACCACTCTCCTGGATTCATACATTCTGTGGGCACACATGTAGAATATCCCTGCAAAAGACAATTATAAAATAATAAACATATTAAAAAGTGTGAATATTTCTTTGAATACTAACTAAAAATTAAATAAACAAGTAAAACCAAAACGAAATACATGAAAGAATAAGCAATTATGTTTACTTAGCTTTTTTTGTTTGTTCTAACCATTGGTAGGTCACCATATATTTAATAATGAGAACAGGCGCGCTTATATTTTTATTGTGGTCGTCATAAAGATGGCTGTAAGAGTGATGCATGTTTTATGAGTTTGGTTTGCATGCACATCCTGGTTTTATTTTTTTGTGACAGAACTTTATCATAAGGTCAATCAAAGTCCTTTCAACCATATCCTATGGCATGTTATTTCCATTCTGCACCACAAGAACATTTCATAATTTTTAACACTCTATAAAAAATCCCTTTATGTTCTACCATTTGAAGTGTGTGAGTCAACGCAATATTTCAGGAACTGTATCTACGTTTTCTACTTTTATCAGTTTCAGAATCATTCTAATGGTACACTGACTATTAATAAGGCAAATTGCTTGCTTTTTTCAGGCTCCTTCTAAAAGTCTGTAAGTTTGGTGAGCAGGTACGAAATTCTTCCAAAAAATACAGATTGCTTTACGGCAGCAACAAATGCACGTGTACAACTATCTACTGTAATTACCACAGTGTATTCCACTCGCTTAACTGAAGGGGGCTCTAAAGTCTCAAAAATACACAAAACTTTAAATAGCAGTGAGGTATTCTGTCACCTGCAAAGAAGGTCATGAGCATGGCCACCCATCCCAGTATGTAGGACCAGGAGAGAAGCGCCAGTCTCCGAACCGCTTGCCCAGGAAGCTTAGGGTTACGCCAGTGTAGATCGCCATAGCCAGCAGCACAAACAGAGCTGGGTGTGAAAAAAGAGGTGGATTAAAAATGGACAGAGGAAACGTAGTGCCATCTATATTTTTGAATTTTTTATTTATACTTAAATATGCTAAAATTTCACATTCTACAGCTCATTGTGGCTGTGTTTGTGACTCACTGGAGATGAAAAACATGATTCCTGCTGCAAAGGAATGACTGAATCTCTCAAAGGCGGAAAAATGGGCAAATGAGAGGATGCCTGCCATGATGCCTGCAAAGCACGCCATTCCCGACAGGATCATAAATGCCCGTGTGGCATTCCAGTATGCTGGAGACAAGAAACGATCATAAAACAACAATCAAGTTGGGTATGTTCATTCTCTTCTTATCCCAGTCAATTCTTATCACTGTTTGTCTGATTTTTCTCATTTGATCTTTGAAGAACTGTCCCTGCAGAATCACCTTGAACGAACTAGAGTACAGCTCCTGTAATCTCAGATGCCATTTTATGAGACCAGGGGTACAACTTTGGAGCAC
Organism: Spinibarbus caldwelli; assembly: GCA_039654775.1. Lineage (NCBI taxonomy): Eukaryota > Metazoa > Chordata > Actinopteri > Cypriniformes > Cyprinidae > Spinibarbus > Spinibarbus caldwelli. The sequence continues at coordinate 9,879,315 of CM077245.1, forward strand.
CTGTTCAGAATACGACTGTGCAAGGCTCAGACAACACAAACCAGAGTGTGGAGCTCTGTATGGCAAAAATAATAAAGCATTGCCATCTACAGGCAAATGCAGGTGCCAGATTTCTTGTATAATGTTGTTGACTCTACATATGACTTATAACTTCACAATGATTTAAAATAGCCATGAAAATGCATATTATAGACACATAAAAACAGGAGTTTGCATGAATACATTTGCTTACCTATATTTGCTGTCTGCATGTAGCACTTGTTGGCCATGCAGTACCTCCACAGGCCCTGGTGGGCATAGCTGCCTGAGAGGCTATACTGCATCCAGTAGTCTGTCGCTGTGGAGACCACTATTAGGATGTTCCCAATAATGGCACAGAACAGGCCGCCGCCCATAAAGCTGTACATCCTGACACACGCTGTGACTATGCAGGAAGGAGATACACACTATACAGACAGGAGAAACGTTTTCATTTTACACATACAGATGCTTATGTGCACACATTAATAAATGCCACAAAAAGGCTTCTTCTAATAAGATATAAATAAAATATATAAAATCAAACAATTTTTCTCTTCAAACCAACATTTGGCTAAAATGTCCCCACATCTTTCAACCCAAATTTTGTAATTCAACAAATTAAACATATTATGTTAAATATTAACATGTTCATATTTGTATATCAAAATAACTCAATTACTCAATTTAAACAAAAAAGCATTTGTGGATGCATTTAAAAATAAAACAAATTTGCAAAATAGCTTTACGAATTTGGTATAATAAGCAATATCTGTTCTTTAAAAATATAAGTTTTGATTTTACACATACAGATGCTTATACTGAATTCACATTCATAAGCGGCAGAAAAATCTTTTAAAGCTAATAAATAAAAAATATAAAAATATAAATAAAACATTTTAAAAATCGAAATGTTTTTCTCTTCCAACTATATTAAAACTATATATTAAAACTATATATACTAAATAAATTTGGCTAAATAAAAATGTACACATCTTTTAACAATTCAATAGATTAAACATATTATATTAAATTAAATATTAACATGTATAAATATTAATATATCAAAATTACCCAGTTACCTGATTTAAACACAGAAGCATTTAAGCATTCTTTAAATACATTTCCAAAATAGCATTATGAATTTTGTATTATAAGCAATATATCTTTAAAACATATTGAAATTGAGAAGCCTGTCTCACTAAAACATCAGAACTACTTATGATATTCCAGGTTAGACAGTCACTAGAGAAAACATTTCTGTAATGTATGTAATAGACATGCTTATCATAAAATAGCTACCAGTTCCATTAACACCGCATTGATGGTTCAATCAATGAATCGAATATTCAAAATGACCAATATATACAAAAACAATACAGATCTACGACAGCAAATCATAATATTTACCTTTTGTTTCCACAAAACCAACCACAGAGAACTTCACAAAGCCAACATCAATGAAAAAGCTGCTAAACCTTTAATGACAGACACCAGTGCTAAAATATGAAAAAGATTATGTCATGATCATAAAACCTGAACAGCTGGAACACCAAGATGAACTTCAACATCTGCCCTGGCAGTTCAATAAGCTGACTTTAATATTATCAAACCACTATAGATTCTTTTGGAGAGATAAGTGAGAAGCTGATTCCCTCCTCAAACATCTCTAAAGCAATTAGCAGATGTTTTTATAGACATACAGTACAGACAACATTTAACTGGATACCATTTGCCTTTAATACATCTTCCAACCTTCTTAGAACACGTTCATAAAGGGACAAATAGGAAGGAGGAGGAGACATACACAAATGTATATATTTTTTGTTTGTGTATGTCTCCTCCCCCTTCTGGCTTGTCCCTTCTTTGTCTGAAGAGAACCAGCCAAAGAACCAGTCACTTATTGATTTATCAGAAAAATACATTTTAGTCACACAAAACTCCAGATTACTCATTCACAAAGGATTGCTGCAGCAGTGTTTCTGTTTTGTAAAAACAGGTAAGACATTTTGGTAACCACATTTTGAATACACTTGTGGTGTAATGATCACATTTTTTTTTTTATTTGTCTGATTTAATGATATTATCATATTATGATATTTGTCTGATATTATGGTGCAACCTCTATGTACAAAATTATGAAAATTTGATCTCTTTGAGCATTTGTGGGAACCCATGGCAACTTAGCCTTTCTTGTTCTAAACAAACAGATCTATTGATAAACAGAACAACTCAAGGAACGTTAATACATTCTTCTATCTTGATTGTAGAATGACCTCCAACACAACTCTTCTCCATCACTCCCATCACCATGTGAATACTAAAGTGGAAACTGAATACGTTGTGAATAAGTTCAGCATTGTCTTCCTCACCATCATCATTTTCTTCGGCACCATTGGGAACTCTTTGGTCATCTGGGTGGCCGGCTTCCGTATGAAGCCCAATGTCACTAATGTATGGCTGCTCAACCTTGCCGTAGCGGACCTGATCTTTTGCCTGACACGAGTCACTTCTCTCATCAAAATAATTTTCTATGACCACTGGGCTTTTGGACTCTTTCTCTGCAAGTTCACTGGTTTCTTCAAGTACGCCAACATGTTCTGCAGTGTTTTTCTTCTGGCCGTCATCAGTGTGGATCGAGCACTCTGTGTCTGGCGTCCAGTGTTCACCAGAGAACGGCGGACGTTATGTGCCGCTCGTGTGGTCAGTGTGGGAGTTTGGATTGTGGCGGTGATGTTCAGCTCACCGTACTTTGTGCACCGAAAAGTTTTTCCTCACAAGAACAATTTGAGCCAGTGCTCACTGAAGGTTACTGCATGAATCACCTTGCATATAATTATATAATAAAATGTCGTAAATATCTAAATGTGTATTTTTTATTTTATTTTCAGGAGAAAGGAGCAGAAGCAGGTGGCAGTTCAGCAAAGTATGTCTACTACTGCATTCGTTTCATCTGTGGATTCTTGTTGCCTTTCCTGGTCATCCTTATCTGTTACATACTAGCTGCTGTTGGGATACGCAGAACGCGGCTCTCTGGAAAATCCAGGCCTCTTCGGATTCTTGCTGTATTGGTCTGTGCCTTTTTCTTATGTTGGGCTCCATACCACTTTATAGGACTGGTCAAGCTGGTGAATAAAGACAACAAGGCAGTAAAAGAAGGATGGACTATGGCTTCACACTTAGCCTATTTCAACAGCTGCATTAACCCAGTGTTGTATTTCTGCATGGGACTGGATGTTCGTCGACGATGCAGCCAAAGTCTGTCTGGGATTTTTCACAGAGCACTTATGGAGGAAGACCAAAGTCTCTCACAGCAAGGCACTAGAGAAGAAAGCTGTAATTCGATTTCAAAGACTGCAGATACTGAGTGTGAAACTAAAGTTTAAGATAACTTTTTATAAGCAAGTTTTTAGATGAGACTGATAGCATGAAAATGTTTCTTTGCTGCATGTACTGTATCCTCTGCCGTTTCAATTAAAAAGACATCACATTTTCAAGATGAAGCCAGAGCTAAATAAGCATATTTAATTTACTATTCCATTATTATCAATTATTTTCTGATTTGAAATATGTTATTTAAACGTAATCTTGTCAAACAGCTTTGAAAATGTCAGCCTTCCCCATACAAATAAATAGGAGATGTACTTGTTTGCCTATACCTAAATAAAGAATTGTTAAAAAAGAAAAGTTTTTGAAGTGAAGAAAAGTTTAAATTCAAGGAGAACTATTGTTCAACTATTGTTGAGACAACTATTGTAAATCAACACGTATTGTAACACAAGAAGTAATAATAATGACAAAACAAGAACAGAAGTTTAAGTGAACAGCAAATCAAATAATCGCATAAAAGTAACCACATAACTTATTTATGTTGCAGTCCATGTGGGGAACTCATGAACCCTTAACATTTCAGCAATATTGTTCAAAATTAAATTCTTTGTTGCTAGTTGGGACAACATTTGGAGGAATTGTGTTGGTTTGTTAGTTGTTGGGTTTTTAAAAAAAAAACGTTTTTCCAAAAAAAAAATTAAAAAAAAGAGAGAGAAAGTGAATAGTATTTTTAGAGAAGGTGATGAAATATTTTAGTTATCCTATAGAAAATAATGGTAGAAATAGTTTGAACATTACAAAAGCCACATGTGTTTTGAGGGCCTCATGGCCTACATGACTGAGAAAAAAGTTCCATGGTAAAATTAGATTTTGGCTAAAGTTGGCATTTGTATTGATACTCTTCTAGGCCACATGTCTTTCAGACATGGTCTTATGATAAAAACGATAAAATACACTGAATAATCATTTTTGTGGCATGTTTTGATGCAGGCTATTAGGCAGTCCGCCTCTCTTACAAGGTAGACCAATGTAACCAAGTAATGAGATCCATGGGAACAAAGTTAGGGAGTTTTGGGAAGAGAACTCCTAAGATTAGAGGTTGAAAACCATATAAAAGTGTGAGCTGTGAGTGAGCTGGTCATGTTCTGTAGGCATCTCGGCTTTGTTGTTTCTTCCAATAAAGTCTTATTTTGTCTTCTGGAACTCCCGACTTTCTCCACTACAGTGGCTACTTCTACTTTTTGCACCTCACAGTGTAAAAAGTTTTAAAGAATTGTTCAGATGAGGAACGACCATTTCTATGAATAAAAGAGGGAAAGCAAAAACATTCTGAAATTAATATTAGAAAGAGATGGCATAATAAAACTAAGCGCTGATAAAACTGAATAACTGCAAAAAAGAAATAAAAATGTGACGAGGGTCCCAAAATACGGCAATTTACTGATATATAAAATTGTAAGCCCTGCTTCAATCTTTTTTTTTACTTCATTTTTCTCAGAACTGTTTAACACAGGATGCACCACAATTGCTGACTATGTATTTGAGCTGGTGTGAAACTGTGAAATAAGTCTATTACTCAAGGTGAAAGAAATGCTTATGAACAAAAATACTGCAACTCTAAAAGTGACATATTGCAAAACAATTACATAACTACATTTACAAGCTCTAACTTCCAACAGCATAGAAAGGCGATCTAAAAATGTTTATGTGAAGTCAATATGTATTGCAATGCTACAATATATCAAGACATACATTTCACAGAAAATGATTTGATGTGGAATTTTATTGAAAAAAAAAAATATGAAAAGTGAAATAAACATTTGTAACTGGTATTTTTATCTGTGCAGAATTATACAAATATATGTGCATGTGTAAAAAAAGAGACCTTTAATGCGGTTTTAAACTATAAATTTGTCAGTGTTTTTTTGAAGTTTAAAGTTTTACGGTATAACATTAAGGTCTGATGAAGTTCCTGATTATTTCTGAGCCAAAACCTTCTTCTGCTTGCAGTTTTTTCTTCTTCAGGTTAGCGACTTCCAACCACTCTCCTGGATTCATACATTCTGTGGGCACATATGTAGAATATCCCTGCAAAAGGCAATTTTCAAATCATAAACGTTTAAATAAGTGTGAATATTTGCTTGAGTATCAACTATAAATACATGAAAGAATAAGCAATTATATTTACTTAGCTCTTTTTGTTTGTTCTAACCATTGGTCACCATATATTTAATAATGAGAACAGGCGCACTTATGTATCTTTTATTGTGGTTCTCATAAAGATGACTGTGAGAGTGATGCATTTTTAATATGAATTTGGTCTGCATGCACATCCTGGTTTTATTTTTTTTGTGACAGAACTTTATCATGCGGTCTATCAAAGTCCTTTCAACCACATCCTTAGGCATATTATTTCCATTCTGCACCACGAGAACATTTCATAACTTTTAGCACGCCATAAAAACTCTTTATAATGTTCTACCACTTAAACTTCTGTGAGTCAATGCAGTCCTTAAAGCAACTGTATGTACATTTTCTACCTTTAAATATCAGTTTCAACATCATTCTGATTGTACACTGACTTCTAATAAGGCAATTGGCTTGTTTCTTTTCCACGCTCCTACCAAACGTCTGTTCTGGGAGTACGTGAGTTTGGTGAGTGGGTACGAAATTCTGTGAAAAATGCAGATTGCTTTACGGCAACAACAAATGCACGTGTACAACTATCCACTGTAATTACAACAAGTGTATTCCACTCGTTTAACTGAAGGGGGCCCAAGAGTCACAAAAATTCACAAAACTACATACAGTTGCTTTAAAGCTGCAGTCCGTAAGTTTTGGCTCTTTGTCGCAATCACTGTTTGAAATCTGCAATTGCAGCTATTTGCAGAATTATCAGGTGTGTTCGGCACTGTGCAGAATTATCAGTGTATGACATCAAAGTACCGCGAGAGCGATTCGAAAGCATAAGGATCTGTGTCGCTCTCGCGGTACTTTGATGTCATACACCGATCGATTTGCGCAGCGCCGCGTTAAGTCGAACAAAACTATTATCTTTATGTGGGTTGTGCATCGGCACGGCTGCTCAGTGTGGATGAATCTAAAGTTTTGAGTTTATGTGTGACTGTCAGTCACCACACTAATGTGGATATTCACTGTACTTCAGAATCACAAATTCAACGTCTTGGAAGTATGACCCAAATAAGAATTTTCACAGGAAAATGTCATCTGAACAAGTAAGCAACATGTCAGCCACTTCTGTTCTGACCAATTACAATACCGCACTACCAATGGTGATTAAATCTAACAATCGCTTAGCTCATATCACATCAAACCATGCAAATGATTATTATTGTTATATTTGTTCTGAAAATGTTAATGTTAACAACATCAGCATTGCATGACGTGTATTTAGTGTGTATTAGAGTTAAGTGTAAACTACTTGTGACTATGGGTGAATCCAGTGTTGCCAACTAATTTTCAGAGAAAGTTGCTAAAGGAAGGTCGATTTCTTGCTAAAAGTTGCTAAATGAAGTTATGATGTCACTGAGTGATGACGTCATTGTGTAATCACGACACAAAATTGTGTCACAACTTTGTAACAGTATGAGATTTTCACGGTATGATAATCGTCTCAGAAAATATCACGGTTTTACGGTATCACGTATACGGTATTACACAATCAAAACAGTTTTTTTTTTTGGTTGAACAAATGTTTGAAAGCATGTGTTTATTCAAATTCATTAATCAAAAACAATCAAGTACATTTAATCATTGATTATATATTAGTTTAACAACTTATATTTATCATTAATAATTCATAAAAATTCATAAAATCTGGTTTGACTTAATTTTTCTGGATTCTGTACTTTTATGATTTAATACAAATAAAGCCTACTATAAAAAATTGTGGAAATGAAATTAATGCACAAAGCTTTAACAATTTAATAAATGTTTTAAAATGTAATCAAATGAAAATAAATTTTATCCTTTTATGTTTTGGCAGAGGGCTGCACAACAGAGATTTACTAAATTAAAATGAGGGATAAAATTATATTCCTTAAAAATGTTTCAATAAATTATAAGTTATTATTTTTAGAAGTAGGCTACATTAGTAATCGTAATTTGTCAATTTCTTCGAGTTAAAAAGCGGACTTTTATTTTGATGGGTTGTAGTGAAGAGCTTCGAGTTTCAGAGTGTATTTGACAGTGGTTTTCTCAAATAAAATGATGAAAGGATTATTAATCGTTCTCTCAGTGAGGCTCTCAGTGTTTATGTGTTGACGTCCTCAGACAGTGAGACAGCAGGCGCTGTTAAACACTATGAGCGGCGCATACTTGAGTATGTTCACGACACAGCGCCGCTCATTCACAGAGAGACACGCAAAACAAACTGATTATATATTTATATAGCAGTGTTTTTGCGCTTTAATATTCACAGACACTAGACCATGTCCTGATTTGACAGCTCTGTTTTTGATTTATTCATTAATCCATCAAATCGCGCATTTTATGTGACACCTAGGCTACTGTAAATACATTGTCATGATGACTGGATTCTGGGATTCACTCCGCGTCACGGAAATCATAAGGCTTTAACCTAAATGGGACATAACTGTATCTGCACAGAGGGATGGTGTTCTGAAATATAGATAAACATGTTCGATGTGTTATTTCCTCTTTTTGCAGCCGCTTTGCGACCACAGTTTTGTACGTACTGTGTCTATCCTCGAGGGCAAATAAGCATTCATCTTTTCTATATCCAAAGTATTCCCATACTGCCAATTTTAACATATTTGGATGTAGGATAGAGATTAGAGATAAAGGCCTCTGTCTCTGATGTTGTCTCAGCTGTATGTGTGGGTGGAGCAAGAGAACAGTAAAGTGGAAAGTTGTTGTCTTGGCACAGGTGAGATTCTGCTTCTGTTATTTTCCCCCCAATACCGTAGATAAGCAAATGTACACGGTATGATAATCGTACGTGTTTATATCGTGGTATATCGTCATACCGGTATATCGTTACAACCCCAGTACAACATCAAATCTCAGCAGTGTTGCCAACTGCTTTCAATTGAAAGTAGCTAAAACTGGTAGCTAAATGTCACTAGATGACATCATAATGGCAAATTCACTGATCTATATAAAGATGAATATAGATCAGTGGGCAAGATGAGAACTTAGATAAGGTTTGTCCAAGAAGTTGCTATATCCCTAAACTTTTGAAACAAGTCTCAAAAGGGGTGGGGAAGTTGCTAAATCTAGCAACAAAATTGCTGATTTGGGAACACTGAATCACTGAATATGTTAATTTAGATTTGTTTGTAAAATAATATTCATAATATAATATAAATAGCTATTTTAAACAATGAATAATTGAACAGCTAGTAAACTAGTAATACAACACATTCTCAACAATTATACTTTAAACAGTGTATTAGTAGTTAGTTAGTATGCTACACTCTAAGAAAAGTCTGTACAAATAGGGCACAATCTACTATGTTAATATGAAAGAATTTTCCGTATTGGTTTTTTACCTGCATTTTAAATTACACATTGTGTTTTTGGGTTACTGGGTTACAATGGATAATGTCCTGGAAAATTACCAGTATCTTTTCTATTTTTCTTACAGTGTACTAACTGATCAACAATCACAGGTACAAGCTACTAACAAAGTGTATCGTAAATGAACAATTATTAAATTATTATTATTATTAAACTGAACAATTGCAAATAGCAGCTAACTCAATTCACATGATGTGTGTACTGCTAGGCATCTTTGTTTTCCTCTTTTTGTGTAATTTGGATGGAAAATGAGTCACTTATCAAAAGTTGCTAAAAGTTGCCAAATAAATTTTAAAAATTGCTAAATTTGTTGCTAGGTGCTTTAGGAAGAAAAAGTTGCTAGGGTAGTATGAAAAGTTGCTAAATTTAGCAACAAAATTGCAAAGTTGGCAACACTGGGTGAATCTCCAGTTGTCACTGATGATTGTCGTAAGGACCTTTCTGGATTACAATCCGCCATCAAAATGATAAATTTAGTTATTCCAGCTGCTGTGAGAAAAGGTTAAACGGTCTGCCACCTGCAGTATGCTCACGTGACGTAATGACGCAAAGACGAACGGCTGCATGTTTGTATTTCATGCAAAAACCTACCAATACCACTCAAATTAGAAAACATTATTACAAGTTTACCATTGTGAATCGGGCTAAGGTAAGGAGATAGTTTTGAACACTGCCTGGTTTTGTACTTGCCCAAAAATTGATTTTGGATCATTTTTAACCAAAAAACATTAACGGACTGCAGCTTTAAATAGCAGTGAGGTATTCTGTCACCTGCAAAGAAGGTCATGAGCATGGCCACCCATCCCAGTATGTAGGACCAGGAGAAGCGCCAGTCTCCGAACCGCTTGCCCAGGAAGCTTAGGGTTACGCCAGTGTAGATCGCCATAGCCAGCAGCACAAACAGAGCTGGGTGTGAAAAAAGAGATGGATTAAAAATGGACAGAGGAAACGTAGTGCCATCTATATGTTTGACTGTTTTATTTATACTTAAATATGCTAAAATTTTACATTCTACAGCTCATTGTGGCTGTGCTTGTGACTCACTGGAGATGAAAAACATGATTCCTGCTGCAAAGGAACGACTGAATCTCTCAAAGGCGGAAAAATGGGCAAATGAGAGGATGCCTGCCATGATGCCTGCAAAGCACGCCATTCCCGACAGGATCATGAATGCCCGTGTGGCATTCCAGTATGCTGGAGACAAGAAACGATCATAAAACAACAATCAAGGTGGGTATGTTCATTCTCTTCTTATCCCAGCCAATTCTTATCACTGTTTGTCTGGTTTTTCTCATTTGATCTTTGAAGAACTGTCCCTGCAGAATCACCTTGAACGAACTAGAGTACAGCTCCTGTAATCTCAGATGCCATTTTATGAGACCAGGGGTACAACTTTGGAGCACCTGTTCAGAATACGACTGTGCAAGGCTCAGACAACACAAACCAGAGTGTGGAGCTCTGTATGGCAAAAATAATAAAGCACTGCCATCTACAGGCAAATGCAGATGCCAGATTTCTTGTATAATGTTGTTGACTCTACATGTGACTCTACATATAACTTCACAATGATTTAAAATAGCCATGAAAGTGCATATTATAGACACATAAAAACAGGAGTTTGCATGAATACATTTGCTTACCTATACTTGCTGTCTGCATGTAGCACTTGTTGGCCATGCAGTACCTCCACAGGCCCTGGTGGGCATAGCTGCCTGAGAGGCGATACTGCATCCAATAGTCTGTCGCTGTGGAGACCACTATTAGGATGTTCCCAATAATGGCACAGAACAGGCCGCCGCCCATAAAGCTGTACATCCTGACACACGCTGTGACTATGCAGGAAGGAGATACACACTATACAGACAGGAGAAACGTTTTCATTTTACACATACAGATGCTTATGTGCACACATTAATAAATGCCACAAAAAGATGACTTCTAATAAACCAAAGATATAAATAAAACATATGAAATCAAACAATTTTTTCTCTTTAAACCAACATTTGGCTAAAATGTCCCCACATCTTTCAACACAAATTTTGTAATTCAAAAAAATTAAACATATTATGTTAAATATTAACATGCATTAATATTAGTATATCTAAATAACTCAGTTACTCAATTTAAACACAAACGCATTTGCAGACACATTTTTAAAAATCACATTTGCAAAATAGCATTACAAATTTGGTATTATAACATCTATTCTTTAAAAATATTACTCAAGCTTTACAGTTATAGATTTATTTACATTCTTTACATCATTTCATTTATCGTTACAATCATTTCATTTAATATGTTTTGTGACACAGGGAACTTAAAAATACAGATGTTACAGTCTTTTCACAACTATGCACAAAGGAGATATACAATAACATAGGATGAGAGATTTGATTTTACACATACAGATGCTTATACTGAATACACATTCATAAGTGGCAGAAAAATCTTGTAAAGCTAATAAATAAAAAAATATATAAAAATATAAATAAAACATTTTAAAAATTGAAATGTGTTTCTCTTCAAATGCTATATACTAAATAAATTGGGCTAAATAAAAATGAACACATCTTTTAACAAAATTTGTAATTCAATAGATTAAACATATTATATTAAATTAAATATTAACATGTATAATTATTAATATATCAAAATTACCCAGTTACCCGATTTAAACACAGAAGCATTTGAGCATTTTTTAAATAAATTTCCAAAATAGCATTACAAATTTTGTATTATAAGCAATATATATACTCTTTAAAAACATTCCCCAAGCTTCACAATAATAGATTTCTTTACAGTTGCATAATTAATTTTGTTAATCAAAATTTACTCACACAAGAAGCTTAAAAATACAGATGTTACAGCTTTTTCAGTATATTTCAACATATTGAAATTGAGAAGCCTGTCTCACTAAAACATCAGAACTACTTATGATATTCCATGTTAGACAGTCATTAAGAGAGAAAACATTTCTCTAATGTATGTAATAGACATGCTTATCATAAAATAGCTACCAGTTCCATTCACACCGCATTGATGGTTCAGTCAATGAATCGAATATTCAGAATTACAGATATATACAAAAAACATAAAAGTTTTTCATCGCTTACCTTGTTGCTTCTCAGGCAAATCCCTCTTTGCTTATCCTCTGGCGAAAGAGGGAGTGAGAGAGTGGAGAGGGAAAGTGAGATGCTAAGAGGCAAAAGAGAAATAGACAACCTCTGTTGCCCTTTTTGTTGATGGTGGCAAAATCCTTTAAAAGCTACCTCCTCTGTCCCTGAAACAAATACACTTGAACTGGTTAGGGCAGGGGCCCTGGTGTGTCCGACTTTTCACTATGTGTATGCATGATGTCAATGGTCCTCCTTTTGTTTGAAGAGTAGACTGTTCTGTAGCTGCACATAATCAAAGGATTGCTTTGGTACAACTGTCAATGCAAAATGCTGAGTTGCATGCTTGCTTTGACAGGGGCCACAGCGTGGATACCCATGGCATACCTAGTTTAAAGTGCAATAAACTCAGTGTTTCCCATTCCCAAATCAAATTACTGAATTAATTTTTTAATATAGTACAAACACGAGGGAAAAGTCCAGTTGGATAAAATTATGATCTTTAAATATGTGAATGAACCAAGTCAATGCTTATGAACAAGCTTTTATACAGAGAAAGCATAGGAATGCATGTGACTCTTTTAATGTGTTAAAAACAGATTAACCCTATGACTGACAATCACAACTGTTTAATCAAATCACATGACTTTATTCCTATAAATTACATTACTGTATATATATATTCTTGGGTGCTTGCGTTACAACAAAGCAGTCATACCTCAACAATGCTGCAAAATATCCAACCTTCCATTTTCTACACCCACTTATAGGTTCAAATGTAGTGCTGGAGCATAATAATAATTAAAAAAATCCACATATTAAATATTTATTAAAGAACACACACACACATATATATATATATATATATATATATATATATATATATATATATATATATATATATATATATACAAAATTAAAATACCTGTTAACAATAGAGACACTGAATAACTGAAACATTCATCAACAGAACAATTAACACTCACTTTAGTAATTCTTCAAAAGCACTCAGACACTTTCATTTTAAGAAACATTTATTCTATACTACAGATGTCAGGTTAAATACAACCGTTAATCTTTTATTTTTGGTGTTTCATTGAATGCTAAATGAAAATTATAAGAACAGCAAAGAAAAAAAGTTTGCATTGTAGGGAAGAGTTCTAGTGACAATCACCAGTTTAAAGTATCTTTTGTTGTGATGTTTTGCGACACGTCCAAAACTACTTGAATTTTTTTTTTTCTTGTGAGGATTTGTTCTCACATAAACATCAGATTTTAAGTAGCCTATTAAATAACTAGCCACCACACAATTTTCCACATTATTTTAATTCAGAAAATATGGAGCCCTTGAGGTGTATGAGCTGGAACAACAAATATTGCATATTCAAATCCATCTTTCCATGTTGTCAAATGTCTTTGGCTTTAGCTGTTCATTTAATTTTGTGGTATTTTTAACTTCTATTAATCACGTTAACTTCTCAAACTATGTATATAAAACATACTGCGTAATTATGACAAGTTCAAAAAAGACATAATTTGCCATACAGCACAGCCTCGAGGCTACAGCAGCGCAAGTTCAGGAAAATAGAGTAGGCTAGTAACGTTACTATTGGGAAAACAACGCTTTTACTACAAAATCTCATACGTTTATTTATGAAAACATGTTAGCATTCATGTAAATGATGTTAGCCAGTTTATTCACATTATTTCCTATCCACCACTCTAGCGTTCGTGTCATGTGGTTTGACCAAAAACCCGGATTGGATCGCGAGGGTCACCTGAGAAAAATCACCACTCGTTAAATTCGTGATTCCTTGAGCTGATGTGACCAAGGGAAAAATCGTATATTTTGTGCACGTTATACGTTTTGAATTTACACACGGACATGTTCTAAATCATGGCGAAAACACAAGGTAAGTTCACTCATTTATTAAATGCCATTTCAAACATCATGCAGCATCGCGAGGTTGTAATAGCAATAGGCTAACGTTAGTTAAATCTCATTTGAGCTTCAATTTTCAGTTTCAGCGTTGAAAGTCTATCGCAATCATCGTATTTGTACATCGTAATGTTACCTGCGAAATACAAGCGGTTTCAGAAAACGTACACAACCATAAACGTGCTGTTATATTTGTCTGCCTAAAATGTTTTATTGTTCCTTTATTTCAACCTAAACCGCACTTTGTTTAAAATAAACACTCCACTCCAGATCTTATTAACGGCAGCGCTAAAATGCGGTCGCTAGAACGCTTGCGGATGGATACGTGAAAATCGATGGCAAAGCAACACAGCGCGGTTCTGAAATTAGGCGAAAACGAGGTTTTAAAGTACCAAACGCTTAAAAATAAACCGATAAATAAACCCAGTGTTAACGTAGAAGCAATAAGTTTGAAAAGAAGCCGCTAAGCGACTCAACAGGTCTAGACAGACGGGCGTGAGCGAGTAACATACGCAACAAAGCCGCGCAGTGAGCGCAACAACGACCGGTACACCTTCCGTCTTCCTCCACAGCGGTCTCCATTTTAACTCCTCGCCCAGCCTGCACCTCACGTGTCCTGGACTGTCTTTCTCACATGACCCGTGTGTTTGTCCCCGTGATCAGCGCTTCCATCTCCCGTATTTCAAGTGTCGCTGAATATCGCATTTTAAAATCCGTTCGCCTTCATGGATATGCTCGATCAGAGCTTGGACACCTCGACGAGGTGAGAGCGCGTCCTTTATGCACGGCCACCCTCAAGGCCCCAGTCAACCATTTTCTGCTCTGTTTTATAGTAGGGCAGTTAGAAGTCATCTTTTAAGTTTATTTTCTGACTTTTATTAAGTTTTGTGCATGCCATTAATATAGTAAGTTAAACGTGAGATACGAATAGCACGAAGAAAAACAACAGATCTCATGCGTTTTAACATCGATGGTCGACATATTTATATCACTATTAGCCCAATTGCTAATTTGGTGATTTATGTCTATCCTTTATTTGAAAAAACAAAAAAAAACAAACAACAACTCCAAGCCGGTGTACGTTTCCTTTTAACAGTGGTCTTCAGTATTTATATTTTCTGAACTATAACATACATTTAACTGATATTTCAAGTAGAAATGTCGTGTTTAGCACTGTCAGAACAAAAGCTCTTCAGCAGTTTTTAATGCATTAAATTCCCTTCAACCTGCAACCAACCCCCAGTCTTTTCATCCATAGGCTTTATATGCATTCAGAAGCTTTTGTTTATTTAATCCCATGGTGTTTATTTGGCTATGAATATTATTATTATATAGAGATGACGTTGATATTGGTATCTTTGAATTTTGCAGACCACTTTAAAAGCTGTGAACGGTTTTTAGTGATGAGAAGGGGGCGTTCACCGTTTGTTCACCAAGGAGAGACAGATCTTAACGATCTAGGTCAGATTTATATCTAGAACATCTTTCTCCAGCCATTTTGAGTTTTCAATTGATTTTCAAGTAGTTCAATTGCCTCTTTAATAAATTGCATCAAGACTCAATGTAGTAGTTGTGTCCGATTCTTTGAGTCGGATCTTTTCAATGAATCGGTTCGCGATTCTTTCAGAAATCTGAACTGTTCTTGAGTGAATAATAAAAAGGGAGTTTAATAGCTGTATGACCAAAAAAAAAATAAAAAAGTCACATTAAAATAATCATATCTAAATTTAAAACATGCAAAATACATTTTCTAAAAAGAAACGTACATTTTATTGTTATTTATTATAAATGCAAATTATATTCAGGGACTAAAACACATAATTACAGTAAACACTATTATTGTAAACAACATTATTATTTTTGAACCAGTGTTTTGAATTAACCATGTAGCAGAAATGACTGCCAAATTTCCAACACTAGAATGTACCAAAAGCCTATATGATTTTGATCTATATCTCTAGAGCTTCCTTTGAGTAGTTTCATAAGATGACCCGAAACATGCTCTTTCTCTATATGCAGTCACGAGAAACAGGAAACTGAGGAGGTTGTTCAGCTGCAGGAGGGTAAGTAAAAACATGCAGCTCTGAATGATGTGTGCATGCCGTGAATGATGCGCATATCAATATACCGCTGTTCGTTGTGGTGCATTTCTCAGGAGAGGGGGTGGGGGCGGAGGAGCAGGCAGCGATTACCATAGCGAGTGTCCAGCAAGCAGCAGCCTTTGCAGACCACAATGTTCAGTACCAGTTCCGGACAGAGAACACTGGTGGACAGGTCAGTGCGACCTTTGACCTTTCAAGGGTTCAAACTGGGGTCACTCTGTAATAAAACATGACCTGGAGTACTGTGTTGCAGTAACTTGGGAGAATGCTTTTATGTCTGTATAATATCTCTAATGCCTGCGAGTGTTAATTTAGTTTTACATATTGTGATTATATTGTTGAATTTAGTGTTGTTTATTATTATTATTATTATTTTTATTATTATTATTATTATTAGATAAAAACTATTGTGTATTTTAGTTTTGTTTTTGTTTTTTTTAGTTTATTTATACTTCAAATTAGCTTTTATCTGTATATAATCAGTTTTGTTTAGATTAAGTTTTAGTAATTTTACATGCTTTTGTTATTTTTATTAGTTCTATTTAGCCTTAATTTCTGTCTTTCAATTTTAGATTTAGCAGTTTTTGTACTTCGACTTAAACCTATTGTATTGCTAAGAAAACATTTCTAATTTTCATTTAAGCCTTTTCTATTTAAATTTTTTCATCTAACATTTATATTTAATTTTATTTGTACTGTCTCTGTGTCAGTTAACAAAATTGATTTTTAATATTTTTTTTTTATAGTTAACAATAAAAACATTGCTGTATAAGCCAACAGCAGTTTGTAGTTCTATTACAATTTTAAAGTCAGCAAGAAAATAAAGTTGCTTATTTTTACTTTCATGTACATTTCTGGTGTTATTGTGAAAGATTCATCTGTGTATTATTTCAAACGAAAAAAATCTTTTTACTTTTTGCTGACCTCACATGGCCAGTTCAGACTATTTAATGATGTTAAGCTATAGCCAAATAGCTATATATTAACAAAAACTGTCCACTGTTTATTACAATTTGATTCCTAATGGATGAAATCAAGTCCAATTCTACTTTTTTTTTCTTTACTGTTGAATATCCTGTTTCATTCATAAATGTCAAACTATGAAAGTAAGTTTCAAATGGGAATTCATGTTTGCTTTAATGCATTTTTGTTATTCAAATCCACATAATTAGATTATGCACTTTAAAGATACAAAACGTTCTTACAAAGTTCACTTTTGTGTTTGTCCTGATACAGGTGACGTATCGCGTGGTCCAGGTAACAGAGGACCATTTAGAAGCAGCAGGAGATGGAGGAGCGGCAGTCAGCGTGGTGTCCACAGCCGCCTTTGCGGGCGCACAGCAAGCGGTAGCACAGGTGTGTATGAAGCAGACTGGACAGAGACATGGAGAAAAGGAAAAAATGAATGCAGTGTCAACTTTGCCTGCATGTCTCATGTTTCTATATCTGTCTCTATAGGCTGTCATCCAGAATCCTTTCAGCAATGGAGGCAGTCCAGCGGGGGAAACAATGGGGGGGGAGACACGCTTCGCCTACTTCCCAGCAGCAACTGTCAGTGACGGTACAGCTACAGCTGTCTCAGTGCAGGCCACGTCTGATCCGACCCTCACACAGGCTGGAGGTCAGTTTCACATGCTATTTCACATGCAGATTAAGGTGTTTACATGCAGAGAGAAATTGGGTAATGTGCAAAATTTTATAAATCTGTTGATCGTTTTATGGTTAAGCGGTTTATGACCTTATGTCGTTAAACGAAAATGGTTTAACAGGCATGACCACAAATATTGTCAGCTTAAGCATATGTAATGTTGGTTCTAGTTTGTCAGTGGGCCAAAAATGCAACTTATCACACGGATGTGGTGTTTTGCAGACTGTTGATAACAGATGGTGCAGGTTCAAGTTCATTCATATTGTGTTTTTCAAACATTATTTTAACATTTCCTGTTTTGTTTACCCTAGGTCAGTTTTACGTGATGATGAGTCCTCCAGATGTTTTACAGACTGGAACACCACGGACCATCGCCCCTCGTACACACACTTACTCTACGTAAGTATTATCATGAGTCAACATCCCTCACTTTTCCCAGTTTGCACAGTCCAGTCCACCCTTTGAACCCACTGCTATGTACATAATGATTTGATCCCTTCACGTTCCCCCAAATTAATTTAAGTTTGCAGAACAACAAGAATGGAATTTCAAATCAAATCCTGATGAATTTTCTTGCAAAACCCCTCAAATTTAGAGTGTGGCATTAATTTAAAAATGCAAGGATTTCACATATAAATGTGCAAAGTATTGTCCAATCAGTTAAAGTGCAGTCAAAAAAACAACCGAAAAAATTTGTCCCACTTGCCTGCCATCCCCAGAGACCTTGGTGAACGTGAGACTCTTCAACACAGCAGATCAGACTGGTGAGGAAGACCTTTTACATCCCCACCCCATTTCAGCTGCCAGTCTGTCCTTCTCTAGATACTGCTGCTATTGAGCAGCTGGCTTTTAAAGGAATAGTTCAACCAAAAATGAAAATTAGCTGAAAATGTACTTGCCCGCAGGCCATCCAAGATGTAGATGAGTTTATTCTTCATCAAAACAGATTTTGAGAAACTTAACTTTACATTACTTGCTCGCCAGTGGATCCTCTGTAGTGAATGGGTGCCGTCAGAATAAGAGTTCCAACGGCTGAGTAAAAACATAACAGTAATCCACACAAATCCAGTCCATCAGTTAATGTCTTGTGGATTATTGTGATGTTTTTAATCAGCTGTTGGAACTCTTATTCTGATTGCACCCATTCACTGCAGAAGATCCATTGGCGAGCAAGTGATGTAATGTTAAATTTCTTCAAATCTGTTGCAATACAGAAACTCATTTTCAGCAAATTTTAATTTTTGGGTGAACTATTCCTTTAATTCAGTTCTGTATAAATACTGTAGGTGTGTTTGGTGTTTGAGTTTTCTTCATGTTCGGAAGACATCAGTTGAATCAATTCTAGCCTCTAAAAACCGAAATGAGGAAAAATCAAAGGGTTACATGTTTCTTTCAGGCTTACTACCTATTTGTTCAGATTTAGGCAAATCTTTGGGAAGATTCAATAATAAACTGTTATGTCTAAACGGGCTGGAGAAATGTTTGTTTTCAAATAGACTTCAGCTGTGTTGTGTCGTGCAGATTCATTTGGTGATTTTGGTAGTTTAAAAGTGCAATAGATCAAGCTAACACAAGTCTCCTCTTTTTCTCTTCTCTCTCTAATTGCGCAGGAAGATTGATGGCCCTCGGGCACCTCGTGATGAGAGAAGGAGAGCACAGCACAATGAAGGTGAACTAATGCATGTCTTAGAGCTCAGAATATGCACAGTTTTAATGAAAGCAAGAACATCTGTACAAAGCAGTTATATGATCAATGTCACAAATTTAACCAGTGTAAAAAGTAATGACTGATTTTAAGCATTTCCTGAATATTTCTTATGTTTGAGAATTTTTTTTTTTTCCCCTTTAGATTATATTTTAGGAGTAGAAAATGGGCTGAAAAGTGGATTTAATATTGACTTTTCAGCAATTCAGTATATAGAATAAAAGTAGATCAGTTTGGATTGTTGCTGAATAGTTTTATTGGTGTTTCTGCAGTGGAAAGGAGAAGAAGAGACAAAATTAACAACTGGATTGTCACACTGTCTAAAATCATCCCAGACTGCAATATGGACAATACCAAAACAGGAGCAGTAAGTAAATTACATAGCACTAGGTCTTCTCTTCTTAGACCTGTTGTACCTCTTTACACCTGCTAATGTTAATGAACTGCTTGTTGTGTCCTCTCTAGAGTAAAGGAGGCATCCTGTCTAAAGCATGTGACTACATTAGAGAACTCAGACAGACAAACCAGAGGCTGCAGGAGAGCTACAAGGAGGTGGAGAGAATACAAGTGGACAATGAGCTACTAAGACAACAGGTATTTTTGTTGGTGGAAGTTGTTGTACCAGTAGAGTTTCAAAGTCAGATTACTAGTTAAGATGCTTATTTTTGCTTCCTATTATTATTATTATTATTATTATTATTTTTTTTTTTTTTTTTTTTTTTTTTTAATTGCAGATGGTATACATAACAATACAAGTGCTGGTTGAATTTAAAAATGAACTTGCATTTAGTTTGTTGCTGTTTTTGCTTTAATGGCAGCAACACTGGGGCTGCATGAACTCCATAAATTTGTGTACAACCTCATGATTATTTAAGGCCCTGTGACATCAGTTATTTATATATACAGGTGCACTCAACTCAATAAATTAGAATGTCGTGGAAAAGTTCATTTATTTCAGTAATTCAGCTCAAATTGTGAAACTCGTGTATTAAATAAATTCAATGCTCACATTTAACAAAAACCCACCAATTCACTATCTCAACAAATTAGAATACTTCATTAGACCAAAAAAAAAAAAAACATTTTTAGTGAATTGTTGGCCTTCTGGAAAGTATGTTCATTTACTGTATATGTACTCAATACTTGGTAGGGGCTCCTTTTGCTTTAATTACTGCCTCAATTCGGCGTGGCATGGAGGTGATCAGTTTGTGGCACTGCTGAGGTGGTATGGAAGCCCAGGTTTCTTTGACAGTGGCCTTCAGTGCATCAGCATTTTTTGGTCTCTTGTTTCTCATTTTCCTCTTGACAATACCCCATAGATTCAGGTCTGGTGAGTTTGCTGTTATCGAACCAATAAGAAAATTTGGCCGATTATATCAAAGCTGATAATTAATGCATTATTTCCTGCAGAGGCACTTCAGATGCGCACTGTTCGCCATGATGGTTTTTAATTGCTTGAAATATTATTGGAATCACTTCGAAAAGGAAAATACAGTGAAGTGCAACATGTGCAGGGCAAGTCCGTCATATAATGAGAACATTACTGTTAAATAATGAATGGAATCTTCGTGCACCCGTGTTTTGGCCCGTTGTTACAGAAAGAGCGCATCCACAACTGAGCTATACATTCATGACCAGCACAGTTAAGTTCGTTTGTGCATTTGCAGCTTTTTGTGTGATTGTAGGTTGTAATATTGTGTTTATTTTATGCATATATATCTGATTTATCTCATAGGCCTATAGAATTCGTTTGGTTAAGTTAATAGAGCGCTAATAGATTGCTTCTGTGATCATCTTTAGCTCAGCGCATGTAGCTCAAACAGCAGCGCACAATATTAATAACTATATGATTGGGACTATCATATATATATAATATTATAATGAGAACATGTTATTATAAAATGTTGTGAATTCTTTGGTCTAATTTGTTGTTTCAGCGCGTTGTTGCGGGGAGAGCACATCCTCAACAGAAGTTACACATTCTGGTTTGCACCTAACTTAGTTCGAGTTCACTTGCGCATTTACATCTTTTTGTACATACAAGTTGTAATATTATGTTTAATTTGTTTTATAAATAGCTGATTAATCTCATATAGGGGTGTGCGATATGATTTTTGATCGTGGACAATAAAAATGTCTCCACGATCTGCTTTTGAAGAAATATCGTAGTATCGTGCTACAGTGCATATTCTATCTGCTGCAGTTATGGCGCCGCCGTATCAATATACTGTACAACGCAACATACAGTCACATCAGTGTTAACTCAGCGGTACAGTTACTCTCACGGGACACTGCATTTATTCGCAGTCACAAAAGTACATTATTTGCATGTGTTTTCAAGCCTTGCCGGTTAAACGTTTCATTCACGCACTGGTCTGACGTGCACTTTTTCTGAGCCCATACACCTGAAGCGTGTGCACTTAAAAGCATGTCTAACAGCGCTTGATTACTCAACCAAGTTATCTTTTGTGCTAATACTGTCAAAACACACAAGATTTATGTATAGACTCAGTTGGTCTTAAAGGGACAGCACTAAACATGCTGCCGACTGTCATTAAAGGGATAGTTCACCCTAAAATTTAATTTCTTTCTTGTGCTGAACACAAAAGAAGATATTTTGAAGAACGTGGGTAACAGTTGCTGGTCCACATTGAATTTGATAGAAGGAAAAAAAAAATACTATGGAAATCACTGGACAAGCAACTGTTTGGTTTTCCACATTCTTCAAAATAGCATTTATGTTCAGCAGAAGAAGAACTCATTCAGGTTTAAAACTAATTTTGAGTGAGTAAATGATGGTATAAATATAAAACACTATGACAGAATCGACTGACAGATGACAGATTTTTTTATTCTTTAATGTTAAAACAAAACTTTTTCTTGACTGAAAAAAAAAAACCAGTTGCTTTAATAGGAATCAATCTATATGGTGTTTTATTTTTATATTTGTTCATTCAGTTTCTTTAATGCTCCTGCTAAATATGCCTATTGTACCTGAAAATAAAGCACTGTTTGTTTTACTTGTATATTATGTGTAGTTGTAATGTGTATCTTTGTTCTTATTTTTAATAACAAAGATAAAATAATGACACAGATTTTTATCTTCGTCCACTTTGGCCTAAATATCCACCACTCTTTTTTTTATATTTTGTTACCTTGAAAGGCTTTGTCTTTATAATAGGGAAATTATTTTGGCTGCACTGCTCAGACAAAATAGTAAAACCAACATGACAAAGAATCGTGATAAAATCGTGAAATAGTGATATTTAAAAAAAAAATAATAAAAAAAAATCGTGATATATTTTTGCCATATCACCCACCCCTAATATGATGCATTTCCTTGAGTTAAATAAGCTGCCAGCAAAGCACTTCAGTTTACCAGTGTTCATTCAGCTCTTAAGTTTCAGCACACGCACCTCGAACAGCAATGCACAACATTAATAACAATGATTGGGACTATCATATATATAATATCATAATGAGAACACTATTATAATAAAACATTGTGAATTCTTTGGTTTAATTTGTCGTGTTTCAGCGCATTGTTGTGGGAAGAGCCAAGAGCGCGTCACATTTTATTAGCGCGTAACTTAGTTACTTTTTGGGCATATATAAGTTATGATGTTTATGTAGTATAAATAATAAGCGCTTCAGTTTACCGGTGTTCATTCAGCTCTTCAGCAGCGCACGCAGCTAAAACTGCATGTTGCTATTTGAAACAGTGGTATTAATTTAAGATACTACTTTTTCAAAATCATTGATATATTAATAATAATAACCACCACTTTTATTTTTGTCTTATTATTTTCATCAACAATATGGTTTAATTAAAATTATTTAATTGTCGGTGTGGAGGCTATTCCGTTTAATTTATCCATGGCACATGATTTTTTTTTTATTTTTATTTTTTTTATAACGTTAAGTAATGTGGTCCAGTAACTTGTTTCCATTATTTAAGCATTGTTTTATTTATTAGTAAGGCTGCTTTGTTTGATTTATGTTGAAGTTTTTAATGGTGAGACTTTTTTTGTAATCAGGCTCTCAAAAATGATATAAAAATTTGGATTTAGATTTATCGGCCAACATACCGGTTATCGGCTTTCATTTATAAAGTATTATTCGTTATCGGCCAAAATTTTCATATCGGTGCATCCCTATAATTTATTTATTTGTTTGTTTGTTTGTCCAAATTCCATTTTATTTTCTCCCAGATTCCGTGTATTCTATTTGAATTTTTCTGGATTCTAGTTTTAATGGTTGAATTGAGTTTTAATAAAAAAAAAAGGATGTTTAATCAGATGCGTTTATGAACCTATAAAATTCTAATTTAATGCTTTATTAAAATGTAACAATAGTTTATGAAGAGTTTTATTTTTCCAGAAATTCTGTTTCAGTTTTTCGGGGTTCTGAATATGTTTGTTTGTTTATTTTTTGGTCAAAAACAGTAGTAATCAAATGAATGCTTACATCTTTAACAATTTAACTAATCTTTTAAAACTTTTCAGCTTGTAATCAAATGACTTTTCAACAGTTCCTTTCAGTTTTTGGCAAATAAAGTGCTACACGAGGTTTAAAGTTTCAATTAAAACATGGATGACAAATTGATATTGTGTGATATTCTTAAAAAATGCCTTAAATAATGTATCCTAAGTGGTAAATAAAATAAATTAAATCCTAAGTGGTAAATTTATGAGATCTGTGGTGTTTTACTGACCAAGTCCGATTGGGCACATGTTAATATGTTGAATATCCATTGTCCTGCAGATTGAAGACCTGAAGAATGACAATGCACTGCTCAGAGCTCAACTACAACAGCATGGCCTGGAAATCAGTGAAACTACATCACAGTGACAAAAAAAAAATACCTTCCCACGAATAAACAGTCTCAAGTGGAGAAATAACCCCTCAATGACTCACTTGCTCACGCCTCATCGCAGACTTAAGATGTGCTGCAACTCAAGTAGGGTATGAATGATTATTTGATACAGAGACACATCCTTCTGACAAGAGACTCTCTGACCGCAATGAAAATAATATCTGCTGTACAAGCACATTTTGTTTTCTCCTTCACTCCCACGAGAACTCAACAACATGGACTCGGTCGATATGGAATAACCCTCTTCTTCCAGAAATATCCTGCTTGCCACAAGTCTTTGTCTTTAGTTTGAATCTCAGATTTGTGAACCAGTTATATGCCTGCTCATGCCTAATGCTCATATTTTGTTCTGTTTGAAACATTTTGTGGATTTTATTTTTGCTACATCGTGCAAATGTTACTACTGTTTCTAACATGACAGAAGGTCTTTTTCGAGGGTTCTTTGGTATTGTATTTATTAGCTTTCAAGAAATTGCGCAACAGCAGGTATACGAAACCTTGGCTAATGTTTTGAATTTGATTTTGTTTTTCTGTCCTGCAGTCTTTCCATATATCAGACTTTGAAATACGTTCATCTGTTTGATCAGAGACTTGACATCATGGCACGTCAAGACTAATTTACAGTATAAATTTGCTTAGAATGTAAATGAAAGTGCATAGAGTATGTTTTCATTTAAAATAGAGATTTATGATATCTAAAACTGCATTACCTATAAATTTTAGTTTTCAGAGTCCGTTATATTTAATGCACTGTGATTTTAGTGAAGGATGAACGAGTCGCTCAGGGTTTTGAGGTGCAGGAAAATAGCCGAGGCTCTGGAACTCCCCACTAACCTTGTAACCCTGCACTTTTTGCCCTTCGGCTTTAATATTCTAGAAACATGTACTGTATATATCATGTATTTCAGCCAGTTGTTCTTACGTCATGAATTAAGTCAAAGAAATGTGCTTTATAAGCCCTAATTCCCAGGCTCATTTATCTGCAGCAAATAAAATGGAAGATACACAATAGAAACAGATAGAATTGCTACTGTCAGTAGTGTTCTGGCTTATTTTGTTGTAGCTTATCTTCCATCTTATTTTGTAACAGTCCTAATGTAGGTTAAAACACTGATCAACAACATTTTGAACAATAAAATCGGAGATGAGCTTTAAAAATGATGAAAAACCATTCAATTATAAGAGTATGAGCATTAATATCTGACGGCACTGGGAGTTATTGTTCATGAGCTATGCATAAGGAAACCAAACAGTTTAAAAGCGAACAGATTTATTTTCTTAAATTGATAGTTTTGAGTAGGGTTATAGTAGTAGTGTTTTGATAGTTTTAGTGTTAACCAGTTTATTTCCTAGGTTTTAAGGCTAGTAGACCTTAATCAGGGTAGCACCATATTTAATTTTGACAGGAATGAAAATGAGGCTGTGAGGATAGTACAGTGTGTTCAGTGGATTTTACTGTTGTTTAACAACATACCAATTATTCAGCTGACAAAACGTCTTTCTGAAAAAAAGAATTTCAGTAGACAAAAACTCAGTAAAACAATTTTGAGATTTGTGAAAATGATCTGATCTAGGACCTTTATACAGTGCTATTATAAAGACTATCAGTCTTGTTTTTATTCGTGTTAAATTCAATATGCTGTCTAACTTGATTAGGGTCTCTTCAGGCCTGTGTGTTTCCCTTCCTAGTCAGATGGGCTTCTTGCAAAGCTTGAATAATATAATGCTGGGTTACAAAAATAAGTTTTGACTGTTTACTAGGCCTTATTAGTTTATCTCCACCTGTCTCTGGTTTTGGTAAAGAAGCATCAGATTTTAAACGGCCTCAAGTTAAATCTCAAACATTCTGTGGTCATAGCAAACCAAGTGTTGAACCAGTGAAACATCAATATATTTCAAATATTCCACATAGCAATACAGAGAGTGCACAAATAACCCTGAAACACTCTGTCCTTTTCACAGTATTAATGCTGTACTTGAATGACTGTTGACTTACAGAGTCCAGAACTATAGTCTAATTGCACTGCTGCTTTTAAATCAAAGCTTAGAATATTTTTATTCATGTATGTCTGGATGAATTGAGGAACCCTTAGCATGGCATTCTTACCACTGGTTTGATATCTATAAGCTATATAACGCAGTTGCTTTGTTTATACCTAATGATTGTTGATGTTTATGTATGTACTTATATAAAAGAGAAACCCAGAGTAACAATATATAGTTTTGTTTTTTTTTTGTTTTGTTTTTTTCCATTTACAGAAACAAAAGTGCTGAAATAAATTTAAATTAGCTCCTATGCAGTTAAACATTTTCTTATCTGTTACCACTCTACTGCAATCAAATGAAAAGACATGTATATACCTTGTGACAGCCTTATTGTGTTTCACTGGTTCTCATTGCTAGATCTTCTAGAGGACATCTGATTACATAGGCAGATCTCTTACAGTTGCTCTATTTATTGTAAAATTTAATAAGCATCTGTCTAACATTCTATGAAGTAACTGTGCTTAGAGATCATGACTGAACAGTAGAAAGAAGAAAATTAGAAAAAATAAAACTGCATGCACTCTCTAGGCTTCCATAGTTTCTAAAGCAGGGAGCATTCATATTCTTCTGCTCAGTGAGTTAAGTTTCATTTATCAAGAAAGAGAAAATTACAAGTGAAGTGTGGTTTTTAAAGCAGGGTTTGATTCCATCATTTTTACATCTCACTAAGTTTCATTTCTAGACAATAGAAATCTTCTAGACAAACTCCATATATGGTCTGTTCAGACAGGTGTATGACTAGGCTATATAAGCCCCAAATGAAATGAAAAGCAGCACAGGCAAACAAAGGGAAAAGACTGGGTAAGAATAATCACGTGTTTGAGTAGCAGATTTTTAATGATAAAGGAATGATTTCATGATGAAGCTATGGAAAATGCATGGTAAATAATTATATCACAGTATGAGATAAACTCTAGATTTTGTGAATACGGTAAAGTGGGATTCTTAATCTATCATTAACTTAATCAAATCATATTTTTCCATTAGTAAAATGTGTGGGATGATAATACTGATGTACCTGTTTGGAGCATAGGCTATTTTAAAAAATAATGTAAATGACATTATCAAAAAGTGTTGCACTTCATCTGTATGTATCTTTCATTTTGTATCCTTAACTTTTATAATAGGGCTGTAACGGTACACGTATAGGCTACCTATTCGTATGGCAAGCCCTTAGGGTCAGAATTACGCTATAGATTGATCGCGTTTACAGCCAAACGCCGTCAAATACGGCGTTTTATACAGTATTTGCGCCGCAAAATACGCCGTTGTGATTACAAACGCCGTAAAAAACGCGCGAAAATACGTCAATGACGCCGTATTTGACGGCGTTTTAGTGTGCATGAAAAGCGCCGCTTTTTACGCCGTTCATATTGCCACAGGACGCCGTAAAAAACGCCGTTTTGGTTGCACAGAGCGCGCGTCATTTACGCGCGTTTTCCTTATAGTATAATGAGCCACGCCCGCTGATTTCCACAGCCAGTAATATTGAACTGTTCTGACCCAATCAATGATGAACAGAACCAGACCAGACTAATTCACCATGGATCGTTTTAGCTGAAGAAGTGCCTGTGAACCGATAAGAAATATTTATGTAGGAAGTCACTTTATCTCTACTAACATTGAACATAGGCCGATTCCACGTCTTTATCATACTTTAAATGTTAATTACATGGACAGCATTTTAGCATACCAACCCCATCTGCACGCTGCTAAGCGATTGCTGCTGTCGCCACAGTCCTGATATAAACGAGCATTTGCATGCTGCTGTAGTTATAAAAATACACGGTTTTAAACGTATTTTAATATTTTTATTGTAGCGTCATGTTTAGGATTAATCTTCAATCTGTCTATAATATGCTATCCAATAACTGCACTCAGACCCAGAGGATATGAGTCATTGATGATCAGATCAATCCAGTTATTTTTCAATAATACCGTCTCTAGGCTTGGAATACTATTTCTTTATTTGAATGACTCAAGTTTGATTTAACAACAAATCCAAATACGAACAAAACAAAATAAAGAGAAATGACAAACGGTTTGATTTTATTATTATTATTATTATTATTATTATTATTATTATGTCGTTCTGTATGAATAACGGAAAAACGAAAATTAAGCTAGATCTTTCGTAATTTTTGTTCGTGGATAAAAAATTAGCTTATGCATTTTATTATGATGATTATTAATAATAATAGTAATAATAGTAATAATAACAAAATAGGCCTATATTAATAATAATAATAATAAATAATAATAATAAAATTAAACCGTTTGTCATTTCTCTTTATTTCTTTTTAAGTAAAATCTAACCGTCAAAAATGTTCGTATTTCGATTTGGTGTTAAATCTCAAACTAAAATCATTCAAATAAAGAAATATTCCAAGGCCCATTTATTCAAAATAACTGCTTTGATCTGATCTTAAACTAGACAGATTGGAGATTAATACTAATAAAAATACCGCTACAATAAAAACCATTACATTAAAATACATTTAAAACAGTGCATTTCTATAATGCAGTTCTTCAGCAGCGTGCAGATGCTTGTTTATGTCAGGACTGTGGTGACAGCAGCGCGGACAGTTGCTTAGCTCACATAATGTAACCATTGCCCAAATCACTGGTGAAGCAATGCGTCACCGTAATGATTGATTTTCAATTTATTTATTTTATTTTTTTCAGCAGACACCCTTTGGCCTAAATTATTTACTTGAAGGACCCCCTGAGATTTTAAGTAAATATTTCAGTAATTTAAAATATGCTGGAATTAAAAAAAATTACTCATACACACACTTAAATCATTTCAAGTTTTATGTCTAAAACCAATGGATTTTAAACAAATAGAAAATTTTGGTTCATCTGATCTTGCTCAAAGTCGCAAGTATAGACAAATACAATGTGCTTAAGTAAACACAATCAATATTAATCTTTCATGTCTTAACCACTGTGCTGCAAAAAATGTATGTAAACTCAGTGTTGCCATTACCTGGAAAACTTACAAATGTTTCGTTTCATGTTGAGTTTCAGGATTCTGTTGTTTGTTCCTTCATATTCTGCGTATTTGAACACTTTACAACATCTTAAAAACATAGTCACGCACTGTTTTGTGTTCAAATATGGAGGATTTTTCTGAAGAAATAAAAAACTGCCCAGAACACTCATGAAACTAGTCACAAAACAGAGTAGTTGTGGGTTTTCCAGGTAACAGCAACAAGGTAGTCACTTATTGAGTTGACATACATTTTCAGCAGCACAGTGAATGTTTAAGACATGAAAGATTATAATGGTTTGTGTTTTATGCTTAAGCACATTGTGTCTGGCTATACCTGTGACTTTGAAGACCAGATGATGTTTTGTGAACAGTAGAATGCAGAAAACCAACCAAATTCCAAAGGGTTTACATTTTTATTACTATAGTTTTTTTTTTTTTTTTTGCAAACAATTTGAATCTTTACTTTTTTTTCAGCTCTGTTAAACAATTTGCTGCAAGATTAAAGTGGCTTTCATTGCCAAAGAATAAATAAGTCTTAACACACTTTTATGGGATCTAGGAGCTTTTTATTTTAACAACATTAAAAGTTCACATTCCCAATGACACTCGTGAACATAAATCAAAATGACAGTATCTTACAATATTTTACATCATAATACAATGGCAATCAAAAGAGTTCAATAGTATAAGTGACAATTATTGAGGTCCAAACATATGGGGGTGGAGTAGGGGTGTGGAAACATTTGACAAGTTTTGTGGGTGATTTGGACAGTTGTTTTGGTATCACAAACATTAAGGTGGAAAACACAAAAAGAGTAAAAAAACAAAGAAAAACAAAACAGCATGTGATTGTACAATGCTCTCTTCCACACTCAATAACCATGGCCGAGGTGTCCTTGAGCAAGGTACTGAACCCCAACTGCTCCCTGGGTGCTGCAGCAAAAATGGCTGCCCACTGCTCTGTGTGTGTACGTACTTGGATGGGTTAAATGCAGAGCACAAAGTCAATCATACTAGGCCACACATCACTTCACTTTTTCATCTTCCGACATAGTTGTGTAAGAAATAAAGATACATACTGCATCACTTATACCTGGTTTCACAGACAGGGGTTAGACTAAGCCAGGATTAGGCCATAGTTCAATTAGGACATTTATGCAGCTTTTATTAACATAAAAAAAAAAAAAAAAAATTATAAAAATAAACACTACTGGTGTGCATCTCGAGACAAAAAAAAAAAAAAAAAAAAAAAAAAAAAAAAAAAAAAGGCACAGACAATTTAAGAACAGTCAGTGCAAGTTTCTTTCAGTTAAAACAGCTCAAATATGCATTTTAGTCTGGGACTAAGCTGAAGCCTTTTCTGTGAAACCAGGGGTTGGTGTTAAAAGAGCTGTTGCCAAATATATACCATACCAGTATTTACTTCAATCCATACAGCAAATTTTTTATATAAATGGAACAAATGAAGAGCCCAGAGGTGCATTTCATTGTCTACGTCCAATATACCTTCACTCTCCAGGAAATGGAGGAGTTTGTAGTAAACATTAGTTAGTCCCTGCCACGTCACCCCAGAGCCTCTCAATTCTTCGGTCATGAGTGCTCCTGCCTCTTCCAGATCAGCTGAAAATGTTCATAACACAGAAAGTATTGTTTTCTCCTCCATGATCCGTCCTATCCCTAGAAGGCACTCCACATCTGGCCACGGCGTTTAAGAAGCAATGCATTACAATACTGCTGCGGTTGTTGGTGAAGGCATGGAGGAAGACTATAAGATGGCTGCAGCTATTGATACCCTCATGAATGACAATTCTCCATCTAAACCAAAACATAAATGAGAGAGAGACATTAGACAAAAAAAACAATTGTACAGTACTTATTTTAATGTCTCATGCTTATATATATAGCAAAATATATTAATATTGTAGAATTTTACAAAAAAAAAAAAAACAAAACAAAAAAAAACACTATTGCTACGTAACCCATGTACATTTACCTCATCAATTTATGGTTGCCAATTTGCCATCAGGGTGCCACAGGGTGTCCGGTCCAGCGACACTGTAGAGTCTTTGTGGTCTTTGGGATATTGCCCTAGGGTCAATTCAAACTAAACTCCTCTGCACTGTTTCTCTGGACCCAAACACCATCTGCAGTAACTGTGCCCTCACAGCCTCAGATCAAAGCTGGTCATTCCCCAGCCATGAAGTCAGCAACCATTTCATCGAGCGCAGCATCTCTTATGTCGGAATATGACACGGAACCACTCAAACTGAACTCCCTGGAACAAACATATGCAAACATAACTACTGTTAATACTTCAATATATAATTCATATTAATGCAGAAACAATTATATACTACCACTCAAATAGATTAATGATGTTGAAAATTCTACTTTGAATCACAGGAATAAATTATATTTAATATATTCCAGGGATAGGCAACATCGGTCCTGGAGTGTCGATGTCCTGCAAAGTTCAGCTCCAACCCTAATCAAACACACCTGAACAAGCTAATCAAGGTCTTCATGATCACTAACCCTGCGTCCCAATGTGCATACTATCCACCCTATCTGCCCTAAATAGTATTGAAAATTACTACTATCACACAGAATTTAGGATGGATAGTATGCACATTGGGACGCAGGCTTAGGCTACAGGCAGGTGAGGTTTTTTCAGGGTTGGAGCTACTCCAGGACTGATGTTGCCTATCCCCGATATATTTAAATAGAAGTGTTATTTCAAGTTGTAGTACTTCAGAATATTATGGTTTTTACAGCATTTTTACAGTATCAAATAGATGTAGCCACAGTGACAATAAAAAAAAACTTCATTAAAAATATTTTTTAAAAAAGTACAGTTTACCCAAAAATAAAGATTCCATCATTATTTACTAACCCCCCAGGTCATCTATAATGTATAACAGTGGTTCCCAACCACATTCCCAGAGCCCACACCCTTTTCAGGTTTTGGAGTCGCTTAACGGGCTGAATCAGTTGTGTTTGATTAAAAGAAACATGCAAGATGTGCCGTGTTGGTTTGGTGGGATCCAGAAACGTGGTTCAGTGCCACTGATGTCCTTTTTAGCAGAACAGAAAATATGATTTCAGAAGAAAACATTTTTCTCCATTTAATGCAAGTGAACAGAACTCAACTTAGACCATGATGTTCCAAAAGTCCTTGTTTAGGTTATTAAGCATCTTCTCTAGCAAAATGAGCAGTTATTTTCAGGAAAAATAATAATGTATATGCACACTTTTTATATATAATTGCCACCACATCACGTGTGACCCTCTCAGCTTGCATACATCACAGTTGTGAACTGAAGTAAACCATCTTGTGAATGGATATCACAGAGCTTTTTGTTTTTAAATAAAAATCTTACTTGCTCTTAAAATATGGATTTCGGGCTGTCAAATGGTCTATATTGAGCCCTGTTCACTTGCATTAATAATATCCTGGAATGTTTACCTCAAAAACAGGGGTTCTCAACTCTGGCCCTTGAGTGCCACAAATTTTTACCTCAAACCTTGATCAAACTCACCTGCTTGTAACTTTCTAGTGATCCTAAAGACATTGATTAGCTTGTTCAGGTGTGTCTGATTAGGATTTTTAATGTTTCACTCACCTAGTTGTTCATGCACTCTGTCATTGTTAGGGACTTCTGCAATATACTCCATCATGTCAGGAGTAACTGATCAGCTGCTGGTACAGTAATCAGCCGCGCTCTTACCCATTCAAGGCTTCTTTGCAATGTTTCCAATCTAAAACCAAAAGACGACGTTAAAAATAAGGAATGGAGGTGCCAAAATATTGATGCCATTTTATACTAGATCCTTTTAAAAACACGAAACACAAATACACAGTTTTAAGATTAAAAATATGATATTTGATGTTACAAAACGCTTATCTAGCACCCCTAATCAAACCGATCATATGGAGAATATTCGACTATTAAGATTGATATAACAAAAAAAGTATATTTCAAATATGAAGTTAACAAGCATAACATTATAATCCTTCGGAATAATAGTAATTTTACAAGAGTTTAAAGACAAGGTTTTAAGTAATCACTAATGTCATGTGTTGGATAATAGCAAAGGGTTGGTGTTAGTGTATTTGTGGGAAGTTCATAAAACGTAACAAAAACGATTCGTGGAGTAAAAACTATCCAAAATTCGTTAGGCCATCAGACTTAGCAGAAAGCTAGCTTATGAATGTTAGCTTTAATGTAACTGTTCACCATCGGTGGCCGCTCCTAAATGAGCTGAATGAGCGCCGACGGTAATTAAGGAACAGATTGACAGACAGCAATGTTTTAAGAAGTCTGAAGAAACAATCCTTACCTCGATAAAGTTGATTGGAGCACATTGGGTCCAGAATCTCCTGTCAATTGTCGATTACAAGCCTCCAATGTCCGCTTACTAAGCAAAATAAAGTTTCGATTTACCATGATCTTAATTTGATGTGAATTACTAAAATGATCAGTTGGTCTGGTCTGGTTCTGTTCATCATTGATTGGGTCAGAACAGTTCAATATTACTGGCTGTGGAAACAAGCAGGCGTGGCTCATTGTACTATAAGGAAAACGCGCGTAAATGACGCGCGCTCTGTGCAACCAAAACGGCGTTTTTTACGGCGTCCTGTGGCAATATGAACGGCGTAAAAAGCGGCGCTTTTCATGCACACTAAAACGCCGTCAAATACGGCGTCATTGACGTATTTTCGCGCGTTTTTTACGGCGTTTGTAATCACAACGGCGTATTTTGCGGCGCAAATACTGTATAAAACGCCGTATTTGACGGCGTTTGGCTGTAAACGCGATCAATCTATAGCGTAATTCTGACCCTAAGGGCTTGCCATATATTCGTACCAAAAATTGCAGGTCTTCTTCGGGACGCATGTGTACCGTGCAAATACAGTGTTGTTTTAACTGCATGTGCGGAACTTAATTTGAAACTTCAATTTTCTATCTTCATTTTAACAAATCGATATCGATTCTTAAATCCCAAGATCGACCTTAAGTCTATGTTATTTCAGGTGATGCGTGAAATGAAGCTAAACTTTATAGTGGGCCTCCCGTCTATTTTCGTAAGAAGCTTTGTGTTTTGTTACTTTCCATAAGAAATGTCTCATCGTTCAAATTTTGTCAGGTAATTCAAATAATGTCCTTTTGACGCTCTGGCGTGACAGATCGCTGTAGCATCAGTTCAAATGGCAGGGCGGAACGCAAGTGAACGCGATTATCCTTTTCTCTTTACAGCACGAAATAATCATGACTGCACATATCATGTCTCATGTAATCGCTCAATCAGTGTTTCATCTGCAGAAATACTTCAATAAAACAGCTTGTATATATGTCACGTCACGTAGCATATACATTTACCTCAGACTAGAAATCGTGTCCACATCTTGTAGTTCGCTAGAATAGGGCTCCCATTACAATATTGACTGATATAGATTTTTATCATTAAGAAACATGTAAATATAATTGAATTTCTTTAAAGACAGACCCACATTTTGTCAAACCACACTGTAAAAAAAAACAAAAAGAAAAAAAAAACTTTTTTTATAATGCGTCATTACGCCCCTGTCAGTTTTTCACAGGTCTAACAAGATAGATATCTCATTTTTGTTGCTTTTTTCAGTTTTGTGACTTCACAAATATCGCTGCTGACCTACAATTAGCTGCAATGACTTCCCGAAAACACAGACAGTTCTGTTTGGAGCCAATGGGAGATAAACCTGTACGTGATCTTCCTGGAATTGGTCGTGCGCTGGGCGGGCGACTAGAGAACAGCGGTATAAGGCATGCACGGGACATCGAGGGCCGTTTCCTGGTCTACAACCAGAACCAGCAGAAGTTTGGGAGCTGGCTTAAAGACAACAGCGGGGCAAATGCTAAGCAGCAGAGGGACTGTTACAATGGTCTGAGAGAATGGACAAAAAATAACTTGTAAAGAGAAGGCATTGGGTGCATCTATATCATCTGTAACGCTATTCATCTCTTTTCTACTCTTGAATATACCATCTAATTCTGAAAATGAGGTCTTATAATGTCTACTCTTAAGTGACTCGTTTGTCTTTTATCTTATTTTTGAGTCAGTGACAAATAATCACTTCTCAATCCCCAGATGGGAAAATTTACAAAAAAAAAAAATGTTTTCTTGAAAAATTCTATTTTTGTCATTTCTATTCATGCTGGGCAAGTCTTTCCTGTTGAAGTTTGCTTTTTATATATGTGCATGTTCTTTAGAGTCTGTTTCATATGAAAGCCTGTGCATAATTATTGTTTTTCATGACCACAACCTAATTTTCTTGTGATTCAAAATAATAATAATAATAAAAAAGTTTTCACATGATCTTGACTTGTTTTTCATACAAGAAAAAAATCTTTGTCTCTCGCCATCTCTCTGGTCACTGAGAATTTAATTAGTTTTAAGATTTAATTATTTAGTTTATTGGATTTAATTGGTTTTGGCAAAAAAGCATCTGATTTTAAATGACAGTAAGTTAAACCTCAAACAATCTGCAAACCAAGTGTTGAACCAGTGAAACATCAATATATGTTTCAAATATTCCACATAGCAATACAGAGAGTGCACAAATAACCCTGAAACACTCTGTCCTTTTCACAGTATTAATGCTGTACTTGAATGACTGTTGACTTACGGAGTCCAGAACTGTAGTCTAATTGCACTGCTGCTTTTAAATGAAAGCTTAGAATATTTTTATTCATGTATGTCTGGTTGAATTGAGGAACCCTTAGCATGGCATTCTTACCACTGGTTTGATATCTATAAGCTATACAACACAGTTGCTTTGTTTATACCTAATGACTGTTGATGTTTATGTATGTACTTATATAAAAGAGAAACCCGGAGTAACAATTGTTTTTTTCTTTTTTTTTCCATTTACAGAAACAAAAGTGCTGAAATAAATTTAAATTAGCTCCTATGCAGTTAAACATTTTCTTATCTGTTACCACTCTACTACAATCAAATGAAAAGTCATGTACAGGTGCATCTCAATAAATTAGAATGTCGTGGAAAAGTTCATTTATTTCAGTAATTCAGCTCAAATTGTGAAACTTGTGTATTAAATAAATTCAATGCACACGGACTGAAGTAGTTTAAGTCTTTGGTTCTTTTAATTGTGATGATTTTGGCTCACATTTAACAAAAACCCACCAATTCACTATCTCAACAAATTAGAATACTTCATAAGACCAATAAAATAAAACATTTTTAGTGAATTGTTGGCCTTCTGGAAAGTATGTTCATTTACTGTATATGTACTCAATACTTGATAGGGGCTCCTTTTGCTTTAATTACTGCCTCAATTCGGCGTGGCATGGAGGTGATCAGTCTGTGGCACTGTTGAGGTGGTATTGAAGCCCAGGTTTCTTTGACAGTGGCCTTCAGCTCATCTGCATTGTTGGGTCTGGTGTCTCTCATCTTCCTCTTGTCAATACCCCGTAGATTCTCTATGAGGTTCAGGTCTGGTGAGTTTGCTGGCCAGTTAAGCACACCCACACCATGGTCATTTAACCAACTTTTGGTGTTTTTGGCAGTGTGGGCAGGTGCCAAGTCCTGCTGGAAAATGAAATCAGCATCTCCATAAAGCTTGTCAGCAGAAGGAAGCATGAAGTGCTCTAAAATGTCCTGGTAGATGTCTGCGTTGACTGTGGACTTCAGAAAACACAATGGACCAACACCAGCAGATGAAATGGCAGCCCAATTCATCACTGACTGTGGAAACCTCACACTGGGCTTCAAGCAGCTTGGATTCTGTGCCTCTTCAGTCTTCCTCCAGACACTGGGACCTTGATTTCCAAATGAAATGCAAAATTTACTTTTATCTGAAAATAGGACTTTGGACCACTGAGCAACAGTCGAGTTTTTTTTCTGCTTAGCCCAGGTAAGATGCTTCTGACATTGTTTCTGTTTCAGAAGTGGCTTGGTAGCCCTTTTCCTGAAGACGTCTGAGCGTGGTGACTCTTGATGACTGACTCCAGCTTCAGTCCACTCCTTGTGAAGCTCTCCCAAGTGTTTGAATCAGCTTTGTTTGACAGTATTCTCAAGCTTGTGGTCATCCCTGTTGCTCGTGCACCTTTTCCTACCCCATTTCTTCCTTCCAGTCAACTTTTCACTTAATATGCTTTGATACAGCACTCTGTGAACAGCCAACCATTCAGTAATGACCTTCTGTGACTTACCCTCTGTGTGGAGGGTGTCAATGATTGTCTTCTGGACAACTGTCAGATCAGCAGTCTTCCCCATGATTGTATAGCCTATTGTGTAACCATTTTGAAAGTTCAGGAAACCTTTGCAGGTGTTTTGAGTTGATTAGCTGATTGGCATGTCACCATATTCTAATTTGTTGAGATAGTGAATTGGTGGGTTTTGTTAAATGTGAGCCAAAATCATCACAATTAAAAGAACCAAAGACTTAAACTACTGCAGTCTGTGTGGATTGAATTTATTTAATACACAAGTTTCACAATTTGAGTTAGTGAAATAAATGAACTTTTCCATGACATTCTAATTCATTGAGATGCAACTGTATATACCTTGTGACAGCCTTATTGTGTTTCACTGGTTCTCACTGCTAGATCTTCTAGAGGACATCTGATTACATAGGCAGATCTCTTACAGTTGCTCTATTTATTGTAAAATTTAATAAGCATCTGTCTAACATTCTATGAAGTAACTGTGCTTAGAGATCATGACTGAAAAGTAGAAAGAAGAAAATTAGAAAAAGTAAAACTGCATGCACTCTCTAGGCTTCCATAGTTTCTAAAGCAGGGAGCATTCATATTCTTCTGCTCAGTGAGTTAAGTTTCGTTTATCAAGAAAGAGAAACCCACAAGTGAAGTGTGGTTCACACAGGTGTATGACTAGGCTATATAAGCCCCAAATTAAATGAAAAGCAACACAGGCAAACAAAGGGAAAAGACTGGGTAAGAATAATCACGTGTTTGAGTAGCAGATTTTTAATGATAAAGGAATGATTTCATGATGAAGCTATGGAAAATGCATGGTAAATAATTATATCACAGTATGAGATAAACTCTAGATTTTGTGAATACGGTAAAGTGGGATTCTTAATCTATCATTAACTTAATCAAATCATATTTTTCCATTAGTAAAATGTGTGGGATGATAATACTGATGTACCTGTTTGGAGCATAGGCTATTTTAAAAAATAATGTAAATGACATTATCAAAAAGTGT
Source organism: Spinibarbus caldwelli (assembly GCA_039654775.1). Classification (NCBI taxonomy): domain Eukaryota; kingdom Metazoa; phylum Chordata; class Actinopteri; order Cypriniformes; family Cyprinidae; genus Spinibarbus; species Spinibarbus caldwelli. The sequence goes on from CM077245.1 coordinate 9,917,880, forward strand.
TGCACTTCATCTGTATGTATCTTTCATTTTGTATCCTTAACTTTTATAATAGGGCTGTAACGGTACACGTATAGGCTACCTATTCGTACCAAAAATTGCAGGTCTTCTTCGGGACGCATGTGTACCGTGCAAATACAGTGTTGTTTTAACTGCATGTGCGGAACTTAATTTGAAACTTCAATTTTCTATCTTCATTTTAACAAATCGATATCGATTCTTAAATCCCAAGATCGACCTTAAGTCTATGTTATTTCAGGTGATGCGTGAAATGAAGCTAAACTTTATAGTGGGCCTCCCGTCTATTATCGTAAGAAGCTTTGTGTTTTGTTACTTTCCATAAGAAATGTCTCATCGTTCAAATTTTGTCAGGTAATTCAAATAATGTCCTTTTGACGCTCTGGCGTGACAGATCGCTGTAGCATCAGTTCAAATGGCAGGGCGGAACGCAAGTGAACGCGATTATCCTTTTCTCTTTACAGCACGAAATAATCATGACTGCACATATCATGTCTCATGTAATCGCTCAATCAGTGTTTCATCTGCAGAAATACTTCAATAAAACAGCTTGTATATATGTAATGTCACGTAGCATATACATTTACCTCAGACTAGAAATCGTGTCCACATCTTGTAGTTCGTTAGAATAGGGCTCCCATTACAATATTGACTGATATAGATTTTTATGATTAAGAAACATGTAAATATAATTGAATTTCTTTAAAGACAGACCCACATTTTGTCAAACCACACTGTAAAAAAAAACAAAAAGAAAAAAAAAACTTTTTTTATAATGCGTCATTACGCCCCTGTCAGTTTTTCACAGGTCTAACAAGATAGATATCTCATTTTTGTTGCTTTTTTCAGTTTTGTGACTTCACAAATATCGCTGCTGACCTACAATTAGCTGCAATGACTTCCCGAAAACACAGGCAGTTCTGTTTGGAGCCAATGGGAGATAAACCTGTACGTGATCTTCCTGGAATTGGTCGTGCGCTGGGCGGGCGACTAGAGAACAGCGGTATAAGGCATGCACGGGACATCGAGGGCCGTTTCCTGGTCTACAACCAGAACCAGCAGAAGTTTGGGAGCTGGCTTAAAGACAACAGCGGGGCAAATGCTAAGCAGCAGAGGGACTGTTACAATGGTCTGAGAGAATGGACAAAAAATAACTTGTAAAGAGAAGGCATTGGGTGCATCTATATCATCTGTAACGCTATTCATCTCTTTTCTACTCTTGAATATACCATCTAATTCTGAAAATGAGGTCTTATAATGTCTACTCTTAAGTGACTCGTTTGTCTTTTATCTTATTTTTGAGTCAGTGACAAATAATCACTTCTCAATCCCCAGATGGGAAAATTTACAAAAAAAAAAAATGTTTTCTTGAAAAATTCTATTTTTGTCATTTCTATTCATGCTGGGCAAGTCTTTCCTGTTGAAGTTTGCTTTTTATATATGTGCATGTTCTTTAGAGTCTGTTTCATATGAAAGCCTGTGCATAATTATTGTTTTTCATGACCACAACCTAATTTTCTTGTGATTCAAAATAATAATAATAATAAAAAAGTTTTCACATGATCTTGACTTGTTTTTCATACAAGAAAAAAATCTTTGTCTCTCGCCATCTCTCTGGTCACTGAGAATTTAATTAGTTTTAAGATTTAATTATTTAGTTTATTGGATTTAATTGGTTTTGGCAAAAAAGCATCTGATTTTAAATGACAGTAAGTTAAACCTCAAACAATCTGCAAACCAAGTGTTGAACCAGTGAAACATCAATATATGTTTCAAATATTCCACATAGCAATACAGAGAGTGCACAAATAACCCTGAAACACTCTGTCCTTTTCACAGTATTAATGCTGTACTTGAATGACTGTTGACTTACGGAGTCCAGAACTGTAGTCTAATTGCACTGCTGCTTTTAAATGAAAGCTTAGAATATTTTTATTCATGTATGTCTGGTTGAATTGAGGAACCCTTAGCATGGCATTCTTACCACTGGTTTGATATCTATAAGCTATACAACACAGTTGCTTTGTTTATACCTAATGACTGTTGATGTTTATGTATGTACTTATATAAAAGAGAAACCCGGAGTAACAATTGTTTTTTTCTTTTTTTTTCCATTTACAGAAACAAAAGTGCTGAAATAAATTTAAATTAGCTCCTATGCAGTTAAACATTTTCTTATCTGTTACCACTCTACTACAATCAAATGAAAAGTCATGTACAGGTGCATCTCAATAAATTAGAATGTCGTGGAAAAGTTCATTTATTTCAGTAATTCAGCTCAAATTGTGAAACTTGTGTATTAAATAAATTCAATGCACACGGACTGAAGTAGTTTAAGTCTTTGGTTCTTTTAATTGTGATGATTTTGGCTCACATTTAACAAAAACCCACCAATTCACTATCTCAACAAATTAGAATACTTCATAAGACCAATAAAATAAAACATTTTTAGTGAATTGTTGGCCTTCTGGAAAGTATGTTCATTTACTGTATATGTACTCAATACTTGATAGGGGCTCCTTTTGCTTTAATTACTGCCTCAATTCGGCGTGGCATGGAGGTGATCAGTCTGTGGCACTGTTGAGGTGGTATTGAAGCCCAGGTTTCTTTGACAGTGGCCTTCAGCTCATCTGCATTGTTGGGTCTGGTGTCTCTCATCTTCCTCTTGTCAATACCCCGTAGATTCTCTATGAGGTTCAGGTCTGGTGAGTTTGCTGGCCAGTTAAGCACACCCACACCATGGTCATTTAACCAACTTTTGGTGTTTTTGGCAGTGTGGGCAGGTGCCAAGTCCTGCTGGAAAATGAAATCAGCATCTCCATAAAGCTTGTCAGCAGAAGGAAGCATGAAGTGCTCTAAAATGTCCTGGTAGATGTCTGCGTTGACTGTGGACTTCAGAAAACACAATGGACCAACACCAGCAGATGAAATGGCAGCCCAATTCATCACTGACTGTGGAAACCTCACACTGGGCTTCAAGCAGCTTGGATTCTGTGCCTCTTCAGTCTTCCTCCAGACACTGGGACCTTGATTTCCAAATGAAATGCAAAATTTACTTTTATCTGAAAAGAGGACTTTGGACCACTGAGCAACAGTCCAGTTTTTTTTTCTGCTTAGCCCAGGTAAGATGCTTCTGACATTGTTTCTGTTTCAGAAGTGGCTTGGTAGCCCTTTTCCTGAAGACGTCTGAGCGTGGTAACTCTTGATCACTGACTCCAGCTTCAGACCACTCCTTTTGAAGCTCTCCCAAGTGTTTGAATCAGCTTTGTTTGACAGTATTCTCAAGCTTGTGGTCATCCCTGTTGCTCATGCACCTTTTCCTACCCCATTTCTTCCTTCCAGTCAACTTTTCACTTAATATGCTTTGATACAGCACTCTGTGAACAGCCAACCATTCAGTAATGACCTTCTGTGACTTACCCTCTTTGTGGAGGGTGTCAATGATTGTCTTCTGGACAACTGTCAAATCAGCAGTCTTCCCCATGATTGTATAGGCTATTGTGTAACCATTTTGAAAGTTCAGGAAACCTTTGCAGGTGTTTTGAGTTGATTAGCTGATTGGCATGTCACCATATTCTAATTTGTTGAGATAGTGAATTGGTGGGTTTTGTTAAATGTGAGCCAAAATCATCACAATTAAAAGAACCAAAGACTTAAACTACTGCAGTCTGTGTGGATTGAATTTATTTAATACACAAGTTTCGCAATTTGAGTTGAGTTAGTGAAATAAATGAACTTTTCCATGACATTCTAATTCATTGAGATGCAACTGTATATACCTTGTGACAGCCTTATTGTGTTTCACTGGTTCTCACTGCTAGATCTTCTAGAGGACATCTGATTACATAGGCAGATCTCTTACAGTTGCTCTATTTATTGTAAAATTTAATAAGCATCTGTCTAACATTCTATGAAGTAACTGTGCTTAGAGATCATGACTGAAAAGTAGAAAGAAGAAAATTAGAAAAAGTAAAACTGCATGCACTCTCTAGGCTTCCATAGTTTCTAAAGCAGGGAGCATTCATATTCTTCTGCTCAGTGAGTTAAGTTTCGTTTATCAAGAAAGAGAAACCCACAAGTGAAGTGTGGTTCACACAGGTGTATGACTAGGCTATATAAGCCCCAAATTAAATGAAAAGCAACACAGGCAAACAAAGGGAAAAGACTGGGTAAGAATAATCACGTGTTTGAGTAGCAGATTTTTAATGATAAAGGAATGATTTCATGATGAAGCTATGGAAAATGCATGGTAAATAATTATATCACAGTATGAGATAAACTCTAGATTTTGTGAATACGGTAAAGTGGGATTCTTAATCTATCATTAACTTAATCAAATCATATTTTTCCATTAGTAAAATGTGTGGGATGATAATACTGATGTACCTGTTTGGAGCATAGGCTATTTTAAAAAATAATGTAAATGACATTATCAAAAAGTGTTGCACTTCATCTGTATGTATCTTTCATTTTGTATCCTTAACTTTTATAATAGGGCTGTAACGGTACACGTATAGGCTACCTATTCGTACCAAAAATTGCAGGTCTTCTTCGGGACGCATGTGTACCGTGCAAATACAGTGTTGTTTTAACTGCATGTGCGGAACTTAATTTGAAACTTCAATTTTCTATCTTCATTTTAACAAATCGATATCGATTCTTAAATCCCAAGATCGACCTTAAGTCTATGTTATTTCAGGTGATGCGTGAAATGAAGCTAAACTTTATAGTGGGCCTCCCGTCTATTATCGTAAGAAGCTTTGTGTTTTGTTACTTTCCATAAGAAATGTCTCATCGTTCAAATTTTGTCAGGTAATTCAAATAATGTCCTTTTGACGCTCTGGCGTGACAGATCGCTGTAGCATCAGTTCAAATGGCAGGGCGGAACGCAAGTGAACGCGATTATCCTTTTCTCTTTACAGCACGAAATAATCATGACTGCACATATCATGTCTCATGTAATCGCTCAATCAGTGTTTCATCTGCAGAAATACTTCAATAAAACAGCTTGTATATATGTAATGTCACGTAGCATATACATTTACCTCAGACTAGAAATCGTGTCCACATCTTGTAGTTCGTTAGAATAGGGCTCCCATTACAATATTGACTGATATAGATTTTTATGATTAAGAAACATGTAAATATAATTGAATTTCTTTAAAGACAGACCCACATTTTGTCAAACCACACTGTAAAAAAAAACAAAAAGAAAAAAAAAACTTTTTTTATAATGCGTCATTACGCCCCTGTCAGTTTTTCACAGGTCTAACAAGATAGATATCTCATTTTTGTTGCTTTTTTCAGTTTTGTGACTTCACAAATATCGCTGCTGACCTACAATTAGCTGCAATGACTTCCCGAAAACACAGACAGTTCTGTTTGGAGCCAATGGGAGATAAACCTGTACGTGATCTTCCTGGAATTGGTCGTGCGCTGGGCGGGCGACTAGAGAACAGCGGTATAAGGCATGCACGGGACATCGAGGGCCGTTTCCTGGTCTACAACCAGAACCAGCAGAAGTTTGGGAGCTGGCTTAAAGACAACAGCGGGGCAAATGCTAAGCAGCAGAGGGACTGTTACAATGGTCTGAGAGAATGGACAAAAAATAACTTGTAAAGAGAAGGCATTGGGTGCATCTATATCATCTGTAACGCTATTCATCTCTTTTCTACTCTTGAATATACCATCTAATTCTGAAAATGAGGTCTTATAATGTCTACTCTTAAGTGACTCGTTTGTCTTTTATCTTATTTTTGAGTCAGTGACAAATAATCACTTCTCAATCCCCAGATGGGAAAATTTACAAAAAAAAAAAATGTTTTCTTGAAAAATTCTATTTTTGTCATTTCTATTCATGCTGGGCAAGTCTTTCCTGTTGAAGTTTGCTTTTTATATATGTGCATGTTCTTTAGAGTCTGTTTCATATGAAAGCCTGTGCATAATTATTGTTTTTCATGACCACAACCTAATTTTCTTGTGATTCAAAATAATAATAATAATAAAAAAGTTTTCACATGATCTTGACTTGTTTTTCATACAAGAAAAAAATCTTTGTCTCTCGCCATCTCTCTGGTCACTGAGAATTTAATTAGTTTTAAGATTTAATTATTTAGTTTATTGGATTTAATTGGTTTTGGCAAAAAAGCATCTGATTTTAAATGACAGTAAGTTAAACCTCAAACAATCTGCAAACCAAGTGTTGAACCAGTGAAACATCAATATATGTTTCAAATATTCCACATAGCAATACAGAGAGTGCACAAATAACCCTGAAACACTCTGTCCTTTTCACAGTATTAATGCTGTACTTGAATGACTGTTGACTTACGGAGTCCAGAACTGTAGTCTAATTGCACTGCTGCTTTTAAATGAAAGCTTAGAATATTTTTATTCATGTATGTCTGGTTGAATTGAGGAACCCTTAGCATGGCATTCTTACCACTGGTTTGATATCTATAAGCTATACAACACAGTTGCTTTGTTTATACCTAATGACTGTTGATGTTTATGTATGTACTTATATAAAAGAGAAACCCGGAGTAACAATTGTTTTTTTCTTTTTTTTTCCATTTACAGAAACAAAAGTGCTGAAATAAATTTAAATTAGCTCCTATGCAGTTAAACATTTTCTTATCTGTTACCACTCTACTACAATCAAATGAAAAGTCATGTACAGGTGCATCTCAATAAATTAGAATGTCGTGGAAAAGTTCATTTATTTCAGTAATTCAGCTCAAATTGTGAAACTTGTGTATTAAATAAATTCAATGCACACGGACTGAAGTAGTTTAAGTCTTTGGTTCTTTTAATTGTGATGATTTTGGCTCACATTTAACAAAAACCCACCAATTCACTATCTCAACAAATTAGAATACTTCATAAGACCAATAAAATAAAACATTTTTAGTGAATTGTTGGCCTTCTGGAAAGTATGTTCATTTACTGTATATGTACTCAATACTTGATAGGGGCTCCTTTTGCTTTAATTACTGCCTCAATTCGGCGTGGCATGGAGGTGATCAGTCTGTGGCACTGTTGAGGTGGTATTGAAGCCCAGGTTTCTTTGACAGTGGCCTTCAGCTCATCTGCATTGTTGGGTCTGGTGTCTCTCATCTTCCTCTTGTCAATACCCCGTAGATTCTCTATGAGGTTCAGGTCTGGTGAGTTTGCTGGCCAGTTAAGCACACCCACACCATGGTCATTTAACCAACTTTTGGTGTTTTTGGCAGTGTGGGCAGGTGCCAAGTCCTGCTGGAAAATGAAATCAGCATCTCCATAAAGCTTGTCAGCAGAAGGAAGCATGAAGTGCTCTAAAATGTCCTGGTAGATGTCTGCGTTGACTGTGGACTTCAGAAAACACAATGGACCAACACCAGCAGATGAAATGGCAGCCCAATTCATCACTGACTGTGGAAACCTCACACTGGGCTTCAAGCAGCTTGGATTCTGTGCCTCTTCAGTCTTCCTCCAGACACTGGGACCTTGATTTCCAAATGAAATGCAAAATTTACTTTTATCTGAAAATAGGACTTTGGACCACTGAGCAACAGTCGAGTTTTTTTTCTGCTTAGCCCAGGTAAGATGCTTCTGACATTGTTTCTGTTTCAGAAGTGGCTTGGTAGCCCTTTTCCTGAAGACGTCTGAGCGTGGTGACTCTTGATGACTGACTCCAGCTTCAGTCCACTCCTTGTGAAGCTCTCCCAAGTGTTTGAATCAGCTTTGTTTGACAGTATTCTCAAGCTTGTGGTCATCCCTGTTGCTCGTGCACCTTTTCCTACCCCATTTCTTCCTTCCAGTCAACTTTTCACTTAATATGCTTTGATACAGCACTCTGTGAACAGCCAACCATTCAGTAATGACCTTCTGTGACTTACCCTCTGTGTGGAGGGTGTCAATGATTGTCTTCTGGACAACTGTCAGATCAGCAGTCTTCCCCATGATTGTATAGCCTATTGTGTAACCATTTTGAAAGTTCAGGAAACCTTTGCAGGTGTTTTGAGTTGATTAGCTGATTGGCATGTCACCATATTCTAATTTGTTGAGATAGTGAATTGGTGGGTTTTGTTAAATGTGAGCCAAAATCATCACAATTAAAAGAACCAAAGACTTAAACTACTGCAGTCTGTGTGGATTGAATTTATTTAATACACAAGTTTCACAATTTGAGTTAGTGAAATAAATGAACTTTTCCATGACATTCTAATTCATTGAGATGCAACTGTATATACCTTGTGACAGCCTTATTGTGTTTCACTGGTTCTCACTGCTAGATCTTCTAGAGGACATCTGATTACATAGGCAGATCTCTTACAGTTGCTCTATTTATTGTAAAATTTAATAAGCATCTGTCTAACATTCTATGAAGTAACTGTGCTTAGAGATCATGACTGAAAAGTAGAAAGAAGAAAATTAGAAAAAGTAAAACTGCATGCACTCTCTAGGCTTCCATAGTTTCTAAAGCAGGGAGCATTCATATTCTTCTGCTCAGTGAGTTAAGTTTCGTTTATCAAGAAAGAGAAACCCACAAGTGAAGTGTGGTTCACACAGGTGTATGACTAGGCTATATAAGCCCCAAATTAAATGAAAAGCAACACAGGCAAACAAAGGGAAAAGACTGGGTAAGAATAATCACGTGTTTGAGTAGCAGATTTTTAATGATAAAGGAATGATTTCATGATGAAGCTATGGAAAATGCATGGTAAATAATTATATCACAGTATGAGATAAACTCTAGATTTTGTGAATACGGTAAAGTGGGATTCTTAATCTATCATTAACTTAATCAAATCATATTTTTCCATTAGTAAAATGTGTGGGATGATAATACTGATGTACCTGTTTGGAGCATAGGCTATTTTAAAAAATAATGTAAATGACATTATCAAAAAGTGTTGCACTTCATCTGTATGTATCTTTCATTTTGTATCCTTAACTTTTATAATAGGGCTGTAACGGTACACGTATAGGCTACCTATTCGTACCAAAAATTGCAGGTCTTCTTCGGGACGCATGTGTACCGTGCAAATACAGTGTTGTTTTAACTGCATGTGCGGAACTTAATTTGAAACTTCAATTTTCTATCTTCATTTTAACAAATCGATATCGATTCTTAAATCCCAAGATCGACCTTAAGTCTATGTTATTTCAGGTGATGCGTGAAATGAAGCTAAACTTTATAGTGGGCCTCCCGTCTATTATCGTAAGAAGCTTTGTGTTTTGTTACTTTCCATAAGAAATGTCTCATCGTTCAAATTTTGTCAGGTAATTCAAATAATGTCCTTTTGACGCTCTGGCGTGACAGATCGCTGTAGCATCAGTTCAAATGGCAGGGCGGAACGCAAGTGAACGCGATTATCCTTTTCTCTTTACAGCACGAAATAATCATGACTGCACATATCATGTCTCATGTAATCGCTCAATCAGTGTTTCATCTGCAGAAATACTTCAATAAAACAGCTTGTATATATGTAATGTCACGTAGCATATACATTTACCTCAGACTAGAAATCGTGTCCACATCTTGTAGTTCGTTAGAATAGGGCTCCCATTACAATATTGACTGATATAGATTTTTATGATTAAGAAACATGTAAATATAATTGAATTTCTTTAAAGACAGACCCACATTTTGTCAAACCACACTGTAAAAAAAAACAAAAAGAAAAAAAAAACTTTTTTTATAATGCGTCATTACGCCCCTGTCAGTTTTTCACAGGTCTAACAAGATAGATATCTCATTTTTGTTGCTTTTTTCAGTTTTGTGACTTCACAAATATCGCTGCTGACCTACAATTAGCTGCAATGACTTCCCGAAAACACAGGCAGTTCTGTTTGGAGCCAATGGGAGATAAACCTGTACGTGATCTTCCTGGAATTGGTCGTGCGCTGGGCGGGCGACTAGAGAACAGCGGTATAAGGCATGCACGGGACATCGAGGGCCGTTTCCTGGTCTACAACCAGAACCAGCAGAAGTTTGGGAGCTGGCTTAAAGACAACAGCGGGGCAAATGCTAAGCAGCAGAGGGACTGTTACAATGGTCTGAGAGAATGGACAAAAAATAACTTGTAAAGAGAAGGCATTGGGTGCATCTATATCATCTGTAACGCTATTCATCTCTTTTCTACTCTTGAATATACCATCTAATTCTGAAAATGAGGTCTTATAATGTCTACTCTTAAGTGACTCGTTTGTCTTTTATCTTATTTTTGAGTCAGTGACAAATAATCACTTCTCAATCCCCAGATGGGAAAATTTACAAAAAAAAAAAATGTTTTCTTGAAAAATTCTATTTTTGTCATTTCTATTCATGCTGGGCAAGTCTTTCCTGTTGAAGTTTGCTTTTTATATATGTGCATGTTCTTTAGAGTCTGTTTCATATGAAAGCCTGTGCATAATTATTGTTTTTCATGACCACAACCTAATTTTCTTGTGATTCAAAATAATAATAATAATAAAAAAGTTTTCACATGATCTTGACTTGTTTTTCATACAAGAAAAAAATCTTTGTCTCTCGCCATCTCTCTGGTCACTGAGAATTTAATTAGTTTTAAGATTTAATTATTTAGTTTATTGGATTTAATTGGTTTTGGCAAAAAAGCATCTGATTTTAAATGACAGTAAGTTAAACCTCAAACAATCTGCAAACCAAGTGTTGAACCAGTGAAACATCAATATATGTTTCAAATATTCCACATAGCAATACAGAGAGTGCACAAATAACCCTGAAACACTCTGTCCTTTTCACAGTATTAATGCTGTACTTGAATGACTGTTGACTTACGGAGTCCAGAACTGTAGTCTAATTGCACTGCTGCTTTTAAATGAAAGCTTAGAATATTTTTATTCATGTATGTCTGGTTGAATTGAGGAACCCTTAGCATGGCATTCTTACCACTGGTTTGATATCTATAAGCTATACAACACAGTTGCTTTGTTTATACCTAATGACTGTTGATGTTTATGTATGTACTTATATAAAAGAGAAACCCGGAGTAACAATTGTTTTTTTCTTTTTTTTTCCATTTACAGAAACAAAAGTGCTGAAATAAATTTAAATTAGCTCCTATGCAGTTAAACATTTTCTTATCTGTTACCACTCTACTACAATCAAATGAAAAGTCATGTACAGGTGCATCTCAATAAATTAGAATGTCGTGGAAAAGTTCATTTATTTCAGTAATTCAGCTCAAATTGTGAAACTTGTGTATTAAATAAATTCAATGCACACGGACTGAAGTAGTTTAAGTCTTTGGTTCTTTTAATTGTGATGATTTTGGCTCACATTTAACAAAAACCCACCAATTCACTATCTCAACAAATTAGAATACTTCATAAGACCAATAAAATAAAACATTTTTAGTGAATTGTTGGCCTTCTGGAAAGTATGTTCATTTACTGTATATGTACTCAATACTTGATAGGGGCTCCTTTTGCTTTAATTACTGCCTCAATTCGGCGTGGCATGGAGGTGATCAGTCTGTGGCACTGTTGAGGTGGTATTGAAGCCCAGGTTTCTTTGACAGTGGCCTTCAGCTCATCTGCATTGTTGGGTCTGGTGTCTCTCATCTTCCTCTTGTCAATACCCCGTAGATTCTCTATGAGGTTCAGGTCTGGTGAGTTTGCTGGCCAGTTAAGCACACCCACACCATGGTCATTTAACCAACTTTTGGTGTTTTTGGCAGTGTGGGCAGGTGCCAAGTCCTGCTGGAAAATGAAATCAGCATCTCCATAAAGCTTGTCAGCAGAAGGAAGCATGAAGTGCTCTAAAATGTCCTGGTAGATGTCTGCGTTGACTGTGGACTTCAGAAAACACAATGGACCAACACCAGCAGATGAAATGGCAGCCCAATTCATCACTGACTGTGGAAACCTCACACTGGGCTTCAAGCAGCTTGGATTCTGTGCCTCTTCAGTCTTCCTCCAGACACTGGGACCTTGATTTCCAAATGAAATGCAAAATTTACTTTTATCTGAAAAGAGGACTTTGGACCACTGAGCAACAGTCCAGTTTTTTTTTCTGCTTAGCCCAGGTAAGATGCTTCTGACATTGTTTCTGTTTCAGAAGTGGCTTGGTAGCCCTTTTCCTGAAGACGTCTGAGCGTGGTAACTCTTGATCACTGACTCCAGCTTCAGACCACTCCTTTTGAAGCTCTCCCAAGTGTTTGAATCAGCTTTGTTTGACAGTATTCTCAAGCTTGTGGTCATCCCTGTTGCTCATGCACCTTTTCCTACCCCATTTCTTCCTTCCAGTCAACTTTTCACTTAATATGCTTTGATACAGCACTCTGTGAACAGCCAACCATTCAGTAATGACCTTCTGTGACTTACCCTCTTTGTGGAGGGTGTCAATGATTGTCTTCTGGACAACTGTCAAATCAGCAGTCTTCCCCATGATTGTATAGGCTATTGTGTAACCATTTTGAAAGTTCAGGAAACCTTTGCAGGTGTTTTGAGTTGATTAGCTGATTGGCATGTCACCATATTCTAATTTGTTGAGATAGTGAATTGGTGGGTTTTGTTAAATGTGAGCCAAAATCATCACAATTAAAAGAACCAAAGACTTAAACTACTGCAGTCTGTGTGGATTGAATTTATTTAATACACAAGTTTCGCAATTTGAGTTGAGTTAGTGAAATAAATGAACTTTTCCATGACATTCTAATTCATTGAGATGCAACTGTATATACCTTGTGACAGCCTTATTGTGTTTCACTGGTTCTCACTGCTAGATCTTCTAGAGGACATCTGATTACATAGGCAGATCTCTTACAGTTGCTCTATTTATTGTAAAATTTAATAAGCATCTGTCTAACATTCTATGAAGTAACTGTGCTTAGAGATCATGACTGAAAAGTAGAAAGAAGAAAATTAGAAAAAGTAAAACTGCATGCACTCTCTAGGCTTCCATAGTTTCTAAAGCAGGGAGCATTCATATTCTTCTGCTCAGTGAGTTAAGTTTCGTTTATCAAGAAAGAGAAACCCACAAGTGAAGTGTGGTTCACACAGGTGTATGACTAGGCTATATAAGCCCCAAATTAAATGAAAAGCAACACAGGCAAACAAAGGGAAAAGACTGGGTAAGAATAATCACGTGTTTGAGTAGCAGATTTTTAATGATAAAGGAATGATTTCATGATGAAGCTATGGAAAATGCATGGTAAATAATTATATCACAGTATGAGATAAACTCTAGATTTTGTGAATACGGTAAAGTGGGATTCTTAATCTATCATTAACTTAATCAAATCATATTTTTCCATTAGTAAAATGTGTGGGATGATAATACTGATGTACCTGTTTGGAGCATAGGCTATTTTAAAAAATAATGTAAATGACATTATCAAAAAGTGTTGCACTTCATCTGTATGTATCTTTCATTTTGTATCCTTAACTTTTATAATAGGGCTGTAACGGTACACGTATAGGCTACCTATTCGTACCAAAAATTGCAGGTCTTCTTCGGGACGCATGTGTACCGTGCAAATACAGTGTTGTTTTAACTGCATGTGCGGAACTTAATTTGAAACTTCAATTTTCTATCTTCATTTTAACAAATCGATATCGATTCTTAAATCCCAAGATCGACCTTAAGTCTATGTTATTTCAGGTGATGCGTGAAATGAAGCTAAACTTTATAGTGGGCCTCCCGTCTATTATCGTAAGAAGCTTTGTGTTTTGTTACTTTCCATAAGAAATGTCTCATCGTTCAAATTTTGTCAGGTAATTCAAATAATGTCCTTTTGACGCTCTGGCGTGACAGATCGCTGTAGCATCAGTTCAAATGGCAGGGCGGAACGCAAGTGAACGCGATTATCCTTTTCTCTTTACAGCACGAAATAATCATGACTGCACATATCATGTCTCATGTAATCGCTCAATCAGTGTTTCATCTGCAGAAATACTTCAATAAAACAGCTTGTATATATGTAATGTCACGTAGCATATACATTTACCTCAGACTAGAAATCGTGTCCACATCTTGTAGTTCGTTAGAATAGGGCTCCCATTACAATATTGACTGATATAGATTTTTATGATTAAGAAACATGTAAATATAATTGAATTTCTTTAAAGACAGACCCACATTTTGTCAAACCACACTGTAAAAAAAAACAAAAAGAAAAAAAAAACTTTTTTTATAATGCGTCATTACGCCCCTGTCAGTTTTTCACAGGTCTAACAAGATAGATATCTCATTTTTGTTGCTTTTTTCAGTTTTGTGACTTCACAAATATCGCTGCTGACCTACAATTAGCTGCAATGACTTCCCGAAAACACAGGCAGTTCTGTTTGGAGCCAATGGGAGATAAACCTGTACGTGATCTTCCTGGAATTGGTCGTGCGCTGGGCGGGCGACTAGAGAACAGCGGTATAAGGCATGCACGGGACATCGAGGGCCGTTTCCTGGTCTACAACCAGAACCAGCAGAAGTTTGGGAGCTGGCTTAAAGACAACAGCGGGGCAAATGCTAAGCAGCAGAGGGACTGTTACAATGGTCTGAGAGAATGGACAAAAAATAACTTGTAAAGAGAAGGCATTGGGTGCATCTATATCATCTGTAACGCTATTCATCTCTTTTCTACTCTTGAATATACCATCTAATTCTGAAAATGAGGTCTTATAATGTCTACTCTTAAGTGACTCGTTTGTCTTTTATCTTATTTTTGAGTCAGTGACAAATAATCACTTCTCAATCCCCAGATGGGAAAATTTACAAAAAAAAAAAATGTTTTCTTGAAAAATTCTATTTTTGTCATTTCTATTCATGCTGGGCAAGTCTTTCCTGTTGAAGTTTGCTTTTTATATATGTGCATGTTCTTTAGAGTCTGTTTCATATGAAAGCCTGTGCATAATTATTGTTTTTCATGACCACAACCTAATTTTCTTGTGATTCAAAATAATAATAATAATAAAAAAGTTTTCACATGATCTTGACTTGTTTTTCATACAAGAAAAAAATCTTTGTCTCTCGCCATCTCTCTGGTCACTGAGAATTTAATTAGTTTTAAGATTTAATTATTTAGTTTATTGGATTTAATTGGTTTTGGCAAAAAAGCATCTGATTTTAAATGACAGTAAGTTAAACCTCAAACAATCTGCAAACCAAGTGTTGAACCAGTGAAACATCAATATATGTTTCAAATATTCCACATAGCAATACAGAGAGTGCACAAATAACCCTGAAACACTCTGTCCTTTTCACAGTATTAATGCTGTACTTGAATGACTGTTGACTTACGGAGTCCAGAACTGTAGTCTAATTGCACTGCTGCTTTTAAATGAAAGCTTAGAATATTTTTATTCATGTATGTCTGGTTGAATTGAGGAACCCTTAGCATGGCATTCTTACCACTGGTTTGATATCTATAAGCTATACAACACAGTTGCTTTGTTTATACCTAATGACTGTTGATGTTTATGTATGTACTTATATAAAAGAGAAACCCGGAGTAACAATTGTTTTTTTCTTTTTTTTTCCATTTACAGAAACAAAAGTGCTGAAATAAATTTAAATTAGCTCCTATGCAGTTAAACATTTTCTTATCTGTTACCACTCTACTACAATCAAATGAAAAGTCATGTACAGGTGCATCTCAATAAATTAGAATGTCGTGGAAAAGTTCATTTATTTCAGTAATTCAGCTCAAATTGTGAAACTTGTGTATTAAATAAATTCAATGCACACGGACTGAAGTAGTTTAAGTCTTTGGTTCTTTTAATTGTGATGATTTTGGCTCACATTTAACAAAAACCCACCAATTCACTATCTCAACAAATTAGAATACTTCATAAGACCAATAAAATAAAACATTTTTAGTGAATTGTTGGCCTTCTGGAAAGTATGTTCATTTACTGTATATGTACTCAATACTTGATAGGGGCTCCTTTTGCTTTAATTACTGCCTCAATTCGGCGTGGCATGGAGGTGATCAGTCTGTGGCACTGTTGAGGTGGTATTGAAGCCCAGGTTTCTTTGACAGTGGCCTTCAGCTCATCTGCATTGTTGGGTCTGGTGTCTCTCATCTTCCTCTTGTCAATACCCCGTAGATTCTCTATGAGGTTCAGGTCTGGTGAGTTTGCTGGCCAGTTAAGCACACCCACACCATGGTCATTTAACCAACTTTTGGTGTTTTTGGCAGTGTGGGCAGGTGCCAAGTCCTGCTGGAAAATGAAATCAGCATCTCCATAAAGCTTGTCAGCAGAAGGAAGCATGAAGTGCTCTAAAATGTCCTGGTAGATGTCTGCGTTGACTGTGGACTTCAGAAAACACAATGGACCAACACCAGCAGATGAAATGGCAGCCCAATTCATCACTGACTGTGGAAACCTCACACTGGGCTTCAAGCAGCTTGGATTCTGTGCCTCTTCAGTCTTCCTCCAGACACTGGGACCTTGATTTCCAAATGAAATGCAAAATTTACTTTTATCTGAAAAGAGGACTTTGGACCACTGAGCAACAGTCCAGTTTTTTTTTCTGCTTAGCCCAGGTAAGATGCTTCTGACATTGTTTCTGTTTCAGAAGTGGCTTGGTAGCCCTTTTCCTGAAGACGTCTGAGCGTGGTAACTCTTGATCACTGACTCCAGCTTCAGACCACTCCTTTTGAAGCTCTCCCAAGTGTTTGAATCAGCTTTGTTTGACAGTATTCTCAAGCTTGTGGTCATCCCTGTTGCTCATGCACCTTTTCCTACCCCATTTCTTCCTTCCAGTCAACTTTTCACTTAATATGCTTTGATACAGCACTCTGTGAACAGCCAACCATTCAGTAATGACCTTCTGTGACTTACCCTCTTTGTGGAGGGTGTCAATGATTGTCTTCTGGACAACTGTCAAATCAGCAGTCTTCCCCATGATTGTATAGGCTATTGTGTAACCATTTTGAAAGTTCAGGAAACCTTTGCAGGTGTTTTGAGTTGATTAGCTGATTGGCATGTCACCATATTCTAATTTGTTGAGATAGTGAATTGATGGGTTTTGTTAAATGTGAGCCAAAATCATCACAATTAAAAGAACCAAAGACTTAAACTACTTCAGTCTGTGTGCATTGAATTTATTTAATACACAAGTTTCACAATTTGACTTGAGTTAGTGAAATAAATGAACTTTTCCATGACATTCTAATTCATTGAGATGCACCTGTATATACCTTGTGACAGCCTTATTGTGTTTCACTGGTTCTCACTGCTAGATCTTCTAGAGGACATCTGATTACATAGGCAGATCTCTTACAGTTGCTCTATTTATTGTAAAATTTAATAAGCATCTGTCTAACATTCTATGAAGTAACTGTGCTTAGAGATCATGACTGAAAAGTAGAAAGAAGAAAATTAGAAAAAATAAAACTGCATGCACTCTCTAGGCTTCCATAGTTTCTAAAGCAGGGAGCATTCATATTCTTCTGCTCAGTGAGTTAAGTTTCATTTATCAAGAAAGAGAAACTTACAAGTGAAGTGTGGTTCACACAGGTGTATGACTAGGCTATATAAGCCCCAAATGAAATGAAAAGCAACACAGGCAAACAAAGGGAAAAGACTGGGTAAGAATAATCATGTGTTTGAGTAGCATATTTTTAATGATAAAGGAATGATTTCATGATGAAGCTATGGAAAATGCATGGTAAATAATTATATCACAGTATGAGATAAACTCTAGATTTTGTGAATACGGTAAAGTGGGATTCTTAATCTATCATTAACTTAATCAAATCATATTTTTCCATTAGTAAAATGTGTGGGATGATAATACTGATGTACCTGTTTGGAGCATAGGCTATTTTAAAAAATAATGTAAATGACATTATCAAAAAGTGTTGCACTTCATCTGTATGTATCTTTCATTTTGTATCCTTAACTTTTATAATAGGGCTGTAACGGTACACGTATAGGCTACCTATTCGTACCAAAAATTGCAGGTCTTCTTCGGGACGCATGTGTACCGTGCAAATACAGTGTTGTTTTAACTGCATGTGCGGAACTTAATTTGAAACTTCAATTTTCTATCTTCATTTTAACAAATCGATATCGATTCTTAAATCCCAAGATCGACCTTAAGTCTATGTTATTTCAGGTGATGCGTGAAATGAAGCTAAACTTTATAGTGGGCCTCCCGTCTATTATCGTAAGAAGCTTTGTGTTTTGTTACTTTCCATAAGAAATGTCTCATCGTTCAAATTTTGTCAGGTAATTCAAATAATGTCCTTTTGACGCTCTGGCGTGACAGATCGCTGTAGCATCAGTTCAAATGGCAGGGCGGAACGCAAGTGAACGCGATTATCCTTTTCTCTTTACAGCACGAAATAATCATGACTGCACATATCATGTCTCATGTAATCGCTCAATCAGTGTTTCATCTGCAGAAATACTTCAATAAAACAGCTTGTATATATGTAATGTCACGTAGCATATACATTTACCTCAGACTAGAAATCGTGTCCACATCTTGTAGTTCGTTAGAATAGGGCTCCCATTACAATATTGACTGATATAGATTTTTATGATTAAGAAACATGTAAATATAATTGAATTTCTTTAAAGACAGACCCACATTTTGTCAAACCACACTGTAAAAAAAAACAAAAAGAAAAAAAAAACTTTTTTTATAATGCGTCATTACGCCCCTGTCAGTTTTTCACAGGTCTAACAAGATAGATATCTCATTTTTGTTGCTTTTTTCAGTTTTGTGACTTCACAAATATCGCTGCTGACCTACAATTAGCTGCAATGACTTCCCGAAAACACAGGCAGTTCTGTTTGGAGCCAATGGGAGATAAACCTGTACGTGATCTTCCTGGAATTGGTCGTGCGCTGGGCGGGCGACTAGAGAACAGCGGTATAAGGCATGCACGGGACATCGAGGGCCGTTTCCTGGTCTACAACCAGAACCAGCAGAAGTTTGGGAGCTGGCTTAAAGACAACAGCGGGGCAAATGCTAAGCAGCAGAGGGACTGTTACAATGGTCTGAGAGAATGGACAAAAAATAACTTGTAAAGAGAAGGCATTGGGTGCATCTATATCATCTGTAACGCTATTCATCTCTTTTCTACTCTTGAATATACCATCTAATTCTGAAAATGAGGTCTTATAATGTCTACTCTTAAGTGACTCGTTTGTCTTTTATCTTATTTTTGAGTCAGTGACAAATAATCACTTCTCAATCCCCAGATGGGAAAATTTACAAAAAAAAAAAATGTTTTCTTGAAAAATTCTATTTTTGTCATTTCTATTCATGCTGGGCAAGTCTTTCCTGTTGAAGTTTGCTTTTTATATATGTGCATGTTCTTTAGAGTCTGTTTCATATGAAAGCCTGTGCATAATTATTGTTTTTCATGACCACAACCTAATTTTCTTGTGATTCAAAATAATAATAATAATAAAAAAGTTTTCACATGATCTTGACTTGTTTTTCATACAAGAAAAAAATCTTTGTCTCTCGCCATCTCTCTGGTCACTGAGAATTTAATTAGTTTTAAGATTTAATTATTTAGTTTATTGGATTTAATTGGTTTTGGCAAAAAAGCATCTGATTTTAAATGACAGTAAGTTAAACCTCAAACAATCTGCAAACCAAGTGTTGAACCAGTGAAACATCAATATATGTTTCAAATATTCCACATAGCAATACAGAGAGTGCACAAATAACCCTGAAACACTCTGTCCTTTTCACAGTATTAATGCTGTACTTGAATGACTGTTGACTTACGGAGTCCAGAACTGTAGTCTAATTGCACTGCTGCTTTTAAATGAAAGCTTAGAATATTTTTATTCATGTATGTCTGGTTGAATTGAGGAACCCTTAGCATGGCATTCTTACCACTGGTTTGATATCTATAAGCTATACAACACAGTTGCTTTGTTTATACCTAATGACTGTTGATGTTTATGTATGTACTTATATAAAAGAGAAACCCGGAGTAACAATTGTTTTTTTCTTTTTTTTTCCATTTACAGAAACAAAAGTGCTGAAATAAATTTAAATTAGCTCCTATGCAGTTAAACATTTTCTTATCTGTTACCACTCTACTACAATCAAATGAAAAGACATGTACAGGTGCATCTCAATAAATTAGAATGTCGTGGAAAAGTTCATTTATTTCAGTAATTCAGCTCAAATTGTGAAACTTGTGTATTAAATAAATTCAATGCACACGGACTGAAGTAGTTTAAGTCTTTGGTTCTTTTAATTGTGATGATTTTGGCTCACATTTAACAAAAACCCACCAATTCACTATCTCAACAAATTAGAATACTTCATAAGACCAATAAAATAAAACATTTTTAGTGAATTGTTGGCCTTCTGGAAAGTATGTTCATTTACTGTATATGTACTCAATACTTGATAGGGGCTCCTTTTGCTTTAATTACTGCCTCAATTCGGCGTGGCATGGAGGTGATCAGTCTGTGGCACTGTTGAGGTGGTATTGAAGCCCAGGTTTCTTTGACAGTGGCCTTCAGCTCATCTGCATTGTTGGGTCTGGTGTCTCTCATCTTCCTCTTGTCAATACCCCGTAGATTCTCTATGAGGTTCAGGTCTGGTGAGTTTGCTGGCCAGTTAAGCACACCCACACCATGGTCATTTAACCAACTTTTGGTGTTTTTGGCAGTGTGGGCAGGTGCCAAGTCCTGCTGGAAAATGAAATCAGCATCTCCATAAAGCTTGTCAGCAGAAGGAAGCATGAAGTGCTCTAAAATGTCCTGGTAGATGTCTGCGTTGACTGTGGACTTCAGAAAACACAATGGACCAACACCAGCAGATGAAATGGCAGCCCAATTCATCACTGACTGTGGAAACCTCACACTGGGCTTCAAGCAGCTTGGATTCTGTGCCTCTTCAGTCTTCCTCCAGACACTGGGACCTTGATTTCCAAATGAAATGCAAAATTTACTTTTATCTGAAAAGAGGACTTTGGACCACTGAGCAACAGTCCAGTTTTTTTTTCTGCTTAGCCCAGGTAAGATGCTTCTGACATTGTTTCTGTTTCAGAAGTGGCTTGGTAGCCCTTTTCCTGAAGACGTCTGAGCGTGGTAACTCTTGATCACTGACTCCAGCTTCAGACCACTCCTTTTGAAGCTCTCCCAAGTGTTTGAATCAGCTTTGTTTGACAGTATTCTCAAGCTTGTGGTCATCCCTGTTGCTCATGCACCTTTTCCTACCCCATTTCTTCCTTCCAGTCAACTTTTCACTTAATATGCTTTGATACAGCACTCTGTGAACAGCCAACCATTCAGTAATGACCTTCTGTGACTTACCCTCTTTGTGGAGGGTGTCAATGATTGTCTTCTGGACAACTGTCAAATCAGCAGTCTTCCCCATGATTGTATAGGCTATTGTGTAACCATTTTGAAAGTTCAGGAAACCTTTGCAGGTGTTTTGAGTTGATTAGCTGATTGGCATGTCACCATATTCTAATTTGTTGAGATAGTGAATTGATGGGTTTTGTTAAATGTGAGCCAAAATCATCACAATTAAAAGAACCAAAGACTTAAACTACTTCAGTCTGTGTGCATTGAATTTATTTAATACACAAGTTTCACAATTTGACTTGAGTTAGTGAAATAAATGAACTTTTCCATGACATTCTAATTCATTGAGATGCACCTGTATATACCTTGTGACAGCCTTATTGTGTTTCACTGGTTCTCACTGCTAGATCTTCTAGAGGACATCTGATTACATAGGCAGATCTCTTACAGTTGCTCTATTTATTGTAAAATTTAATAAGCATCTGTCTAACATTCTATGAAGTAACTGTGCTTAGAGATCATGACTGAAAAGTAGAAAGAAGAAAATTAGAAAAAATAAAACTGCATGCACTCTCTAGGCTTCCATAGTTTCTAAAGCAGGGAGCATTCATATTCTTCTGCTCAGTGAGTTAAGTTTCATTTATCAAGAAAGAGAAACTTACAAGTGAAGTGTGGTTCACACAGGTGTATGACTAGGCTATATAAGCCCCAAATGAAATGAAAAGCAACACAGGCAAACAAAGGGAAAAGACTGGGTAAGAATAATCATGTGTTTGAGTAGCATATTTTTAATGATAAAGGAATGATTTCATGATGAAGCTATGGAAAATGCATGGTAAATAATTATATCACAGTATGAGATAAACTCTAGATTTTGTGAATACGGTAAAGTGGGATTCTTAATCTATCATTAACTTAATCAAATCATATTTTTCCATTAGTAAAATGTGTGGGATGATAATACTGATGTACCTGTTTGGAGCATAGGCTATTTTAAAAAATAATGTAAATGACATTATCAAAAAGTGTTGCACTTCATCTGTATGTATCTTTCATTTTGTATCCTTAACTTTTATAATAGGGCTGTAACGGTACACGTATAGGCTACCTATTCGTACCAAAAATTGCAGGTCTTCTTCGGGACGCATGTGTACCGTGCAAATACAGTGTTGTTTTAACTGCATGTGCGGAACTTAATTTGAAACTTCAATTTTCTATCTTCATTTTAACAAATCGATATCGATTCTTAAATCCCAAGATCGACCTTAAGTCTATGTTATTTCAGGTGATGCGTGAAATGAAGCTAAACTTTATAGTGGGCCTCCCGTCTATTATCGTAAGAAGCTTTGTGTTTTGTTACTTTCCATAAGAAATGTCTCATCGTTCAAATTTTGTCAGGTAATTCAAATAATGTCCTTTTGACGCGCTGGCGTGACAGATCGCTGTAGCATCAGTTCAAATGGCAGGGCGGAACGCAAGTGAACGCGATTATCCTTTTCTCTTTACAGCACGAAATAATCATGACTGCACATATCATGTCTCATGTAATCGCTCAATCAGTGTTTCATCTGCAGAAATACTTCAATAAAACAGCTTGTATATATGTCACGTCACGTAGCATATACATTTACCTCAGACTAGAAATCGTGTCCACATCTTGTAGTTCGTTAGAATAGGGCTCCCATTACAATATTGACTGATATAGATTTTTATGATTAAGAAACATGTAAATATAATTGAATTTCTTTAAAGACAGACCCACATTTTGTCAAACCACACTGTAAAAAAAAAAAAGAAAAAAACTTTTTTTTATAGTGCGTCATTACGCCCCTGTCAGTTTTTCACAGGTCTGACAAGATAGATATCTCATTTTTGTTGCTTTTTTCAGTTTTGTGACTTCACAAATATCGCTGCTGACCTACAATTAGCTGCAATGACTTCCCGAAAACACAGGCAGTTCTGTTTGGAGCCAATGGGAGATAAACCTGTACGTGATCTTCCTGGAATTGGTCGTGCGCTGGGCGGGCGACTAGAGAACAGCGGTATAAGGCATGCACGGGACATCGAGGGCCGTTTCCTGGTCTACAACCAGAACCAGCAGAAGTTTGGGAGCTGGCTTAAAGACAACTGCGGGGCAAATGCTAAGCAGCAGAGGGACTGTTACAATGGTCTGAGAGAATGGACAAAAAATAACTTGTAAAGAGAAGGGATTGGGTGCATCTATATCATCTGTAATGATATTCATCTCTTTTCTACTCTTGAATATACCATCTAATTCTGAAAATGGGGTCTTATAATGTCTACCCTTAAGTGAATCTTTTGTCTTTTATCTTATTTTTGGGTCAGTGACAAATAATCACTTCTCAATCCCCAGATGGGAAAATTTACAAAAAAAAAGTTTTCTTGAAAAATTTTATTTTTGTCATTTCTATTCATGCTGGGCAAGTCTTTCCTGTTAAAGTTTGCTTTTTATATATGTGCATGTTCTTTAGAGTCTGTTTCATATGAAAGCCTGTGCATAATTATTGTTTTTCATGACCACAACCTAATTTTCTTGTGATCCAAAATAATAATAATAATAAAAAAGTTTTCACACGGTCTTGACTTGTTTTTCATACAAGAAAAAAATCTTTGTCTCTCGCCATCTCTCTGGTCACTGAGAATTTAATTAGTTTTAAGATTTAATTATTTAGTTTATTGGATTTAATTGATTTTGGCAAAAAAGCATCTGATTTTAAATGACAGTAAGTTAAACCTCAAACAATCTGCAAACCAAGTGTTGAACCAGTGAAACATCAATATATATTTCAAATATTCCACATAGCAATACAGAGAGTGCACAGATAACCATGAAACACTCTCTCCTTTTCACAGTATTAATGCTGTACTTGAATGACTGTTGATTTAGAGAGTCCGGAACTGTAGTCTAATGCACTGCGGCTTTTGATGACGTCTTGTCTTCCATGCACGTCACCATTTCAGTCACATGAAAAGACAAGTATGTATATTCATTGTGACAACCTTATTGTGTTTCACTTTTTCTCACTGCTAGGTCATATACAGATCTTCTAGAGGAACTCCATATATGGTCTGTTCACGTAGGCAGGTCAGGATTATATAAAACCAAAAGAAATGCAAAGCAGCATGGGCAGGTAACACGTTTGTACAGGTGTGGCCTTGTATTTTTGTGCTGAGTATACAGGGGAAGAGTCTAGGTGAGTGTGTATCTATATTATTAAGCAGCATATTTTTAAAGATAAAACTCAATTTCATTTTCATGGAGGATGCAAGTTTAATATGCTTCATAATCAATATGTAAATATTTTTTTTTCTGTTAATAAAAATTTAGCTTTAAATGCATCCTAAATTAGTAAGGGAATATGTATCTATTTCACGTTATAGAATAACATAAATGACAAATCAGAAAGTTTCACTTTATCTATTCATCTTTCATCTCTACAGTATATATCGAACACTATTAAAAAAAAGCATGCTATATTTATTATTTAAGCATGAATCTTTACTTTAGCAATCTACAGATCTCGCTCATCCTACTTGTTTTCTCTCTCTCTCAGATGTTACAACAAATGTCACTGTCGACCCACAATTCAACTGCAATGACAACGTCCAAAAAACACAGACGCTTCTGTTCTGAGCCAATGGGGGATAAACTTGTATATGAGCTTCCTGGAATCGGTCCTGTGCTGGGTGGACGACTACAGAACAGGGGTATAATAAGAGCGCGAGACGTCCTGGGGCGTTTTCTAATCATGAACAAGGATGAGTGGAAGTTTAAGAGCTGGCTTAGAGACTCATGCGGGGCAAATGCAAAGCAGCAGAGGGACTGTTACAACTGTCTGAGAGAATGGACAAGTAATAATTTATAAAGAGAAAAATGGTAACAGGCTTATCAGATCATTAATATTCCATATACCCTATAGCATTTCTGTTCACATTTAAGAGTATACATTTCCATCTATCTACAAATGTATCCAGTTTACTAGCTTTTTTTTTTTTTAAATGGATATGTTCAGTGATATTGGAATGCCTCTTTCATACTTTCATCTCTCACAAGAACCTTTGAATCTCTCAAAAAGAATGTCTTTGAATCGTTCATTTAGAATATTCATTTTCCAGTAAATAGAAATTTGACCATTAGTCTACATGGCAGCTGTTTTTAAATACATTATTATTGGGTCATTCCTATAGTTTGGTTGATATGTCCCCATGAAACAATATTGCATATTTTACATAAATTTTCACTCAACTTTCAAATTCATAATTCATAATAATTTGTATCAAAGATTCATTTTTGAAGACACTTCCCATGACAAATTCCCATGTCTCAAATCATGTTTTCTCAACCTCACTCAACACAATGCGTTTTATTGTGATACGTATTTTTAATGCATAAAATCATTAAATTAGTTTATGTCTCAATCTCCAGTCCACCCTGTTGCAGTGGTGCCACTTGTCCTTAATATCTTAAGCAAATGCCCAGATTCACATGACTTGCTAGAAGTGTCATCATTTCCTTGGAGGGAAAGCAACTTCAGTCTTAAACTTTTCTGTTTTCCTCATTTTTAGAAGTCTTCTCTAATAACATAAACATAACATGATGTCCACCATGTTGTGTCAATTTATATTGGACATGAAAGTGTTTGTTTATATTTTTATACATCTATTAAACATCTTCGTAAATGTTTATCATCTTTTGGCATGTTGTTCTTTTCTAGTTGGTATTGGGTTTTGTTATGCACCCGTTTTGTCCGTGCACCCAGTTACATATTGCATTGTTAAAATGTCTTGTAACAGGATGGAGAATCATATGGAAGGTGTATTCTGAGGAAGTTTATCATCGTATTGATTTATATACCACGATTTATCACTTGTGATCTTCAATGTACTTTCTCAAGAAAAGAAAGAAAGACAGAAAGGAAGAAAGAAATCCACATGCCACTTAATCTGTTAAACATCATTCTATCAGCATGTCTCTAATCATTAAACCACACCGCACACCAGCTTACTGGAGCTACTCAGTCCTTGGTCAACAAAGTCGTTCGTATGTGGTAATATTGCGTTTAGAAAAATATGTTTGTTATATACAGACCAAGAAAAAAAAAAACACGGATCAAGTCAAAATCACGACTAAAATATATGTTAAAATACATAGTCTGTTAGGGCTTCCGTATTTTCTACAGCAGGGCGCGTTCTCATTCCTTTGCTCCAAGAGAAGTTTCATTTCCCTTTCGAACGTTCACTCACGTTGTGTTCACTCCTGTTTTACTCTGTACTGAAGCCTGATTTGTTCACGTTTGTGTAGATGCACAAACCAATGGCGCTTTAGCCCGCCAGAAAGGGCGGAGCTGACCTGCTATATAAGTCGGCTCACAGCACCATTCATCAGATCATTCTCCTTCAGCGACGAGGATCATCTCTTTGCTGACTCTGGAAGAAGCCGAGGAAGAAGCTCCAGCTCTGCTCGCCACCGTCAAAGATGCCGAAGCAGCAAGGATTCCCCTGCGGCCATGCAGCACTCGAAGAGCAAGCAAGAGCATTTGCTGAGAGCAAATTTCTCAGCGTGCATTGTTTCAAATGTCACGCCACGAGTGTGGCTCATGCAAGGATCCCTTGCATGAGACAGACAGGCACAGTGAGTGCATCGCCTGTCTCGGCAGCGCCCACGCAGAGGCTGTGCTCACTGATGGCTCATGCTCCCATTGCAAGAGTATGAGTCTTTCCCGTCTCCACTCACGGATTGGCTTTTTTCACAAAGGCGGTCCCCCTCGCTCAGCCCTCCCGTCTCCTTTCTCTTCAAAGAGAAAGAAACAGCGGGGCAGCGGGTCCTTCTCAGCAGGCTTGAGTGGTGTCACGTCGGCTCAGCGCCCACGTGCCCCGCCCTCCTCGCGTCTTCTTGCCTCGCCGGTGTGTTTCACACAGGAAGACCAGCACCCCTCTTCGGCTGCAATCGGCCTTGTCTCATTCGACGCGTCTGAAGAGGACGTCATAATCGAGGACGTTACCGCCAGTGACTCCATATCCTTGGCAGGGTCTGATGCAGAGGAGTGGGGAGATTCCAGCGAGGAGCCCGAAGTCACTTCCCCCTCTCAAGCTCTGAGGGCGAAGCCGGACGCCGAGCTCATCCACGTCCTGTCTAAGGCGATAGAGGGTCTGGGCCTCGAGTGGTTGGCCCAGGTCGCCCACGGCCTGTTAGACGAGTGGTACCTTCCGGGAAGCCGTCAACAATCCTCTCACCAACACCCTGCCCCGTTCTTGCCTGCAGTTCATGACGAGCTCACCAAGATGTGGCGCGCCCCCTACTCGGCCCGAGTAAATCCCTCTACAGCAGCAGCTCTCAGCACTGTTGACAGCACTGACGACAAGGGTTACAGCAAGCTCCCCCCTTTGGAGGAAGCGGTTGCTTTTCATCTGAACCCGCCATCTGCCCTCGGATTGAAGGCCCATGCAGTGCATCCCTCTAAGCCAGGGGTGTCAAACTCAATTCCTGGAGGGCCGGAGCCCTGCAGAGTTTAGATGCAACCCTAATTAAACACACCTGATCCAACTAATCAAGTCCTTCAGGCTTAATTGAAAACTGCATAGTATGTGTGTTGGAGCAGGGTTGGAACAAAACTCTGCAGGGCTGCGGCCCTCCAGGAACTGAGTTTGACACCCCTGCTCTAAGCCCTGCAGGACCACCTCGGCGCTCGCCAACAGAGCTTATGCAGCGGCCGGCCAGGCGCTCAGCCTCAGCCCCAATGCAAATTCAAGCCTGGACTGCAACAGCGCTCCTGGACGGCGAAACGCTTCCCCTTTCCGAAGCGTCAAGGTCCCCGCCCACGAGTTGTGCTGGACCCCGAGCCGCCTAAGCCATCCTGATGCGCTAGAGAGGAAGAAGAGGGGCTCTGTTCTCGCCTTGGTCGGAACGCCCCGAAAAACAGCTCACTTTCATTCTCCATCCCTCCAATCACCTCTGAGCAATGGAGTTTCGTTCCCAACGGGTCACGTCCTGCAGGTGCAGCACGTACCTGAATGTTTTACCGCTGTGATAGTGGACCCACATCCAATAAAGAGCAAATTTCCTCTTCATACTCTCTCACACTCTCACGCAAATGCGAGCTACCCGTCTTTTCTCTGCAAGCTCTCATTTGAAAAAATAAACCCTCTCACCTCCCGTTTCACGGCCTGGGCAGCCATTCCGGGAGTGTCAAGTTAGGTTTTAAAAACAATTCGACAAGGTTACTCGCTCCAGTTCACTCGCAGGCCACTTCGCTTCAGAGGCGTCATTCAAACTTCTGTTCCGGACAATGAAGCGCTCGTTCTCCGACAGGAAGTGCAGACGTTGCTTGCAAAGGGTGCTGTGGAAATCGCCCCCAGCGAACAGCGAGTAAGGCTTTTTCAGCCACTACTTCTTTGTTCCAAAGAGAGATGGCGGGCCCAGACCCATTCTGGATCTCAGACGTCTGAACCACTCGCTTATGCGCCGGTCGTTCAAGATGTTGACTATCAAACAGATCCTCGCGCACATTTTCCGCGAGGACTGGTTTTTGACCGTGGATCTGAAAGATGCATAATTTCACATCCACGTAGACGCGGCTCTTTCCCCTCTAAGACAGAAGGGAATCCGTGTCTTGAACTACCTCGACGATTGGCTGGTTCTAGCCAGGTCAGAACGGGAGTTGGCTGTTCACAGAGAGCTGTTACTCAGCCACTTAGAGCACCTCGGGTTGATTATCAGCCCGCACAAGAGTCAGTTTTTGCCCAGACAGCGAGCTGTCTTTCTGGGGACGATTTTAGATTCTGCCCAAATGCAGGCATGGCTTATGCCGGAACGATCCCTGACGATTCAGTGATTGGTGACTTCTCTCAAATCAGGGGCAACATACCCCCTGAAGGTTTTTTTTGCTCGGCCTTATGGCGGCGGCCGCCTCTGTAATTCCTCTGAGCCTGCTTCAAATGCAGCCCCTTCAGTTTTGGCTCAGAGCCTGTATTCCACCCCACGCCTGGCGCCTGGGGCGGTTTCCTGTCAGGGTAGACCACCACTGTGTCAAGACCGTGGCCCCCTGTATGACCTCTCGCCTGTTCCAAACAGGAATGAGGCTAGGCCTGACATCCAGAAGGAAGGTAGTCACAATGGACGCGTCCAACTCGGGTGGGGCGCCCTTTTGGAGGGCAATCCGGCGTTCGGCTCCTGGTCAGCCCCGGAGCAACGCCTGCATATCAACTGCCTAGAGACGTTGGCGGTTTTCTTAGACCTGAAAACCTTCCTTCCAGCCTTGAAAGGGCATGAAGTCTTGGTCCGGTCGGACAGCATGACGGTGGTGGCTTATATCAATCACCAAGGCGGTCTCAGGTCACACACCCTTTGCAGGATGGCTCAACACCTCCTTTTGGGCACAGAAAGAACTCCTCTCGGTAAGGGCGGTTCATGTGCTGGGCAGATTGAACCTTGGTGCAGACATGCTGTCCAGAGGCAAGGTAGCCCCGGGCGAATGGGCGTTACACCCTCAAACGGTTCAAGAGATCTGGTCGACCTCTTTGCCTCAGAAGACAACTCTCACTGCCCAACATTCTTCTCAATACAGTGAGATGCTCTGGCCCACGACTGGCCCAGTGCTCGCCTATGCGCATTTCCCCCGATCGCCATGATTCCCTCAGGTCGTCAGGCGGGTCAGGGAGACCAAGTGTTCCCTCCTCCTAGTGGCCCCATTCTGGAGGAACCAGGCCTTGTTCCCGGAGCTAATACAGCTCTCAGCAGCAGTCCCGTGGCCCATTCCGCTGAGGAGGAACCTTCTCTCGCAAGCGAAAGGCATGATTTGGCATCCCCGGCCGGAGCTGTGGAGCCTTCATGTATGGTGCCTCAACGGGAGCTTAATCAGCTCCCAGCGAGAGTAAGCAGTACCATTTTGGAGGCGAGAGCGCTGTCTACAAGATGGCTTTACACAATACAATACACAGAGCCGTAGATCACTGACAAGCTACGCAATATCGCGTTCAAATCACAGATGAATCACCTTCGATAATGAACGCGATATTGCGTAGCTTGTCAGTGATCTACGGCTCTGTGTATTGCATGGTGCTCTATTTGAAAACAGGTGATGGAGATTTAGTGCTAATCACGGAACCGGCTTTACTGACTAAATGCACATGAATATCACGTTCGATATATCGCCCAGCCCTAGTCCTTATTAGTGCTCCGGGACTGGGCTCGCAGAGCAGGATGTCCTGTATCTGCTCATAGTGCGGCCTGATTGGACACGTTCCCCATACACAACGTGAGTGAACGTTCGAAAGGGAACGCTCTGGTTACTGACGTAACCTCGGTTCCCTGAGATAAGGGAAAGAGCGTTGTGTCACTTGCCACACTATAAGCTGCGCGAATCGATGACTGTCGCTTCAGTCAAATGATCTGATGAATGGCGCTGTGAGCCGACTTATATAGCAGATTGGCTCCGCCCTTTCTGGCAAGCTAAAGTGCCATTGGTTTGTGCAACTACACAAACGTGAACAAATCAGGCTTCAGTACAGAGTAAAACAGGAGTTTACCCCATACACAACGCTCGTTCCCTTATCTCAGGGAACAGAAGTTGAGTCAGTAACAGGAGCATTCTCGAGAAAGGGAAACTTAGAAATCCCGTTTTCAGTATATCCCTTGCAAGTCTCAACTCAATTCTGTCATGAATCCCGGCAACAAGTCAGGATGTGACATAAAATGAATGATTGATTCTGCAGTAGACTTTTGGATAGGCCAGGCTATGAAACTGTACACTGTAAAAAATGACCGTGATTTTAACAGTAAAAAGCTGTGAAAATGCTACAGTAAAAACCTGTTAAATGGTTAACGGTAAGTTCCCCTAATATATACGGTGAAAAACTGTAATAGACATTTCAGACAATTTTACGGTGAAATACTGTTTTTGGAAGTGAAAAAGAATGTAAAATTTACAGGGAAAAAATGTAAATTGACGTTCCCAGAATTTCCTGCGTTTTTTCTTTGAAATAATTATGTTTCTTCTTATTTTTTCTTATCAGTTATGTTTATTAGGGTTGTATGTTACATCTAATGTTAAATTAAAGTTTATTGCATATTTCACCATGATGGTGTTTAGTGTTTGTGTGAATGACACTGTGCACCTTCTATATATGTTATTATTAAAAAGCTGCTTGTGGTGGGCTTTGGTTCATCATGTGACTTTTTCATCACCACCTGCATTTGGTGGTTATCAGTGCATTACAATGGTACAAAACAGATTTCAATACTTCAGTAGGTTGGAAGATTAACATTATATCAGTTAATGAAATTACAGTATTTAACTGTAAATTTAAGTTAAAACCGTAAAACCTAAAATGTTGTTATTGTATTTTTACGGTAGAATTCCGACAACCACAGCTGCCGTTTTTTAAGGTAAATTTTACGCAATTTTTTTTTTTTTTTTTTTACAGTGTACAGTAAAAGAGAAACAACTGATAATTTTTTCTTTTCTTTTGTGTACTCAAGTTTTTCCTGGGAAAAAATGTCTTATTGGTTGATGACAATGATTCGCTGCCTACCTTTGCTAGAATGCACTTGGATGATAAAAAAGAATGAATTTTAATTAATGTAATGTTGATTCTGGTCAATTTTTTCTTTTGTAAATGCAAGTGTATTAAGACGAAACCTTATTTTTCTGTAGGCTATTCAAAAGAACTGACAGTAAGGTGGGGTTTCCTAATCACACGCTCTCATTACAATTCACTCGATGAACGACAAAGTTTCCTCAGCGGACATTCAAATTGTTTTATTGTTAATATGAGATTGAGCTGAAGAATGAATGCTGTATCAGATGCAGCCACACTTGCTGCACACACACACACACACACACACACACACACACAAATACTCAAAATTGCTAATTTAGAAATATGTATATTTATTCCAAAATGAAGTTGAGAAAACATGTTTGGGGACTTGTGAAGTGTGAAAGAATGTGTATATGCTGCCATTAATAATTCTAGATGATGTTCTGAAACCATCTTGACATCTTTTCACAGATACAATAAAGGACGGTCTTCACACGTGGCTGAAATATGGTATTATTTTAAACAATATAATTTAAAATAATATTTTTTTATTTTTTTATTTTTATTTTTTATAGCATGCTACTGACCTGTTGCATGTTTTGTGGAGTGGCAATTATTTGTATAGTGATGTTATAATGCATTATTGTTTCAGTTTCAGTTTGTTTAGTTTTAATTATACTAAATAAAAACAATAAATAACCCATTTTGAACACTGAGTGTCACGAATCCAGTCTGTGGCCTTCCACCTGATAGCCACCAGAGGTCACCCTTCCATCATATTGCATTTCACATTACCCCGGACTCCATTTCCCATCAGCCATTTCACTAATCACAGGCTCACACCTGAGACCAATCACACAATCACACACTCTACATAAACCATGGACTTCCTCTCTGTCACTGCCAAGTATTGTCTTGCATATATCTCTCTTCCAGTGATAGCGAAATTACGGAGCCCTTCCGTGTTTTCTAAGTCTAAGTCTAAGTCTAGTTTATCTAGTTTATTGCCTGAGTCATTCATTTCTTGATCTTCTGCCTGTGTAACTTGGATTAACACTTTGCCTGCTGTTTCGGACTCTGTTTATACCTCGCCTGGACTATTGCTCTTGTTTTTGGATTATCTCTCTGCCTTACCCTGTTGGATATTGTTCGCAGATCGTCGACCCTCGCTTGTCGTAGGATTACTCTGTGTCTTGCCCATGCCATACCTGTTTGCCGTTCTTCGACCCTGCCTGTGTTTATGACCATGTCTGTCTAAATAAAGCTTTGCACATGGATCCGCATGTCTCACGTCTCGTTTGCCCCGTTACACTGAGAGTCTTAATAGTTCTTCAGTCTGATATGTGCATTGTGGTTTGCGGTTTAACAAACTGGGTGTAAATATTTAAACATACACCAGAGAACCATCATTAAACAATAAAAATAGTAACAGTAATTGAAATCTGTTAAAACATTTTATATTAAAACTGTTGGTTATGAATTTTAATTAAGAGTCTTTGCATATGACATTAAATATCATGCCTTCTTGACTCAATCCTGTGCTGGAATTACAGGGACGAAGAAAAAGGAGGGTGGCCATCAAAGATGAAGGGAGGAGCAAGGAGTGCAGGACCGCCACTGAAACTGTAACACCATCAGGTACCAAAAAAGATTCACACAGTGATGGCAGTTTAACAAAAGCTATTCTATCTAAGCAAAACATTAGCATTCTTCGGGTACAGTGCAATAAAAGTGCAACTTGTATAATGTGTTTTTTTTGGGGTTTTTTTATCAGAAAGAACAGCTGGATGAGATATGTCATCGCTTTTCATTCAGAAGCGCATAAAGAGCAAAACAGCGGGTTTGTTTCGTCTTGTCAATGGTTTAAACATTATTTTTGTAATATATGTTTTATACTGTGTAAAAAGGTTCAAGGGTGGTTCCACAATTGCTCTCTAGAAATGGTGGGTTGAACATCTCATTCATAACACTTTAGATCCAAAGATATAATAATAGTAAAGGGTATATCAGATGCCCATTTTCCATAAGTTGGTATGATTCTTTATGGTCTTCGTGAAAAGTCTATAACATACTTTGGTTAAAATTTCTCAATGGTAGTGTAAAACAACACCCTTTTTACCTTGTCAAAAACAGCTCTGTTCCCAGCGACCTATTTTGGTGCATGTCCCTTTAAATGCTAATGAACTACTGCTCACCCTGCCCCTCTCTTCCGTGGAGTGAGCAGTTCTCTGAGCCTGTAAACTTTAGCTGCATTCCTCATGGAAATTGCTAACTAGCATAAGGCAGTTTGCAAAGATTCATTTAAAAAAACCTTATACTCACTTCTTCTGGAGATAAAGCTGGATCACGAATGATTGGCGCAAACATAAACACATTTAGGTAGATCGGGGAGAGCATTCCCTTCAAAATCAAAAGTAATCCACTGAGTCTTCAGCGGTTCAGATGTCGGGAGTAAATGATGACTGCTATGTTCATTATTACATCCAACAACAAAGCACCTCAATCGCTTAGGAGACATTCTTATCTACACCTGCTTCGGCATCAAAACAATGGTGGACTGTTTACAGCTCACTCAGGGTGGATCAATGCTAAAACGGCGGTGTTCGTCAATAGTTGTGGGAGGGGCCTGCCTGTGTGACCTCAGTTTACCAAGAATCTGAGAACAGCTTGATCCATGCTTATGATTTGTAGGGATTTAAAAAAAACACTGGGTGGATTTTTATCATTACCAACACACATTTATGTTCAAACACCATGTAAAAGTGAATTTTGTATCTGATGTCCCCCTTAAAGACAAAAAGCGATGTAAGATTAGAATTCTACAAATCTAGGATTTGTCTAGAAAGTAATATCCACAAATGAATGAAATTCACTGCAAAAAAATCCAGTTGTTTTTATAGAATAAAAGTGGCAGCTGTGGATGCCAGAATCATAAAAACATAGATTCATCCATAATTGATACATTTGATTAGCCCAAAATAACACAACATTACCAATGGGTTAATGAAATAAACCAGGCATTTTCTAGAGAGTTTTTGGTTCTTTTTATAAAGAGGTATGTTTGAATAGAGATTATGTATTTCTGGCTGCTAAATGTGAAACTGGATGTTTATGTAGTCATGTGAACAATGTTTTTAGAAAAACATACTAAGATCTTGGTAGCCAGATATACATAGTGAAAAAGTACCTACAGAGAGCCATCATTCTTTCAAAACAATTACAATTTATGATTGAATTTTAAATAGCTAATTAATCAATATATTCATATAAAACTGGAATAAAGATCTCTGATTCTGCTAGCAAAGAAAAAATAAAATACAAACTGAAATTAGCTTGATAAGTACTCAACCCACACCTCCAGCCGAACCTGACAAAATTCCTGGAACAAAGTCAAGGTTCCTGTGTTCAAATGAAAACTCCCTCCAAACTCGACAACTGAGGCTGCAATGACTGGAGAACTTCCTTGGAGGTCACTGACAGCTTTGATGTATGTCCATGGATTTCTGGTTACAGAAATGTGTAAGGAAAAAAAGCAGAAAAAACAAAAAACAAAAGCATTCTAAGCAATCTTTCAGCTCCCTTGTCCTGGAGGATCTTTCTCAGGATACCATCTGAGGATCTTGTGATGAACACTGGCTTTTTTTCATGACAGTACGGCAAAGCTGATGAGCACTGACTTAACCTGCACATTATCATATTGACATTATCAGCAGGATCGATGATGATGATGATGATGCAAGCAAATTATCAACAGTTTGCTGAGGAAGAATTGCCAAGTTGAATGAATAATACAGTGAAACGTTCATACTTTCACCAGGGGTATAAGAATACTTATCAAACCATATTAGATGTACAGTGCTTGAAGTGGGAATTGCAGTACCGGCAATTCTATGCTATGCTGTTTACAGTACCGGACATTTTTCTGTCGTACCGGCAGCTCAGTACGTGGACACGCTGGGTCTCTGTCACGCGAGCATTGACAGACTGGGTCTCTTTTCACTTCAAGCACTGGATGTATTGATATGAAAAGAGTGAAAACTTTCTGGAGGTACTCTGTTCAAGCTGTCTTTGTGGCCAATAATTTAAATGGAACTACCTTTTATATACAAATCAATAAAAAGCTACAACAAACTGAGCAGAGTACATAATTTAAAGTAAAAAAAAAAAACATTTTCCAAATTTTTTTCGCTGTGGGCTTGAATTGGACTTCAGTGGTTCAGTGGACGCGGTGGTTATGCAGCATGATTGGAAGAAGAGGTCCAAAGAAGTTTCTACACGCAGGAAAAGGATTGCGAAACAGTAAGTGTATCAACCTTTGGTACAACACTAAAAGGACAATACACCTGTATGTTAATGTGTCAGTAGCCCATGCTGCAATGGATTTGTGGTTGATGAAAGTAGACTTACCAGTCAAAGTTAGATCTTCAAAATAAGGCCATTATTCATCATTTCATTTGGAGTGAAAACCTTTGCATAAATCATGAATACTGGAGAACTTCTAGCAACTTTCAAGCTACATTTTGTCAGTGATCCCCTCAGTACCCCTCAGTATGCTTTATATTGTGACGCATCCTCCTCATCCCAATTTGTCAGATGGTTTCTGATACAGTAGATGAAGAAATCCAAGTGGGAAGGACTAGATGATTGCTTTCTGATAAAACCTTAAGTCAGGGATAAGATGGCACACCTGCAAGCACTTTGACCTCCAATATGATGCTTAATATTATACAATGTGTTGTGTGATATGGAAAGTGAGTGGATATATCAGTGTCATGTCCTCAGTCATGCATTGCAATGTACAATAATGCAAAAGAAGCTAGTCGAATGGAGGAAGAAATCACAGAAGATGATTTCAAGATTTTTTGGAGGGAAGTTTTCTAACATTAACAGATCAAGAATTGTTGTCAATGAAAGGATCACTAATAGACATGGTCTGTTAGAACTATCCTGAAGAACCCCTCATTTTGATGCAAATACGTGAAATGGTCACAGCACATGGCATTTTATTCAAGATTTGTCTCAAAGGGATGTTTTTAACCAGCTCACTTGGCAACAGCGCTCAGATGGTTACATGTATCCAAAAGTTTCCATCCAAAAATATTTGGGATACTTCTCCTGTTTTGAAGAAAATTAACTGCAGCCTTTTTGGAGTGCATTAATTATGCACCTCATAATTCAGTTTATTTGCAGAAGTGTTCTGCTTCTGTTTTCATGGATTCTCATGTCTACATCATTAACCTGAAAAGTGGACATTGTGGCAGCATGGGCTCTGAACATTTTCTCTTCTACTTGCTCTCAAGAACATGCAATGGAGAAGACACGTCGAGAATCACACCTGCCCAACCATCCACATCGCCTTTAGCGTTCCATGTGTTAAACAAAAAACACCAAACAAAGACCGTATCTAGGTAAGTAGCATGTGCGTGTGATTTTCGAATATGGAAATCATATATCATAAACACTAATACAAATACTTTGTCAGCATCAACAAAGGTGCAAAGACCTCTTCTGAAAATGCAGTCCCAGATGAAAACTCTTCTGCCAAAAGCCTGAAAGTAGGTTATTTTCTATTCTATTTTAGGAAACAAGACAACTCTTTTTCACAAAATATGTATCTACACATGACCTATGTCATGACAATTACATTGTTCTCATCTCTACTTCAATATTAAGGTCTGTAACAACTGTCCTCAGTGTGATTCCGAAGAAGTACGTTATCCTGAAACAAACCAGAATGCTGAGCCTTTTTCTGTGAAGGATAACACAACCCAACAGAACAAAAGAGGTCCAATGTTATTCAGATGTAGCTAAATGTTTCATATCATTGAATGGGCAGTCAGTACATTGTCAAAGCATGTGTGTAGACTAGTGCCTTTGGAGAGATGTTTGCTAAATCATAAAGACAGTTGCTCTGTTCTCATGAACTGGACACAGATGTGAAAATGCAGGATAAATATGATGCGATATGAATTGTAATTGTTTGTTCTTTTCTTGTAAAATAGATGATCACAAGATCGCCTTACACTCCGGTAAAAGGAGCCATATTTGTCATCTCTCAACTCACCAAAGTAGGTCCTTAACCTCTCTCAGTTTGTTAATACATTAATCAGCTACATCCTGCTATGAAGTTATAATGAAGTATAATTTTGCATTTAGATTTGTATCCTAAGCAACGACTTATGTAATTTTTATTTCAAGCAAAATAAATTCATACATTATTGTACCTCGACTTTTACTGTAATGTTTTCCCCAAGTACATAAAGGTAGCTGTTTCATTCCACATGTTTGTATGTTTATTATACAGTAAATGTAGCTGATGCATGTTGTAACCGATATGATATTCATTGTTGTCTGCTTCTACACTCTTAAAAATAAAGGTGCTTCAGGATGCCATAGAAGAACCTTTTTGTCTAAATGGTTCCATAACGAACCTTTAACATCTGATGAACCTTTCTGTTTCACAAAAGGTTCTTTGTGGCGAAAGAAGGTTCTTCAGATTATAAAAAGGTAAGAAAGAGATGGTTCTTTAAAGAACCTTTGACTGAATCGTTCTTTGTGGAACCAAAAATGGTTCTTCTATGGCATCGCTTGAAGAACCTTTTTAAGCACCTTTATTTTTAAGAGTGTAGCCCATAAAATCTGAGGTTATGTATTAAGCAATAAT
Source organism: Spinibarbus caldwelli (assembly GCA_039654775.1). Lineage (NCBI taxonomy): Eukaryota > Metazoa > Chordata > Actinopteri > Cypriniformes > Cyprinidae > Spinibarbus > Spinibarbus caldwelli. Next base: position 9,956,359 of record CM077245.1, read on the forward strand.
CAAGAAAAAAGTTAGATATTAGTAAATAATTTTACATTTCTCAAATGACTTATTACATATTTGAGTAACAGATTAAATTGCAAATTGCAAAAGGATTTTTATTTTGATATGTGGTACAGTTTTTGGAGTCAAAGGTAAGTGAGTGTTGACCACAAATAAAAGTGTTAAGAAACTCTTTCATTTAGATCTTTTTCTTTTTCTTTTGCCATTTCCCACAATGAAAGTTTCATCTTCAGGTGGGCAGTTAAATAAACGTCTCCTGAAAGTTCAGTATGGGAGCTGAACATGCATCAACCCTTGAAGTTTCACCCAAGGAGAGACATCCAAAAAACCATTAAAAAAAACAACAACAACAATTTTTATAATATCCATTTATTTATGTATGATTTTATATAATATGTAATTTTATATTAAATATGTTAATAAATATGATTTATTATGTCTGTCTTTTTGTGAGTGGTCATGCATTACATGAGAGGGGTGATAACATTTTGATGTGAAAAATAAAAACAAGCTGCAGTAACAGTAAGAGAATAATTAAACAGTCTGTGTTATCAATTTTTTTGATTAGACATTGATTATCAGCAAATTTATGGATTCCACATACAAAATACTGTGCAATCATTAAAGAAGACTGAATACACTGAACTCTGTGTAAACTGTGGTTATCAGCTGCACTTTTAATGTCAGAGGTGCTGTGCTTAGAGCTTTTACCACTGAGAAAATTACTTTATGGGGACTAATAACATGATGTGATAATAATTACTTTACAGTTTACAGTATGTACTTTTCTATGTATATCTATACAGTGTAAACAGAGAAAAATCACTTCCAGGAAATCAACACAAGTTTAATTTATTCATTAATTATATATATTTCTCATGAATAAATCTATTTTTAAATCCAAGTTTAATCCAAATGATCATTAAAAATTCAAAAACTTTCCACAGTACATGCAAACAATACTTCTTTCTGTAGGCCTAAATGAACTAAAATACTCTCTGTAGCTTCATTCTCACCCCAGGTCAATAGGTGGGTTTGTCTCCTTGTAGGCCTCAGTTTTGGAAGGGCCATCAGAACAGCAGCTTCTACATTTGACAATGTGCATTTTCTCCTTTAGACCATTAACACATGTGCGTATGGCGCTGCGAACGGCAGCTGAGGAAAAGTAAAAGATGATGGGGTCCAAACAGGCGTTCAGAGTGCTAGAGATTAAAGCAAAATGACGCCACCACTTGTTATCACCATGGATGAAACCAACCACGTGTGAGACGTTATAGGGACTGAAACAGATGGTGAAAACCAATAGTGTCCCCACCGCCAACCCAATGGCCCTGAGTCTACGACGTCTTCCCAGATGAGGTAGATTGGAGAGAATTCGTATGAAGTTTATGTAGCAGAAGCAGCAGATGAGGAGGGGTATACAGAAAAGCACGAGAAAAAGCTCCAGACGAGCAGGAAGTAGAATGTTCAGCTGTTCTATGGTGAAGTTATCGTAGCAAATTGTCACGTGAGGATTGGGTTGCAGCTTGCTGTTGCTTGAATTATCACTTGAGGGTATGTATGGCACAATGTACACGATGCTGAGGTTAAGAGATCCCAGAAGCCAGAGGAAGCAGCTTGCAATCACAGCGTTGCGTGGTCGGCGGCCTAGAGCATATCGGATAGGAAACGCAACACCTAGGTAGCGCTCTATGCTAATCGCGGTCAGAAATAACGTGCTGGTGTAGATGGTGGAGAAGAAAAGGAAACTGCTAATGGGGCACAGGTAATATGGCAGGCTCCAGTTCAAGTTGTCAGTGGCCTCCTTCATCTTAAACGGCAGGACCGCGAGGAAGATGAGGTCAGATATTGTCAGGTTTAGCAGGAGAATGTCGATGGGGGTTGGCTTGCGGTACACCTTTCGACAGAAGGTAACGAACGCTAGGATGTTGGCGGGAAGGCCGATCAAGAAGGTAAGGATGTAGACTGACAAGAGAAGCTGGTAGTCTAACTTGGCCATTAGTCCGTACCTCACAGATGGTAAAAAGGTGGTAGAAGCAATGTGCAGAGATCTGAAATAACACAAGTCAATAAGGTACAAAGTAGAGGAATACAGCTTTGCTCTTGTCATTGTCAGAAGGTTAATAATGATGAAAAAGTTTATTGAACCTTTTTAAATAAAATGATAGTGTAGAGAACGCTAAAGATTTTAACCAATGTAAAGCAAATCTAAAGAGCAATTCATAATGTATGCTATAAAATATGTAAAAAGTGATTTTATAACAGGATATTTCTTCAGCTATGGGCATCTTTGGCTTTGTGGACTTATAAAATAAAAATCACCTCTCACTAATTTAATTAGTTTGTAATTACTTTTACGAGCTTTTACTTTTTAACCAGCTTTATCTAGCTTTTTTTATTCTGCAAATGACAGTAGTGGAAATTAATTTTGTTATAAAATGAATGAAAAAAAGTGTTATTTCAAAACTAGCATTTTATTTAACCTAATTAAACAATATTTTCAAACATAATTTGACAAAATTATAACTTAAATGTAAAAGATGCTAAATAAAAGTACTGCTACTGAAAGTCCACCAACTTTAACCCATTTAATCCCACCGGTCAGTGACCGTAAAAAAGATTTTCATTTGTAAAGCTGTAACTGATGTTTTAGTGCACTTCCTGCAAATATGGAAAAAAATAAAGGGTCTCAATTAAATATGTGAAGTTTCACATGGATAGTGCAAATTACGTTTATTTCCTGTTTGCACCTTGAGAAGATGATGGCTGCATCAAAGCTCCAAAACGAAGTAAAGTATGTTAACAAAGAAATGACAAAGAGTTTTGGTACACATTATCTTTAGGGTGTCTAGTATTTATATATGAATTCACATATATTCAGTTTTGTTGAGTGTGGTCGTAGAATGAGTAAACATCTTGATGGTCACAATAGTGACCGGTGAGATAACAGTGAATTTAGGTATACAATATAAATCCAATTGCAGTTGTTAGTGAAAATTGCACTAAAATGTTGCAATGACAAAATATTGCACTAAATTAAAAGTTCAAATGTAACAAACAATTTACAATATTGATGTTGTAATACTGGTAGCACTAATATAAAAATTTTATGATGTGTATCATAAAAAAGTAACAATTTTGAAATATGTTGATGGTTATATATATATATATATATATATATATATATATATATATATATATATATATATATATATGTGTGTGTGTGTGTGTGTGTGTGTGTTTTATTTATTTATTTATTTATTTTTTCTCAGTATTCCTATCAATGTTGTATAAGGGTTTTAATATGCATAATAGTAACCATAGAATGTGATCAAACAGTTTAAAATAGCAGGGGTAAGATACTGTATATAATAATTATGACTGCAGAAATAAGTTAGTTCAGTACACACATTATCCCACCAGTCACAATTGTGACCGACCATAAAACACAATTTTTCACACACTTTTCCAAAAAAATAAAATAAAATAATAAAATAAAAAAATAATTATTGACCATTTCAAAGGGTTACTAATGACACATCATTTGGATATTTTCATGTCTGGGAAAAATTTGGGATTAAACGGGGAATGAATGAACGAATGAATAAATAAATTTTGGGGCAAAATTGCTCTGTGTTGCAGAAATGATGCCACAACTGTGGGACAGTCATATTTTTAAAAAATATTTGTATATATCATTTTGATGCTATAAATATTAGAATTATTTTTATTTAATTCAATCTTTAGATTATAATAGTTTTAATCATCCATTTTATCATGGATTTTCATATTTTAAGATTGAATGTCTGGCTTTGAGACAAGTGTAAAACAATAAAATCAATACATAAAGGGCATTTAAAAATATATAGTTTTAGTATGATCTTTATATATAACAAGAAAAAGTTTAACTTTGAAAAAAAAACATGCCTGAGGTTGAAGAAATGTTATCTGTTTAAAAAGGATAATAAATAAAACAAAAATACTGACCTTCACAACGTAGAAAAATAAGGATCCTCAGCATTTTGTTTCTCCCCAGTTTCACACAAAGTATCCGCAAGCTTCCTTCACTTCTGTTCTAGACATTCTGAATGTGTGATTAGACTACGTGATGGGTGCAACGTCTCAAAACAGTGGAAATTTAATCAATTAAGAGCATAATCTGCAACACTGAGGCTCATCAAACAATGTCTCTTGGCAACCCTGGGAACAGTCAGTGAGAAGAACACAGGAAGTTGTCATAACTGCTGTATATGGGGTATATGAGGCCCCCCAAGAACACTCTTGTCATATGGAACATACTGGAAAGATAAGAAGCAAGTGTTTGTTTTGTGTGTATTTGTGTGTGTACATGGAAATTTGACATTAATTAGAAAGGATTCCAGTGTTAGACCATGGAGAGGACTGGAGTATATCGAGTTTATTTGTGTATCATTCAAATCCAGAATGAAAATTTGCTATATTTATGTTGGATCTTTTCATTTGTTAGTAATGTGTTTGACTAGTGAATCCTTTTCAGCAAATGAATTCTAGATAAAGGATTTTTTAATGAATACATTTTAATTTAACACAGCAAAATATCACAGCTTACTTTGTAACTAAAATATATTTGTTCTAAAGTTAAAGCATTAGTATGTGCTATTTATAAAACAATTTTTTATGAGACTAATTAAAATTTAATTTTACAGCTTCCACCAAAGAGCCTGTTTCCTGTAGTGGTTACTCATTCAATTCAATTCAATTCAAGTTTATTTGTATAGCGCTTTTCACAATACAAATCGTTGCAAAGCAGCTTTACAGGAAATTAAGTTTCCACAATATATTTATATATTGTAGAAACTTAATATATTTGACTTATGGCGAAATTTGGTAGTTCTGTATGTTGTCTGAGGGTATGCTTCATCTGAGGTCCTCTGAAGCTTTGGCATCATCTCTTCTCAGGTGTTCTGGATCCAGACTGAAGCTTGTGTAAATCCTAGTTACCACGGGATGTTAATCCCGTGGCAGAAACAGAGAAACAAATAGAGACATAATTAGCGTAGCTGCTGTTCCAACCAAGCAAAAATGATTTGTTCAATCCAAGCTAAAGAACAATAATGCGTGTTTGATCAGATATAACTGCAGTACAAGATCATGAGATGCATTGTGAATGCTTGGCTAAAGAGATGTGTCTTTAATCTAGATTTAAACAGAGAGAGTGTGTCTGAACCCCGAACATTATCAGGAAGGCTATTCCAGAGTTTGGGAGCCAAATGTGAAAAGGATCTACCTCCTTTAGTTGACTTTGCTATCCTAGGTACTACCAAAAGTCCAGAGTTTTGCGACCTTAGGGAGCGTGATGGATTGTAGCGTGGTAGAAGACTAGTTAAGTACACAGGAGCTAAATCATTAAGGGCCTTATAGGTAAGTAATAATATTTTGTAACTGATGCGGAACTTAATAGGTAGCCAGTGCAGAGACTGTAAAATTGGGGTAATATGATCATATTTTCTTGACCTAGTAAGGACTCTAGCCGCTGCATTTTGGACTACCTGTAGCTTGTTTATTGAAGATGCAGGACAACCAGCTAGCAGTGCATTACAATAGTCCAGTCTAGAGGTCATGAATGCATGAACTAGCTTTTCTGCATCAGAAACAGGTAACATGTTTCGTAGCTTGGCAATGTTTCTAAGATGGAAGAATGCGGTTTTTGTAACATGGGAAATATGATTTTCAAAAGACAAGTTGCTGTCTAATATAACACCCAGATTTTTGACTGTAGAGGAAGTAACAGTACATCTGTCTAGTTGCAAATTATAATCCAAGAGATTCTGTGTACTGTTTTTTGGTCCAATAAGTAATATTTCTGTCTTATCTGAATTTAATAGGAGAAAATTACTGGTCATCCAATCTTTTACATTTTTAACACACTCTGTTAGCTTAGATAATTTAGAAGTTTCATCTGGTCTTGTTGAGATATATAGTTGAGTATCATCAGCATAACAATGGAAACTAATCCCGTATTTTCTAATAATATTACCAAGGGGCAACATATATATTGAAAATAGCAGAGGACCTAGGACAGATCCTTGTGGTACTCCATATTTTACTGGTGATAATTGAGATGACTCCCTGTTTAAATAAACAAAGTGGAAGCGATCAGACAGGTAGGATCTAAACCATCTTAAAGCCTGCCCTTGAATACCCGTATAATTTTGTAATCGATCTATGAGTATGTCATGATCTATAGTGTCGAACGCAGCACTAAGATCAAGTAAAACTAGCAATGAGATGCAGCCTTGGTCTGACGCAAGAAGCAAGTCATTTGTAATTTTAACAAGTGCAGTTTCTGTACTATGGTGGGGCCTGAAACCTGACTGAAATTCTTCATAGAGATCATTTTTTTGCAAAAAAGAGCACAACTGAGCAGATACAACTTTTTCTAAAATTTTAGACATAAACGGAAGATTAGAAATGGGTCTGTAATTTGCTAGTTCATTAGGATCTAGTTGTGGTTTTTTAATAAGAGGCTTAATAACCGCCAGCTTGAATGATTTTGGAACGTGACCTAAAGATATCGATGAGTTAATAATATTGAGAAGCGGTTCTTCTGCTACAGGTAACAACTCTTTCAGTAATTTAGTGGGTACAGGATCTAATAGGCATGTTGTTGGTTTAGATGCATTGATAAGTTTATTTAGTTCTTCCTGTCCTATAGTTGTAAAGCACTGCAGTTTTTCTTTGGGTGCAATGAATGGAGCTGAAGTACTAGACGCTGCAGAATCTACATTTGTTATTGTATTTCTGATGTTATCTATCTTATCAGTGAAGAAATTCATAAAGTCATTACTATTAAATTGTGAGGGAATATTTAGATCGGGTGGCGTCTGTTTATTTGTTAATCTAGCCACTGTGCTAAATAAAAACCTTGGATTGTTTTGGTTATTTTCTATGAGTTTGCGGATATGCTCTGCCCTGGAAGCTTTTAAAGCCTGTCTATAGTTGGACATACTGTTTTTCCATGCAATTCTAAAAACTTCCAAGTTAGTTTTTCTCCATTTGCGCTCAAGTTTACGAGTTTCTTTCTTGAGAGAATGGGTATTACTGTTGTACCATGGCGCAGTACGTTTTTCTCTAACCTTTTTCAATTTGATGGGCGCAACAACTTCTAATGTATTAGAGAAGATAGTGCCCATGTTGCTAGTCATTTCATCTAGTTCATGTGTATTTATGGGTACACAGAGCAGTTGAGATAAATCAGGCAGGTTATTTTTGAATCTATCTTTAGTGGTTGGAACAATAGTTCTTCCTGGACGATAACGCGGAGCCATATAGTTAATATCAGTAATACTCAGCATGCACGATACTAGGAAATGGTCAGTAACATCATCACTTTGAGGTACGATATCTATGTCAGTAAGATCAATTCCATGTGATATAATTAAATCTAGCGTATGATTAAAACGATGAGTGGGCCCAGTGACGTTTTGCTTGACTCCAAAAGAATTTATTAGGTCAGTAAACGCAAGTCCTAACGCATCATTTGTATTATCGACGTGAATGTTAAAATCTCCAACAATTAGCGCTTTATCAACAGTAACCAATAGGTCTGAGAGGAAATCTGCAAATTCTTTTAAGAAATCTGTATACGGCCCTGGCGGTCTATACACAGTAGCCAGAGCAAGAGACAGGAGAGATTTCTTTTGCATATCTGACAGTGTAACATTAAGCAGAAGCAATTCAAATGAGTTAAACCTGTATCCTGTTTTCTGGGTAACATTGAGAATATCACTATATATTGTTGCAACACCGCCTCCACGGCCAGTCTGACGGGGCTCATGCTTATAACAGTAGCTTGGTGGAGTAGACTCATTTAGACCAATATAATCATTTGGTTTGAGCCAGGTTTCAGTCAAGCAGAGCACATCAAAACTATTATCTGTGATCATTTCATTTACAATAACAGCTTTGGGTGCGAGTGATCTAATGTTTAAGAGCCCAAGCTTTAAAAATTGCTTTTGTTTATTTGTTTTGCATTTTTCTGGTTTAATCACGATTAGATTATTTCTAGATCCTGCATTAAATTTATATTTATATTTTGGCTTCACTGTTCGGGGAACAGACACAGTCTTTATAGCTTGGACAGCACAAGTATTTCTATCATTTAAGTGGGTAGAACAAAAGTCATCATAGCAGTTATTTGTGAATGGTCTTACTAGTCAGATGGAGCGTAGAGTCCTGGAGATGTTGTCCGACAGGAGTTCTGCTCCGACTCTGCTGGGGTGCAGGCCATCAGCGCGGAAAAGCCTAGGACGCTCCCAGAAAAGATTCCAATTATTAACAAAGAGCAGTTTCTGTTCTTTACACCATGACAATAACCACTCATTTAAAGCAAAAAGTCTACTGAACCTTTCGTGTCCTCGTCGATACGTGGGAAGCGGTCCAGACACGATGATCGTCGCCGCGGGTGATGCGCTGCGCACCGTCTCGATCAGGCTCCTGAAGTCCGTCTTCAGTGTCTCCGTCTGCCGCAGCCTGGTGTCGTTCACCCCCGCGTGCAGCACGATCGCGCTGATGCTCTCGTCGTCCTTCAGGATCGCGGGTATCTGCGCAGAAACATCGAGAACACGAGCGCCAGGGAAACAGTGAGTGTGTGCTTTACCTTCAGCTAACGTAGCACGGACGTGCCGGACGATGGAGTCTCCGACGATCACAGCGTCGCGTTCCGTCTCGCGGAGGGGGGCGAAGCGGTTCCGGGTGGAGATCTCGAAGACCGGAGGCGGCGGAGGGGGAGAGGTCCTCGCCCGGGGCCTGGCTCGCGTCTTCCGCTGCTGCTGCACCCAGGGTCCGTGGTGTCCCGGCGCCGGAGTGAAAGACATCTGGGAAGATCGCGTCCTGGGTGCACAGGATCTGTGCAGAGAAACACACGGAGTAGAGGTGGTGGGAGTGTTAGCGGCGCGCTGTATACTTACCCCGGACTTGTGAGCGTCAGCCCGGGATGTTTCCAGCGCGGCTCTCCGCTCTCTCAGCTGGGCCTGCTTCTCCACCAGCTCACGGATCTGCTTCTCCACGGCCTCCAGCTCCAGCTGCACCGAATGTAGCTCGAACGTGTCCTCGCCTGCACTCAAAGGTAGACACACATCCGCCATTTAAGCAAGTAGCAGTGAGTAAAACGATGGTAATGTGTGTGAATAGAGTATTAGCAATGGAAGCGAGATTAGCGGCAACCTTCCTTGGTTGCCGCTAATGCAACCACGCTGGCGATGCTAACGGGCTATAAGCTAATAGCGGACTCTGGAAATCAAAATAAAACTAGTGATAACAAGGCGCTTTGATTGTTTTTGTTGTAGAATACGATAGGGGATATATTCACACGTTATAGAAACGAAAATGATGGTGTGTAAAATAGATTTCAGGATTAGAAAATAGTCGATAAAGAATTAACTTGACGGAGCTCAAACTCAAACACGCAGCAGCAACAAACAGGAAGTCACGTCAACACAGTGTCATTCCTGCTCCTGAATAATGTGCTTCCTGTGGAGTTTTGTTCCACACCTGGCTGTAATTTTCAGGTAAATTTAGTGATCTTGTTATTTAAATTTAAATGATTCAGTGGCATTTAATTACAGTCAGAACTAAACTCCGCAGGAAATGGGCTCTATAGGAACAGGAAGTATTGCTCTATTGCTATAGCTTAAAGGGATAGTTAAACCCCAAAATGAAAATTCTTTTGTAATTTACTTAACCTGCCCTAATTTTGTTATAAGCCTGTATAACTTCTTTCTTCTGCAGAACACAATATTGTGGTACGTAGATATTTTGAATAATATATTAGTAGCCTTACCTAACAGTTTTTGTATGGACAAAAGTCAAATAAAATAAAATAAAATAAATTGCTTATAACCTTAATATCTTTTAAAAAACTCCTTAAGGCCCATTCACACCAAGAATGATAACTATAAAGATAGCCTAACTATATTAGCGCACACACCAGCAGACGATATCGTCTGTTTTTTCCAGCGCACGCTCTTTCTCAAGCTCGTTATAGCAGGATTGATTTTCATTGGGTGTCAATGTTTTTATCATTCAAACACTGGAAAAAAATTAATCAATAAAAATCGTTCTGAAAGTGATTCCAAAGATATTGTTTCTCTGTGCCTTTATTGTTATAGCTGTGGTATGGACTTGGCTATTCTTTAATATTAAGAACTATTTTTAGAACCATCTTTATCGTTATCTTTATAGTTATTGTGCTTGGTGTGAACAGGCCTTTACACTAATTTTGGGCCTCTATAACAGAAAAATGTAAACAAAACGATAGCCATTTTCATTTTGAGTAAATGTAGACAAATACCCACGTGATAGTTTGTGGTTTGCAATAAGGCACTACCCAGGAAAGATCAGAGAACAGATAAACATGCATGTTAAAAGTTACTGTTTAAAATGAGAGGGAAGCCTAAGCAGCAACCTGAAAAGTTTAGGTGAGTATTTAAAAGTCTTAAAATTTATTTAGATGTTTTTGAAAATATGTTGTACTGGAATGCACCAGTTTTACTTATTTATTGTGGTGAAAATGAAAAACTATAAAAACACAAGTGCTAACTGTCACTTTTACTAAACATCTCCAAAGTATGTACTAAAATATAAAATGCTTTCTTGAAATAACATTGTTATATACAGGTGCATCTCAATAAATTAGAATGTCATGGAAAAGTTCATTTATTTCAGTAATTCAACTCAAATTGTGAAACTCGTGTATTAAATAAATTCAATGCACACACAGACTGAAGTAGTTTAAGTCTTTGGTTCTTTTAATTGTGATGATTTTGGCTCACATTTAACAAAAACCCACCAATTCACTATCTCAACAAATTAAAATGCTTCATAAGACCAATAAAATTTTCATAAGACCAATGTAATTTTTAGAGAATTGTTGGCCTTCTGGAAAGTATGTTCATTTACTGTATATGTACTCAATACTTGGTAGGGGCTCCTTTTGCTTTAATTACTGCCTCAATTCGGCGTGGCATGGAGGTGATCAGTTTGTGGCACTGCTGAGGTGGTATGGAAGCCCAGGTTTCTTTGACAGTGGCCTTCAGCTCATCTGCATTTTTTGGTCTCTTGTTTCTCATTTTCCTCTTGACAATACCCCATAGATTCTCAATGGGGTTCAGGTCTGGTGAGTTTGCTGGCCAGTCAAGCACACCAACACCATGGTCATTTAACCAACTTTTGGTGCTTTTGGCAGTGTGGGCAGGTGCCAAATCCTGCTGGAAAATGAAATCAGCATCTTTAAAAAGCTGGTCAGCAGAAGGAAGCATGAAGTGTTCCAAAATTTCTTGGTAAACGGGTGCAGTGACTTTGGTTTTCAAAAAACACAATGGACCAATACCAGCAGATGACATTGCACCCCAAATCATCACAGACTGTGGAAACTTAACACTGGACTTCAAGCAACTTGGGCTACGAGCTTCTCCACCCTTCCTCCAGACTCTAGGACCTTGGTTTCCAAATGAAATACAAAACTTGCTCTCATCTGAAAAGAGGACTTTGGACCACTGGGCAACAGTCCAGTTCTTCTCCTTAGCCCAGGTAAGATGCCTCTGACGTTGTCTGTGGTTCAGGAGTGGCTTAACGAGAGGAATACGACAACTGTAGCCAAATTCCTTGACACGTCTGTGTGTGGTGGCTCTTGATGCCTTGACCCCAGCCTCAGTCCATTCCTTGTGAAGTTCACCCAAATTCTTGAATCGATTTTGCTTGACAATCCTCATAAGGCTGCGGTTCTCTCGGTTGGTTGTGCATCTTTTTCTTCCACACTTTTTCCTTCCACTCAACTTTCTGTTAACATGCTTGGATACAGCACTCTGTGAACAGCCAGCTTCTTTGGCAATGAATGTTTGTGGCTTACCCTCCTTGTGAAGGGTGTCAATGATTGTCTTCTGAACAACTGTCAGATCAGCAGTCTTCCCCATGATTGTGTAGCCTAGTGAACCAAACTGAGAGACCATTTTGAAGGCTCAGGAAACCTTTGCAGGTGTTTTGAGTTGATTAGCTGATTGGCATGTCATCATATTCTAATTTGTTGAGATAGTGAATTGGTGGGTTTTTGTTAAATGTGAGCCAAAATCATCACAATTAAAAGAACTAAAGACTTAAACTACTTCAGTCTGTGTGCACTGAATTTATTTAATACACGGGTTTCACAATTTGAGTTGAATTACTGAAATAAATGAACTTTTCCACGACATTCTAATTTATTGAGATGCACCTGTATTATTTCATTTCCATTTAGTTTGTTGAAGTACTAAAATGACTCAAATTAAATATAACTAAAACTTAATAGAAAAACCTATACAGACATAATAATAAAAAAACTAATAAAATGACAAACATTATTCCAACTTTGACTAAAATTAAAATAGATAACAAATACAAATCAGTTTATCAGTACTCCTAAAAAAAAATAACACTGAGCCAAACACACATGCAAGTAGTAGGAAAGAGGAGAAATAAAAAGCAATACTTATGTCCTTTGCCGGTGTCCCTGCCCGGTGGAGTCGCACATCTTTACCCTCTTCGGTCTTCACATGACCGCTGCCGCGGTAAACTAAGTTTTTTTATACCCGTCTAACAAAATACTAATTGAATTCAGCTGAACACACTCCTGTAAAAAATAGTCTACTATTTAAAAAATTATAAAATTACTATAAAAGGTCATCTGTTAAATAAAACTGCATATTTATGAAGTTTTGATAAATTCGCAATTGTTTTTTTTTTATGTGAAAAAAATACTAAACTAAAATATTATTTTAAAAAACCGAACTTTTATGGTTATTCACAGTTACAGGTTTGCCATGTTATTTTACATAGAACATGTACATTTACGGTATATTTCTGTAATTTTAAAAAAATTTCAAAACTGTAAAAAATACCAAAAAATTCTGTAAAATTACAGATTTTTTTTTTTTTTTTACAGTGTAGGCTGCCATTATAAGGTGAGTGAGACGTGAGTTACATTGCAAATCTTATTATTACGATGAAATAACATAAAATACGCATTTAATATAACCAAATTACATTTATTTTCAAAATAAACATCACAACAGACATTTAGCACTTTAAAATAAGACAATTTAGATTAATTAAATTAATAACACACACACGCACACTTGGATGTATTATTTACACTTTTATATTAAATGAAAGCATGATATTTATTTACAGATTTGTATAGCTTATTAGACTATGTCATCATACCAGAAATCGCATAATATGTGCATACTGTTGTATGACGCTGCAGGGTGTTCTGAAGGAACGCATTGTCAAGTGAAGTGAACTTCAACAGATATCCTGAACTAGGAACAGTGAACACTTTATACCCTGACAATCTGAACACAGTTTAGGGCTGTCACAAAGATCGGTGTGATGCTCTCAGGTCAGTTTTTTTTTTTTTTCATACATTTTTCAAGGAATAGGATCCTTTTCTGCTTATCCCTTATGAAAAAGTTTATTCAATATTAGTAAACTTCTTTTAAACTAAAAATAGAACTTTCAGTAATACTTTCAGTCTACTTTTTATGTACTTCTCAGAAAAGTGCTTTATGTACTTCTCAGAAATATACTTAAAATGACATTTAAGTATACTTGACTTATACTTAGAAAAAGTTTAAATTTATTTGAGCTATACTTGTGCTTCGAGAATCCATGTTTTCATTGTTATACGGTAGAGGGGGGTATTGCATATCTTCTGTACGTAATTTCCAAACCACAAGCGAAGACACCAGATGCTTTCACACCTAATCTAACATGATCATCAGACATAAAACAGCATCAAAACTTTGTAACGTTATGGAATAAAATGTTGACCCTTAAAGAGGTAATAATGATTGTCAAGATTTGGGGTGTTGATCGACTTTCTACGAATCTACGTTTTGATTATCATTCTGAATCCAATTCATTGTCTTTTTCAGCTTTTTGATTAAAATGTTGTTTGTTTATTTATTTATTTATTTATTTTTTATAAAACTTACCCACATTCAGGTGTTTATAAAAAAGAATGCATGAAGCTAGAATAAAATGTTATTGTTTACAAGCAGATATCATGTTCTTTCTTTTTGATGTTTTGCATGTTCAGATTTTCATATAACAAAATATATACAAATTAATAAATAGGGACATAGTGTTCTTTAAGTGTGATGTAAAGTTCACCTAAAGAACACTTATGAGTGTACTTGCAGTATAAAACTACTAAACTAGTACTTTACTGAGACTATACTTCAAAGTGTACTAAAAATGCTACAAGTATTTAATTAGTAAACTATCAGTATACCTATAAGTTCACTTTTAGTGTAGTTGCAGAACAAACTATAAACAGAGGTAAACTAGTTGTGTACTCAAAGTTTACTACTGTTATACTTAAAGTAAACTTAAAAGTGTACTTTTATATACTAGAAAGTGGGCCAATTTAGTCCCAAGGAGCACTGAAATAGTACACTTACAAGTATACTACAAGTACACTGATATTTGTACACTTACTACATAAAGTATACTTAAATATATACTTGAACTTTACTTAAGTTTACTTAATTAAATAAACTTGAAGTATACTTCTTTTTGGTAAGGGATAATATAAAAACGTGTGGAGCGTAAGTGAACTGTAGCTTACAATATGATGCAATACAATACATTTGTTTCGCGTAATGTAGACATTAGAAGACATTTTGGTGATACCATTCTTAAGTTTACAACAAAAATTGCTTTAAATAGGCATAAAACTCCACAAGGTCTTTGCACATACTTTGATGGCCCTTCTCATCTCCTTAGAGATACAGAAAAATATAATAGGATCAAAACATGTGTTTAAAGTGCTCAGCATTAAAGCTTTCATGCGCCAATTAGGATTTTCTTTTTTGATGAAGCCCACTATGTGTGATGCATTGTAGGGTGCAAAACTAATGGCAAACACAAGGAGAGTCCCCACTACCAGTCCAACCACCCGGAGTTTACGCTGTTGCTTGATGAGGGGACACTTTATCATAATACAAACTAAACTGATGTAACAGAAGCAGCAGATAAGGAGGGGTAGAAGGAAAAACACCACTACTATACTCAGACGCACTGGGAGCAGTTCTCTCAGCTGTTTCGCTGTAAAGTTACTGTAACATCTCTGAGGTTCTGCCATCAGATGGTGCTTAATAGTGGTGTTGTCCGCCTCATCAGAATCTGAATATGCTGCCTTGTAAGGAAATATTGAAGTTACTGTAACAAGTACCCAGATGCCAACACATATAATTATTGTATAAATGATCCTCTTTGGACTTTTATACTTAACTGGAAATGCTACACACACATAGCGCTCAGCGCTAATTGCTGTCAAGAACAGGCTACTGCAATAGAGAGGAGGAAAGAACATCAACACACTGAAGCGGCACAGGATATAGGGCATGTTCCAAACCATGTTGTCTGCAGCCTCTTTCATCTTGATTGGCAGGAAGGTGAGGAAGATGAGGTCAGAGACAGTGAGGTTCAACATGAATATGTCAATGGGGATAGGTTTACGGTGAATCTTGCAAATACATGAGCAGAGCCCCAGCACAGTATTAGGAAAACCAATCAGGAATGCGATGATATAAATGGCGAGAAACACTGTCGAATCTTCTGACATTGTTGTCGGCCTGTGGTAAAGTTTTCACTTTACTGTAGAAAACAACCCCGTGAGTTCTTTCAAACAGCACCTGTAATATATAAACACACACACTTTTGAGATGTATTTTCTTAGATTTTTTAATATTATGAATGACTAGAATTAATAGATAATAATAAAGATAATAAAAACCTTTATTTAGAACTTACCAAAAGCTATTTCTCTGTATTTTTAGTAGATAAAATCAATGGACTCTTTTGAAATGTGTTTCCGTAACGTACACCTGGATGGCATAGATACAGTAAACCGTAGTATGATTTGCATTCTGTCATATTATGAAAACATGTTTAGAATTGAGCCACTGTTTTTTTTCTTTCCTTTTTACAGTTGCACAGATGTAATCATTATGAACTGTTAGTATGGTCAGAGCAGCATAAAAATTCTTTAGAATGCTTTCTTTCTTTTTTTCTTTCTTTCTTTATTTTGGCTGAACCTTAAATGGCTTTTCCATTAGATGACTTTATATTGATTCCATCATCTGTGTGCCAAGATCAAACTGCTGAGAGCAGAGCAAAATGCTGTATTGTGAATACAAAACTAAAACTGTTCCAATCAAAAACATAAATGAAAAGAGAGAATTCAAAATGTTAATTTTGATCTTCATACAATCAGGTTTAGGTATTTTTAATTAATAATTAAATATAAAATTCTAATGCATATATAATAAATAACAATTAATGGGGAAAGTTAATGTGAAAGTAAAATGTGAGAAAATCATTGCGAATCAGCAGGGTAAAATTGTTGCACTGCTATCATTTTGTAGTTGTAAATAACTATATATATATATATATATATATATATATATATATATATATATATATATATATGTTTAGTAAAAGTGACAGTTAGCACTTGTGTTTTTATAGTTTTTCATTTTCACCACAATAAATAAGTAAAACTGGTGTATTCCAGTACAACATATTTTCAAAAACATCTAAATAAATTTTAAGACTTTTAAATACTCACCTAAACTTTTCAGGTTGCTGCTTAGGCTTCCCTCTCATTTTAAACAGTAACTTTTAAGGTGCGTGTTTATCTGTTCTCTGATCTTTCCTGGGTAGTGCCTCATTGCAAACCACAAACTATCACGTGGGTATTTGTCTACATTTACTACCACAGCTATAACAATAAAGGCACAGAGAAACAATATCTTTGGAATCACTTTCAGAAGGTTTTTTTTTTTTTTTTTCCCAGTGGATGAATGATAAAAACATTGACACCCAATCAAAATCAATCCTGCTATAACAAGCTCGAGAAAGAGTGTGCGCTGGAAAAAACAGATGATATCGTCTGCTGGTGTGTATGCTAATATAGTTAGGCTATCTTTATAGTTATCATTCTTGGTGTGAATGGGCCTTAAGGAGTTTTTAAAAGATATTAAGGTCATAAGCAATTACTAGACATCATTGTGGTCCTACAGTGACATTTGTGTTAACATGTAGGATCTAGCGGTGTACACATAAAAAAATAAATAGCCTAATTATAATATTACATGCTGCATCAATTCATTATTTCTATACACAAAAACTGCACCAGGAAAATGAAATAGTACCAGAGAATGTAAGAGCAATTTAATTTATATTTACAATACAGTGCCCATGTTAAACATTTTTACACATTTACATTATACATCTTATAGTACAAATAATAATTACAGAATAACTGTTTCACAGAATAGTTACAAATTAAGCACATGGGTCATCAATACTGATCTGTTGTTCAGATTTGGATGAAATAAAAGAATATACACAGATTATCCATAGAACTGCTTCAAAGAAAGCATTCTCATCCAATATCTTTAATAAACACCAAAACATTATCTCACAGCTCATATCCTTTCCTTAAAAGATTGATGAGGTTGCCAGAAAGTTCAAGCAAGAAGATCAAGATGTAGACCAACAATGAGATGAAGCTGGACGTAGTCAACTCCATGTCAGATCAGTTAGCTCACCTAGATCAGTTAAAAAATCTCAGAAGTCTTAGGTCTCAATGCTCTGAATTTTGGCATTTCTTTCTAATGACTAGCAAATTCAAAAGTTTTTGTTTCTCTTAACTTGATGGACTTAAACTTGTATTTTTATATCATTCAAGTACTAATATTCTCTATGTAGTAGCGATAGACCAACTCTTATGAGATTAGAGACAATTAGAATCTGTTGATGTTTAATACACAGTGTCTTTGTCACGGTTGAGCTCTGTGGCAGGACGAAGAATGAGGAGACGAGAGGTAAACTTCAAAATAATCAGTCTTTAATCCACAATCCAACAGGGGTAACACAAGGCAGGGAGAGACTCACAAGAACACAATGCCAGACTTAGGAAAACACAGGGCTATTAAAACCAGGGGCGCCGCTAGCAATTTTGGGCCCTTTGAAAGAATATGAGGTTGGGACCCCTACCGCACCAAACATACACAATATTGCCCAAAGTATTGGGACACCCCCTTCTAATGAACAGGTTTGACTACTTTAGTAATTTCCATGAGTGCAAATCTTAATGTTTAAGCATATAATGATATTCTAGGGAATTGTGTGCTTCTAATTTTATACCAATAGTTTGGACAGGACACTCCCCCCCCCCCCCCCCCCCCACAAAATTTGACGAAACCATGCAGTGAATGGGAGGGACATAATTTCGCCGGAGATGCAGAAATAAGTTGTAATTTTGTTTTATTTGTAACTCTTTGGTAGATACATTTATAATTTCTATTACATTACTACTACTACTACTACTGTTACTACTAATAAAACAGATCTCTGGGGGCCCCAAAAGTGTGTGGGCCCTTAGAATCCTCCTAACTTTTCCCCCCTTAGTGGCACCCCTGATTAAAACACAGGGAATGTAATCAAACACAGGTGGGACTTAATTAACTAATAATGAAACAATAAAGACAGGAACAGGAACATAACCAAATATGGGCATACATGAGGGAAAACTAGGGCAAGGGGAGCACATGAGACAGAAAACCACACAAGACAGGACACAAGCCTGACAGTCTTGGTGCCCTGGATATTGATATTTTGTTGTTTTTAATTGTTTTTAAACAGTGTAGATGATTACATTGTGATAATGCAATTGTTTTGCATATTCATAGACACAAATGTCTATGGCAAGCCACAGTCTCTTCTAAATACTTCAAATATTTATGTGCACAACAACATAAACCTCTTTGAATAGGCATAAAACCAAATTAAAGCATTTGCACAAACACTGATTGCCTTTCTCATCTCCTTAGAGATACAGAAAAATATAATAAGATCAAAACATGCATTTAAAGTAGTCGGCATTAAAGCTTTCATACGCCAGCTTGGATTTTCTCGTCTGATGTAGCCAACTATGTATGATGCACTGATAGGAGTGTAACAAACTGTGAACACAAGGAGTGTCCCCAAAACCAGTCCAATCGCCCGGAGCCTGCGACAACGGTTAATGAGAGGAAGCTTCAACAAAATACGAATGACACTGATGTAACAGAAGCAGCAAATGATTAAAGGTGTACAGCTTAATAGCACAAGAGCAGCCAGGCGTATTTTAAGCAGTTCTCTCAGCTGTGTTGCAGTGAAGTTACTGTAACATCTCTGAGGTTCTGTCACAAGAGGGCGCTGATTGGTAGTGTTGTGTATTTCAGAATCTGTGTATGTGGCCTTGTAAGCAAATACTATTAGTGCTGTAACAAGCGCCCAGATGGTGACACATATTGATATTGCGTAGATGTTTCTCCTTTGACTTTTATACTTAACTGGAAATCGTATACAAACATAGCGCTCAGCACTTATTGCTGTCAAGAACAGGCCACTGGAATAGAAAGGAAGAAAGAACATGAACATATTGAAGTGGCACAAGATATAGGGCATGTTCCAAACCATGTTATCTGCAGCCTCTTTCATCTTGACAGGCAAGAAGGTGAGGAAGATGAGGTCAGAAACAGTGAGGTTAAACATAAATATGTCAATGGGGATAGGTTTGCGGTGAATCTTGCGAATACATGAGCAGAACGCCAGCATAGTATTAGGAAAACTAATCAGGAATGTGATGATATAAATGACGAGAAACACTGTTGAATCTTCTGACATTGTTGTCGTCTGTTGGTAAAGTTCTTTGCTTTAGAAAACCAGTCCTGCAGGTTCTTCTTAAGACACCATCTGTAATACATACACACACATATTTTAGATGTATTCTCATAGGTTTTATCAGTATTGTAAAAAACTATTTAAAGTACCAGCTGTTGTGATTTTATCTGGGACCAATAATTATTTCTCTATTATTCGTCTTGATAAAATCAATGGGCTTCTACGCAGTTCCATAACACACTCTAGCCACCTGGACAGCATGGATACAGCAAACTGTATGAGTTGCATTTTATCATGCTATGAAAACATGTTTAGAATTGAGTCGCTGTTGCAATTCTTCTGTGCAATCAAGTCTGTGTAGCTGCAAAATAGCACAAAAAAAGCCTGTAGCTACTTAAAGGGGCCATGAACTAAGAAATCAAATTTCCCTTGATCTTTTGACATAACACGTCAATGTACTATAAATTTATTTTTGTTTTTAAAATATCATTTCAGTCAGGCTATTTGTGACCCTGGACCACAAAACCAGTCATAAGGGTCAATTTTTTAAAAATTAAGATTTATACATCATCTGAAAGCTGAATAAATAAGTTTTCCATTGATCTATGGTTAGGATATGACAATATTTGGCCGAGATACAACTATTTGAAAATCTGGAATCTCAGGGTACAAAAAAATCAAAATACTGAGAAAATCACCTTTAATGTTGCCAAATGAAGTTCTTAGCAATGCATATTACTAATCAAAAATTAAGTTTTGATATATTTACAGTAGGAAATTTACAAAATAATTTTCATGGAACGTGAAATTTACTTAATATTCTAATGATTTTTGGCATAAAAGAAAAATCGATCATTTTGACACATACAATGTGTTTTCGGCTATTGCAACAAATATACCTGTGCTACTTAAGACTAGTTTTGTGGTCCAGGGTCACATTTATATAATTTAATAGCCTATTTCTATATTCAGAACTTTATATTTAAAACATTGATCTCATAACATTGTTATTATGATTTTGAATGCATTCATGCCACCTCTGAGCCTCTTTAAACAGTCTGTAAATAGGCCACTTTTGTGTTCTTCTGTGCCACCTCTATAGTGCAAAGATTAATTTTGTTGATATTGATTTCATTTGATGGGTAACTTATGCTTCCTGATTGTGTCTTATTATCTTATTATTCTAACTGAATGTATTGTTTAAAAAAATTAAAAGTTTATAAATATAATTACACAGGGTGCCTTTGATCTTGATACCTAAAAACACATGTGGTTTAGAGGAAACATTAATTAAGTTTAATATTATTATAGATTATAAAGGTTTTTATAATTAAATAAATCTGAAAGGTTACCCCCAACTTAGAGTCCCCACACACTCTTAAAAAAAAAAAAAGGTGCCAGGAAGAACCGAAAAGGGGGTTTCGCGGCGATGCCATAGAGGAAACATTTTTTGGTTCCCTGAAGAACCATTTTGTGAAAGGTTCTTTAAAGAACCAGTGTTTTTCTTGGTGCCATAAAGCACATTGTCTGGTACTACAAAGAACCCTTTTTAAAGGTTCTTCAAAGAACCACTGATAAATAGGTTCTTTATGGCCCCATTCCTTCCAGATCAATATCCTTGCATTTATCATACTATAAATTTTCTTTAATAGGATTGTTCATGAAATAATTTTGAAAAAAAAAAAAAAAATCCAGAAGTAACAAGACTTGACAAGATGTATGATTAAAATGTTTATTGCATTTACAGTATACATCAATGCAGTATACATCATACCTCAATACTGTGTATATGTGTTTAATAGGGATGTGCACAAGTACTAGAGTACTCAGACTTGACAATGATTGATAATTTTTTAAAGTTACTGCAATCATCGTTTTCATGATCACTCATCGCTGTCAAGTCTGAGTACTCAATGATCACCTGACTTTATATATTTCTCTTTTTCTGATTGGTTATGGCAGCATTTTGGGTGGTACCTGAGCTCTGACTAGTTAATGTTAGGACAGCATGCTATCCAGACAAAATCAAAACCACCAGTACTTGAAATGAAAAATTTACAAAAATGCCCATCCCTAGTGTGTAATACAGTGAATACAGCAGGTTAATGTCAGTACCCCCATCATCCACTAGTATGTTCTTTTTCATCCTGTGGAAACCGCCACTGGTGGGTCAAAGAGTTCCCGCTTTCACAGTCCTTTTGATGAATGGTTGAGACTGGGAACATAGGATCCTGTTACAAAAAAAAAAAAAAAAAAAAAAGACACTTTCATTAGTTTCTTAATTTTCATAGGTTTAGCACAGGTACAATGATGCAAAATGACAAACAAAGATAATGGAAAGATATTTTTAAGCTGAAGAGCAGTAAGAATAGAAACAAAATCAAAATAAGTCAAAGAATTTTGAAAGTTCATCCATCCATCTATTCACTCTCCAAACCACTTATCCTCTGTAGGGTCGTGGGGGCTGAAGCCTATCCCAGCATCTTGGGCCACAAATGCATCCAATTAATGGTATTTAAGCAATATAAGCACTAGGTAACAATGTTATACAGTAGCTGTCAAAATTTTGGAAATATTAAAATGTTTTTGAAAAAAAACAAACAAACAAACAAAAATCTCTTCTGCTCACTAAGTCTGCATTTATTTAATCAAGAATACAGAGAAAATAGTAATATTGTAAAAAATCATTACAAATTAAAAGAACTGTTGTCAATTTTAATATACTGTAAATAATAATTTGTTCCTGTGATAAAACGCTGAATTTTCAGCATCATTACTCTAGTCTTCAGTGTCACATGATCCTTCAGAAATCATTTTAATATGCTGATTTGCTGTTTTTTATTTATTTTTCTTTTAAAATAATTTTACATTTCTTATTCTTAAAACAGTTGAAAATAGTTTTTGCTTTTTAACATTTTTTGTGGAAATGTTGATACCTTTTTCAGGATTCAGTGATGAATAGAAAGAACAACAAACAGCATTTATTAAATTTATTAAATAGAATAGAAATCTTTTCCAACATTATAAATGTCTTCACTGTTACTTCTGATAAATGTAATCCCTTGATTAATAATATTAATTTCTCTCTTTTTTTTACCACAAATGTATTAATTTATCTCTTTTCTTACCACAAATGTTTGAATGGTATTGTTTCTATAAAAATGTTGTCATGAATCTGGTCCATGGACTTACATCTGCTTGCCACCAGAGGTCACTCTTCCATTACATTGACTCACACACTACACAGACTCTTACATTTCACTCCGGACCACATTTCCCAGCAGCAATTTCACTAATCACACGCTCACACAATCACACACCCTACATAAGCTTTGGACTTCCTCGTTCTAATCGCCGAGTATTGTTATGCGTTTATCACTCTCCTAGTGTTAGCTGCGATACGGAGCCAGTTTCTAGTTTTCTTAGTCTAGTCTTAGTCTTGCCTTGCCTGTTTTTTTCGGACTCTGTTTGCCCCTGCCTGGATTATTTCTGTGTACCTGGATTATCTCTCTGCCTTGCCCTGTTGGATATTGTTCACCAATCGAAGACCCACGCTTGCCCTAGGATTACTCTTTGTCTTGCCTGTATTGTACCTGTTTTGCCATTTCATGAACCTTGCTTGTTTTGTGACCACGACCCTGAATAAAAGCTTTGCACATGGATCCACACGTCTCACGTCTTGTTCGCCCTGTTTCAAATGTTAAGCAGCAAAAACTGTTTTCAACATTGGTAATAATCAGAAATGTTTCCTGAGCTACAAATCAGCATATTAGAATGATTTCTGAAGGATCATGTGACACTGAAGACTGGGGTAATGATGCTGAAAATTCAGCTTTGATCACAGCAATCAATTACATTTTAAAATATATTCACATAGAAAAGAGGTATTTTAAATTGTAATAATATTTTACAATATTTCTGTTTTTACTGTAATTTTAATCAAATAAATGCAATGAGCAGAAGTCTTACATAAAAAAAAAACATGTTCAAAAAAACATTTAAAAATCATACTAATCTCTAACTTTTGAACAGTAGTGTATGTTTGAGGATTTACTTACAAGTCATATGGTTCATAGCGCCTTAGAGATGTTGTCCAACAGGAGGTCTGCTCCAACTCTGCTGCACGGCCATCAGCATAGAAGAATCTAGAAACATAACATGCCATTTATCACATAGCCAACAATATTTAGTATACAGGCAGGATTATTTAAAGAAAGCAAGCTAGAGCAGAAGTGAAATGCAGAAAATAAAATAAAATAGTTTATATATATATACAAGTTTCAATAAACCATTGACAAACTGACAGCAAACCCTTTACAAAGCTATCAAAACCTCTCATCTACACATAAAGATGTGATTAAAAGCCCAAACTCTCTTAAACAAGCTCAAGCTATAGAGTTAGCTTACCTCGCCTGAAAACAGTTAAGATGCTAACTGACTTTTTCGAAGTTTTCTGTGAAGTAAATATTCAACAGAAACGTGTCAGTTACATGTAAGAAAGTGTCTGGAACAGTTGTATGTGATATTTGTGGGATTTTAGGGACTAAACTCACCTGAAAGCAGTGAAAACAGCAGCGAGAGACGGAGATTTACAGTTTGTCAGTTGGTGTTGTCGCCCCGTTTCCATGGTAACTCCCTCCGCTGCTGCGTTTGAATTCAGAGCGCATGCCACTGATCTATATATATATGTTCTCTATTATAGATCAGTGGCGCACGCCCATTAAAACACGTCAAAGTCAGGCAGCATTTGCATAAATAAACCTCTAGAATTAGAACACTACATAAACAACTTAAAATCACATTAAATCTTTATTAAATCGTGAATTTAACCAATTCATAGGTGCAAAATAGATAGAGGGACAAAGTGGCACTTTTATATTTTAAGATTTTGTATCACTCAGCCTTTTTATTTCATTTTAAAACATGATTGCAGTATTTTTTTAAACTAAACTTAATTAACTAGCCTAATAATTTTTTGAGTCATGCAAAACAGCATTAAAATAGATAATAGATATAAAAGGATCTACTGGTCTTTTTTAATTAATAAACACCACAACACTATTTATATAACTCCAAATTAATACTTTTTATTACACTATAATTGAATGCAACTAATAGAAAATGAGTTTGGAATGAGTTCTGGACCAGACAGGACAGTTTAGCTCACCTGATCTCTCTTTCCAGAAATAAAAATATTTACAACATGATGAGTGTGAAGAACCATTAAATAGTCTCTGGGAATCTTTCTGTGCTACAAAGAACCTTTTGTGCAATGGAAAGGTTCTTTGGATATTAAAGGTTCTTCATGGGACCATACACCCTGCCAAAGAACCATTAAAGGACCTTTTTTTTTTAAGAGTGCAGCTGCCCTAAACTAACAGTATGGTCATTACCAAAATCACTTTTTATGTTTCTGTAAAGGTTAATCCAACAGTATGATTTAATTTCTTTAGTCACAGTAGTGTTTCTAATGTTAAAATTTACAATTTACTGTTTTACTATATATGAGGTTATTTATTTTTTATTATTATTATTAATATTTTATTTTTTTATTTTTTTATTTTTTAGTATGATGTATTGAATTTCTGGTTGGGAACTGAAGCATATAGCACCCCCCATTTATTTGTAATTATTAATTAAATATAACATTCTGATGCATATATGATCAATTACATAATTAATGATGAACCTTAAGGTGAAAGCAAAATGAGAGAAAATTTGAAACAGTGTAACATTATTCTACCTCTGTCATCTTATATGTAACATTTAAAAATATATATTTATACTACGGGGCCGCTGCAATGCTTCAATCTGATTGGCTGACGAACGTTCTAAGGTGTGCAATTATTTGGAAACGCACGGCGAACGTAGTTCCAGACAGCTAGTTCCATTTTTGTTAAAAATCTAATAACTTGAAAACTCTGGACATTTTTCATACTTGGTTTATAATTTATCCCACTGTCACTAAAACCTGATAACTTTTTCGGACATATTTAACTTTTGTTTCACCGAAAAAAATGACATAATCCTTTTTAATGACACAAAAGCGTTTTCCCCCACTATAATTTGAATCTGAAAAATAAATTACTCATTAAGACAGTCTTAACGTATACTGACTGTATTTAAGCAACTGGCCCAAGGTTATGGTTTATACTTCCTTCTCATTTTAAATAGAAACTTTTAACATGCATGTTTATTAGTTCTCACAACATTCCAGGGAAGTATCTTTCCGCAAACCACAAACTATCACATGGGTTTTTGTCCGCAGGTACAATGTGAATACAGAGGACCATTGTTTTGTTTTTTGTTTTTTTGTTTGTTTTTTTGTTTGTTTGTTTGTTTTCCTGATATAGATATGAGGCTGGAAGTTTGTAAAATGTGTGTAAGGAAGGATTAAGGATATCAGCCATTTCTGGACATCATTGTGGCCCTGGAATGGTTATTGTCTGAACTTGTAAAATGCAGTGATGCACACATAAAATAAATATTTATAATATTAAGTGCCTCAACAATTCATAATTTCCAATTACACCAAAAACTGCACCTGGAAAATGAAATAATCCAAAAGAATGGAAGAGCAATTTAATTCATTTTTGCAATGCAGTGCCCATGTTAAATATTTGACACATTTCACATTATTTATTACAGTATAAAATAACAATAACAATAATTACCGAATACATGTATAAGAAAATAATTATAAATTCAGCACATGGTTTATTAGTATTACTTTGTTGAACAGATTTGAATGAGACAAAAATATTGTTATATTTATATCCCGGAAAAGGACCAGAAAAATCTATTTCACATCCCTCATTTCAATAAGCAGCTATAATCAATACTTATTTGCTCTTACCTCTGATAATAGGGAATGTTGTCAGAAGATTTGAAATCCTTCCCCGGCGTCCGAGTCTGCTCAGTTGAGTTCGGGCTACTTGAGGCTCGATGGAAATCTTTCAGTTTCAGAATAATAGGTTACCAAAATAAATAACTCACTTGTTTATAATAAAAGTTTAACGCATCACCATTCATCATTGTTTCGCTTTATTAAAAAAACAATAACTCATAAGCAATAAAATGAAAGTAACAGCGACTAAATGTCTTCACCATCGGAGTGCGGCAGCTTCATAAGCTAGGCATTATCCTTGCATTAAATTTGCATTAATCTCATAAAATCCTCCCTGCATTCTTCCTTATATGTCGATCTCCTTACACACACACATGGAGACAGGATACATGACCTTTATCCCATTTAGTAAAGTATCAAAAGTTCAAAATAGAAGAATAACAGCTCTAAATAAAAACACGAGCATGTTCATCCTGCAAAAATATTTGCAACACCTCTAAAAGCATGGGCTAAGTATACATTGTCTTAGCCACAAAAGCAACACTCATATTCATATATGATAAAAATTGTACAGTTTTAGATAGAGATTCCATTCCACAAACTTATTGTGAGATGCAACCTCTTTACAAAATAAGCAAAGCATATAGCAATTAAACCTCAAGCCTTTAGCACTTGCAGATTTGGAAACATGATGCATGTTCAGAAATACATTTACAATTTTAGAAGTTTCAATGATTCTTAGTCACTAGCTAAGATTTGCAACTCAAGATTAAAATTATTGTATGCAACCATTTCTCTCAACATTTTCATTATCTTCTTATTCAGTGTTTCCTGTTTACGCATCAACTTTATTATAGTTTCATCTTAAATTTTAAGTTCTTCTGATGTTGCAGCTCTCTTCTTTGTCCGGCGACGCCGTTCCACTTTCGCTTGTTTTTTTGATTTTCCGGCTTTCTTCAAACTGCAATCCTTTAATGATGAGATCATCAAAATCAACATTTATTTTATTTGGATCATGATCACTGTTTCCAATGGAGAATTGATCAGGAAATTGCATATTTACAGGTCCCTCGACAGTATGTACATGGAATTTCCATACAGCCAACTTTGTTACAACTTTAGGTCTTACTTTAAATCTTCTTGCATGTTCAAAGGTTCCACTTAGATGTGGCAATTTTACTAATCTATAATACTAATTATAATTACTTACGGCAACATGTTAGTATCTAAACTTAACAACCTTACTAACTTATCAATAAGCAAAAAATACAGAGGCAAACATTCATGAAAATGGAAAGCTGTACATAAACAGCTGATATCTAAAAAGTTGCAAAGTATTCACCAAAAAATAAAAATTGTGTCATCATTTACTTACCCTCCATTTGTTCCAAACTTTTTTTGTTTTAATTCTGTTGAACACAAAAGAAGATATGTTGAAGACTGTTGGCAACCAAACATTGGATTGTAGCAATTGACTTCCATTATTTGTTTTTCATAGTAGTCAATGGCTACTGTCAACTGTTTGGTTGCCAGCATTCTTCAAAATATCTTCGTTGACAGTAGCCATTGACTTTCATTGTATTTTTTCCCCATACTGTAAGTGTCAATGGCTACCGTCAACGGTTTGGTTACCAGCATTCATCAAAATATGTTCTTTTGTGCTCAACAGAAGAAAGAAACTCATACAGGTTTGAAATGACTTGAGGGTAAGTAAATGATGACAGAATTTTAATTTTGGGGTGATCTATCCCTTTAAAAGAATGTGCACTTTCTCATCCGATATCTTTAATATCCACCAAAACAAAATCTCACAAGGATGCTCATATCCTTCTGCTAAATATGTCTGTTTGGGTGACTCACAATCAAAGAAAAAAAATTCCATGTTCAAAGTCAACATCTCATTTATTTCCATGAGTGTCTTGCCGTACCCTAATCAGGTCAATTTTATTAACGAGTCTGCTTTGTTTGCTCTTGCTTTGTCATCTTTAGATCCGCCATGGTTTATTATTGACGCTGCCTGTCTCGTTGTTGTTTGAGGGTTCCTGGAAGCCCTGTTGCAGCGATTCTGATGCCAGGACTTGCATGACGTGTTCCTTCGTTTGCGGCACAATCGGTCCACCAAATCCCTCGGCGTCCACGGCGAAAGCATCAACATGACCACAGGCTCAAGAAATACATTGCAGGAGCTGGAAAGCATGGCTTCACTTCTCCACTCCACATTAGTGTACAAGACAAAGCCCACCACGTGGGAAACATTGTAGGGTAAATAACAGACCACAAATACCACTAAAGTGGAGACTGCAATGGCTAACACCCTTCTTTTCCCAACAGAGGGCAAAGCAGAGTGTCTGACAAGCATAAGGCAGCGCAGTGTGCAGAATGCTGACAAAACAAGCGGCACCAGGAAGAGCAGCAGCGCCATCTCCATGCGTAACGGCACCAGCACTTCCAACTGCTCCTGGGTGAAGTTTTCATAGCATGCCGAGACATTCTCCTCTGATAAAGACACAAAATGGCCCCCTCCTTCAGCAAAATAAGCTAAACTCAAGTGCACAAGTACTAAAAGCCACAAGATGGCACTCACCAGGCAAGAAGTACGCGCTCGGCGGTAGAGTTTGTAAGTTATAGGATAGGCGATACTCAGGTAACGGCCCACGACGACTGCTGTGAGGATCAAACTGCTACCGTAGACCGAAGAGAACAGAAAGAAGCTGTAAACGGGACAAACCGCAGCTGGAAGCGCCCAACCTTGGAGCGTCTCGGCCACTTTGACTGGCATCCAAGACACTAGAGCCAGGTTTGCCACACACAGGTTAAGAGCGTAGACTACGTTTGGGGTGGCACCGTGTTTTCGAGCCTTACGGATGTACACGAAAAGAACGAGAAGATTGCCTGGAAGTCCAAGTAAGAAGGTCAAGATGTAGACCAACAATGAGACGAAGTTGGACACAGTCAACTCCATGTCAGATCAGTTTGTCGATTCGTAGCTCACCTAGATCAGTTAACTAATGCCTCCTTTTATAGGCTCTCCATTGACTGCCAATATTCCCTCATCATTCCATTTGGAGGAATAGCCGTTCCTGAATCAAATAAAGTGCTGAACACTCTCCAATCTGCGTGAGGAAAAAACATGAAGACAATAAGGAAGTTCAAATTTGCACAAAAGTTCGTATTTATTTGGAAGGCACAGAACAGGGTGGGGGGATAAAAAGGGGGCGTGGGAGGGGCGTTAGATGGGAGATTAGTGGATCTAAGAGCTTGAATTGGTCTGATATGAGGCGAGGGGATGGGTACTTAATGCAGCAAGATGCCATTTATATGGCCTCACATTGCCTTATTTGCCCTTGGTGCACACGCTAGATCAGGCCTTTAGTGAAATGATTCAGAATAATTGGGCTTTGCAGGAAGCTGAGCCCATCCAGCCGTGACTCTGTCACTTGAAATGAACTGGACGGTTAAACCATTAAAGCTGTAAACTCACTAGGAGTCTTTTTGGGGATGTCATTCAGGAAAGGCTATTGCATACAGACAATGAATTAACTTGACGCTTTTATAGCAGCTTGCAAAAAGCCATTGGATCAGTTTATTAAGCATGATCATGCTGGCTGTGTGTGTGTGTGTGTGTGTGTGTGTGTGTGTGTGTATATATATATATATATATATATATAATCATACTGACTGTATATGTATTCTAATGCAAAATTCCAATATATATCAGTATAAATATGCAAAGTAGAAATTGTGAGTGAATTATTCACAAGGGATCTCAAGAAAAGATAAATGCTTTAATAAAAGTCTAAATTTAAACAATTAAAACCAGTGAATTTAGTATATTCTAAATATTTCAATTACATTTCAGACAATACCAGCTTCAACCAAGCATGCCTAACCACATCAAATTATGTATTTAAAGACACTGAGCCTGAAAACCAAAGAAAACAAAGTTCAGCAACTGTGTACAACCTCAATTTTAGAATTATAAGAAGTTATAAACAGCAAAAACAACATACATATCAACACCAAAAGTAGCACCTTGGTCTTCATATAATAGCATTTAAATATAAACTGATTATACTCTTGCTACCATGATTTGAGCTGTCATATTTGACATGCACTTAACCTCATTAAAAAGTGAAAAGTGAAAGTCGTGACGTATTGTCAAGTATGGTGACCCATACTCGAAATTGGTGCTCTGCATTTAACCCATCCAAGTGCACACACACAGCAGTGAATAGTGAACAAACGCACACACACACACACCGTGAACACACACCCGGAGCAGTGGGCAGCCATTGCTCCAGCGCCCGGGGAGCAATTGGGGGTTCGATGCCTTGGTCAAGGGCACCTCAGTCATGGTATCAAAGGCAGAGAGAGTGTTCATTCACCTTCCCCACCTTCAATTCCTGCCGGTGCAAGAATCGAACCGGCAACCTTCAGGTTACTAGCCCAACTGTCTAACCATTAGGCCACGACTTCCCCCTAAGTTATTTCACAATATCTTCCTCCTCGTTATTTCACATAGACGTAAATATTCCCATTTAGATACATTAGTGTAGCAGTTAACTTCAACAGAACTGGTAAATCTTCACCACTGGATGGGTATAGATTATTGTGTCATCCATTCTTTTATCATGTTCATCACTGAGAGTCAAAGTCCAGACTAAATAGAGGCTTTCATATGACATTATCTTCCCTTCCCAGACATAAAACAGAAATCTGTTGACAGATGGTTAAACGATGTTGTTGTAAAGGTCTGTGAAAACAAAAATTTCCAATTAACAATATAACACAATGATCCACATGCAGGTTACCATGAGTCAAGAAAATAATCATTATACAACTATTAAAATGTTAGTATGTTTTCATATTTAAGATGTTTGCTTCATTCTAGCTCATAAAATCAAATAAATGTTTGAAATGCAATACTCAGAAACCATTACCACATCAAAACCACATTTTTACTATGAAATTAATAAATCATTGTATTTATTTACTATTTAATTCTCCCTGACTAGTTTCATCCTCTCTCTTACCAATTAAATTGCCCATTTTTGGAGCTCAACTGGTAAATCGTAGTGCTGGCAACTCCAAGGCTTTAGGCTTTCTTCCCGGTCAATGCAAGTACTGATAAAATGTATCCCTTGAACACACTGTAAGTCACTTTGGATAAAGGTGTCTGCATAATGTGTCTATCTACTGTACTTCCTCTTTATTACCTCACCATGACTGGCCAGACCAAGTTGTTAAATGTCACACCTATGTCATTGACTGAGTTATAAATGTGTACAGTCAATATGTTCATTTGTCTGATGTCAAAAAGTTGTGGAAGTTTAGAACAAGCCAATGCACCAGGTCCATCATTTTTGTGGAATTGGCCTACTTTTAAAATGTTGCCACGGGTTGATTTTTAAAATGTTTTTATTTTTTGGTTTTAAAAGTTTGACATATTGCACAGATTGTATTTGACTAAAGTGCTTGTATAGAAATATTTTGCACATTTTATACTCTTCCAAAGATTATGCTTAAAAGATTATGATTAAAGTTTTGTGAGTAAGAGGCAATAATTGGGTGCTTTATGAAAACAGATTGTTTATGATTACTACAATATAGTGATTTTCAAGTTGACATTGTGAATAATGCATAACAATGACTGTAAAATATGTATTTTAGGTATGGGAGTGGCACATTTTGAGTTTTGATATTTGGGATCGGGTCTTTTGGGCCAGTTTTGATTTGGCCATTGAGCTGGTTTTGTTTTGCAAACCTGCCAACCCTGCATTGGACTGAAGAGGAAGTTTTGTTACCTTATTTAAAAAAAAAAAACAAGGAAAATTTTATTTCTCATTATATGAGTTCTCTATTTAGTCTAACAAAAAACAAAACAAAAAACATCCATTGTCAATAGTGTAAAGATGTATAAAGAACCACACACATATCAGTCACTTTTAATCCAAGCACTTCCAACATGAACACAAATGAAGTCTGCATGGTAAACTTTTATGCCCTCATGTGAAACTCCTCCTTTATTACTGTAGAAAAATGATTGGATTTCGCCCATGAAATTTCACTGAGCAGTGGTAAATGTGACGTCACCTTAAGTATGAGGTAAGAATCAGGGTGTTATTTCAAGCAAGGTCCAGCTTGTGTCTACCACTAGAGTTGGTGAGAGGCACCACAGCTGAAGGCAGACCCTCAGTCTGGACCCCCAGAGTCAGGCGCTGGCGGGTCTGGCTACTGCGCTGCTCCAGCGACAGGGCGTCTTGCTTACGAGACAAATCTTCTATCATCTGAGCTTCATGCTGTTTCAGAGACTGCAGAGAGTGCCTGGCAATCAAAGGTGTTAAAGGGTCAGATTCCTTTTGAATTTGCATTATTTATAAATAATGATTGGAGGAACTGAGTTAAAACAGTGGACTCACTGGGCCTGTGCTAACTTCTGTTTCAGTGCCAGAATGCTGGCTTCCAGTTGCTTGGCTTCATCCACCAAACCAAACTGAACCTGGGAGTAATGAGTTATGAGATAACCAATCAAAACACAGCAGATTAGGATGGATTGTGTTTGTTTTTCACTGAGTGAAATTAACTAGAATAAAGGTCATGTATCTCTTTATTGCTGATGACATAAGGTATGATCACATTGTTGTTTGGCGAAATGGCGAAATCTAGTCATTTCAATCCACCTTATTTTTTAATGTAAAAGCGGGTGTGGCCATTTGTAACTTGAATGCAAAAACAATCCGTGCTTTTTGATATTGCAAACTGGTATTTTTTTATCATGTTATGTTTAAAATCATATTATATTTTAATTCATTATTGTAATCGCATTGTAAGTAGATTTATTGTTTACTACACTTTGTTATTGTTCTAGTTATTTACCTATAGCCAATGAAATCAAAATCAAAAGTCTGTTTTGCGAATTTGCGACGTTGACCAAAGAAAAGCTGTTTGGTTTGAAAGTAGCTTTTATGCAAGTTGTACTGCCTACATCTTCAGACAATTGACAACAGACCTTTTTTGCCAGCAAAATTTTGACTAAATTTTGCTAATGTGACAGCACCTTTATGCAAGTTACCAATCAGCTGGTTGTAGAGTTTACCTCATCTCGGCACAGGTCCATGCCAGGCCTCTTGATCCTGTTCTCTAGACGGGTGTGGACCAGCTTTAGAGGAGCTGTCTTGGCCTGCATGTCCTTCTCTAGGTGACAAATGTCCTTCTCCAGCTCAGCAATCTCTTCTTGAGTCTGAAAGATATTGGCGCACACATACTAATATAAATTTAAATTAAAAAATAAATCTATTCATTCATTACCACATGGGACTCTGGAATACTACTTTCTGATTGGTCAATTGCTACGTTATAGTATCAGATATTTTTTAATAATGACTTATATAGTCCCTAACAACCACTATGCTAGTTTCACATCTCTCGTATCACTCCACAGTCTGTTTTCTCACATAAGCAAATAGTATACACTCAAATCAATGTCCATGTATTGATTTTTTTGGTGGGAAGTCATATAATAGGAGGATATTTTGCAGTCAGCTGCTCATTATTGCAAAATAAACTTCAAGATTATACAAAATCTTTTACACCTCATTTGATCACCCTGTGGGGTTTATTTGCGAATAAAGACCAACTGACCCATATTTCAATTCTGAACTTCCACATTCAAATTTCAATTGTGTGTAAAGAACATTCTTTAACTTCCTATTATTCTGGATGATAGTTCATCATTCCCAGTTTCACTGCATATTCAAAAACACCAGAATGATATTAAAAAAGGGGGAGAATAAAGAAGAGGCCTTACAGTTTTTAGCTGCCATTGCATTTCGTGATGGGCCTGTTCCTCGTGGTGAGTTCGCTTACGGAGAGCAAACTCCACTGCCATTCTTTGGGCCTCCAGCTCATTCTGCACCTAAGAGAGAAGATGCATGTAGTGAATGGATGTCATATTGAATATATATCCTGTTACAGTGTTGAACTGCAAGTCATTTTGAACATCTTAAAAGTCCCTTAAATATTTAAAAAAATGAGCTTTTTACTACACTAAATGATTCAGTTTAAATCTGTAGACCAGTTGTGGCACCTGCGCTCTTGTGATGCTGTTGTTCTCTCTTATCTGCACAGAGGCTTGCATCTCTTCTTTAGCTCGGGTAATATTGTATTGGCTGAACTGCTCCCACTGCTGAGGTGTTGTGGAACTGCAAATAAAAATGAAAAAACATTTACATTACATTATATTATATTATATTATATTATATTTTTTACAAGAAAACATTTTTTGAGTCAACATACTATATATGTAAACAGTCATGGGCAAAAATATCGGCACCCTTGGTAAATATGATCAAAGAAGGCTGTGAAAATTAATCTGTGCTGTTAATCCTTTTGATCTTTTATTTAAAAAATTCACAAAAATCTAACCTTTCATTGGATAATAAGAATTTAAAATGGGGGAAAATATCATTATTATGTATATATATATATATATATGTGTGTGTGTGTGTGTGTGTGTGTGTGTGTGTGTGTGTGTATTATAATACATTATTTAATGTTTTTAAATAGTTTTGAGTCAAACTACAAAATAAATAAGTACACTGAAAATTAAAAAATACTTATAAAAATGTATTGATCATGTTTAAGTGATTTATTTTTTTAAAAGTGTTTAAGTATGTGTTTAAAAGCAAACAAACAAACAAAAAAACTACAGACATTTTTACCTTATTATATCATAATTCAATGATATCATTACAAAATAGGGTTGACGTTCAAAAATTGAGGTTTAAACTAAATACCTATTTAGGGTCCCTTCATAGAGCTTGGCCTTTAACATAGTCTCTGGATGTTCAATTATTATTATATTAAGATAGCTCTTAGAGGTAAGATTACTCTTAAGCTCACCCAGGGGGCACTCTCGTGGGGTTGGGCTTCAGGGAGATCTCAGGTGACCGTATAGTAAGAGACAAGCACGACATGTCCACATCAAGGGCCTCTATTTTATCCTGAAGGTCAATGGTCAGCTGTTGCCGTGCTTCCTGTAATCGACTAAGAAGATATGCCAAGATTAGCAACCACCTAAACTTCCATCATATCAACAGGCAAAAGTCAAGTGAGATGTGATGTATAATTTATCTAAGCTTCATTGTCATCCAAAATAAACAAAGCAAATGGATATTAAATGGTTCAAACTAATTAATGTCTATCTGAATGTACTTACCACAGCTGTTCAAAGGCCTGATCAATGCACTGCTGAAGGACGCGTTGTGCTCCATCAATCACCTCTACTTCCTTCTTCAGTTCAGCTTCTACGGGGTCACTGACCAGCTCCTTGCCACGACGACCTTCCCTGAGGTTCAAGCACTCCGCAGTGACTTCAAGAGGCAGAACAGTGGCAGCAAGGGCTCGCTCTGTCTCCTCCTTGGACTTATGGGTTTTATGGGTTCATGATTACACTTGAGATTTATTTTTTATTTTTTTACAATACATTTTATTCACTGTAAAAATAGTTTTTTAAAGTTGTAATTAAAACAAAGATTATTTATGGAAGCTTATTTCCACCACGGAATAAGAACGGTAACTGCAACTTTATATCTTACAATTTTGACATTTTTCTCACAATTCTGAGTTTATATCTCACATTTCAGACTTATTTCTCACAATTCTGAGAAGAAAAGTATTAACTGTGAGATATAATAGATGTATAATATAAAAGATATATATTTTAAAACTATTTCAAGGTTAAAAAAAAACACACACATACAGTTGCTTTAAGATAACTCAAAGAGATGGAAAAAAAAAGAAGTGTGAATGTGTTTTTATGGACTCATTAATCACCAGAGTAAGAGCGTCCATTTCTGCATCCACTTGCTGTGCACAAGCTTTCAGATTCTCCTTCCAGCGCGTGACGTCATTGATTCTGTCACTCAGTCGCCGGCTGCTGTCATACTCATCCCAGTTTGTCTGATATTTATTAAATAAATATTTGATAATTAGTGGTACAGTCTTTCTACCCTGTCACACAACTTTCAAAACACCCTGATCATTACCTTATTGGTCGTCTCATTACGCAGAGCTCTTCCTTCCTGGCGTATCTCGTGTGAAATATTGCGCTTGTTCTCAGCAGTGTGTGATATGTGTTTATTATTGGTCGCCCAGTCAGACACACTGTAACGCAAGCCTGGCTTCGAGCTCATGGTGGCCATGTTTGCTGGTATCATAGAAACAAGATGACAATTAAAGACAAAAGAAGTAGTTCTGGTAAACAGGCAAATGGTTAACCATCTGATTCTAAAAGGTTCTGTTTGTGTTTTAACCCTCTAAATGTTATTCATGCGTCAAATATATTAATAAATATATTTTTATTATTATTATTTGACATTATCACTTTATCAGTTAAATTCACTCTGGTAATGTAAACTTCTCTTTTCTGTATTTTAAGAAGCATCATAGTTTAGTAAAAAAAAAAATATTACTAGTAATAGTGGCAAATTAGCAATTATTACATCGTTTAGTAATGTATTTGATGCATAAACAATCAGAATGATAAAAGACAAAAATTATAATACCAGAGCAAGCAATAGCACACGGATTTTTGACGTGACATTTCAAGCAACTAACTTATATACTTATTCCTGTATATTTATCCTGCATTTATCATATATTTATGCCTATATGTATTTCATGACCTCGTAATTGAGAGATTATATTGAATATTTGTACTTTTATGAAATGATTTGTCACACAGCAGGGCTATTTAAGTCTGAAGTTAAACTTAGGTGGAAAACTTAAACGGAAATGGAGTTTCTGCACCTGAAATATATACTCTGACTTATTTATCCATATAAATTTAAGAGTAAAATCTTTGTTAGTTAAAGTTCATATTCATGTCATTTGTAAACCACTGAAAACATTCATTTGACTTACCAAAACTTTTGCAACTTTCAGATGTGTTGTCAGTCGGCTGGTGTGAGTCCAGCAGTAAACACAGTAAGCAGGTCTCTTGGTAACGGGGCGACGCAACTGCAACTTATTCAATAATTTATACAGCATAGCATCACTTAATTACGTTTCATCATCTCATCGTGACATATGCCCGTGACCACTCAGAAATCCGGAATTCATTTGGGGTGGGATCAGTTTGACTTTTTCCAAAGTGATCATCTAGACTAGAACACCATAAACACCTCACAGCAACGCTTAAAACCACTCAGAACACTTCAGTAGCAAATTCCCACAACACTGCTTGCACTTTTCATCTTTTTATTCAGAAAATGTACAAATTTTCTTTAAAAATGTTATTAATTGTCCCCCCTCCCCCTTTCACTTAACCATTCAGTCTGTTTAATTTCATCCAGTTAGTTTAGCTATATATTTTTTACAGCTTTGCATTGAATACCTGAAATTTATTTTCATATTGCATATTTTTATCCTCTAAAAAAAAAAAAAACTGTATCTGTAAACATACATAGGTTATTCATGATTTATTGGTCAAAATAGGTCATGAATATTTCAGTACACAATTAATGGAATGACTATTTTCGCATCAGTTTGTTTACTTTCTGTCAATTCTGATATTTTTCACAGACACAAGAAAATGTGTTCCATCAGTGAATATGAATTAGGAATAAATTTGTAGTTATATCATAAATGTATCATGTTTGCAGTTAGATAATGAAAGTCAGAGTTTCTACAAATAGTCCATCTCCGCTGTCTCAAGATGTTTTGTGATGTGGTCCAGTAGATATTTTTCATTTGCTTCTTCTTTCAAGTAAAAATGAGATCCAGGAAGCATCTGTAAAGTGAAGTCACCACTTGTCATGTCCTTCCACGCTGTACAACAAAAGAGACACAATACAAGAATTGCACATAAAACTAAAGCTTGTAAACGATGACAAAATCATGCATACGCTATTCTAATTATTAACAAATAACCAGTTTGTTCAGTCTAAGTTTACCTCTTGAAAAAACAATCTATTTAAACATTGTTTTAGTAAAAACTGAACCATTTATCTGTCAGATTCACCTTGTAAGTCATGGGGTGCATCCTCTTTTCCGTCAAAGCATGATACTGGACATGACAGGAAGGGTGTTGGTGGTCTGCTACATCTGCCGAACAGATTGTATTATATGTAAGTTTGTTCCATGCCACATATGTTGATGTTTTCTTACACTAAGGAAAGACACTGAACCCACCTATAATTGTCCACTACACTGAGGTCTGCTTTCAGCGCAGGTAAGAAGAGTTTGGCGAGCTCAGCATTGGCCAGTATCTCTGGTGGTGTACCTCCAATAGAAGTGACCCACACAAGAAACTCCTGATCTGACAGATGACTTCTTCTTGGTGCCTGCAGTCTGGTCTCAGACTTACAGAAAAGTTCAAAAATTTATAACATAAACATATACATTTAAATATATTTACACATACAAGTATAGCATTTTTTTAAAATATTAATAAGAAGAAGAAGAAGAAGAAGAAGAAGAAGAAGAAGAAGAATATCTCGCATAAAATGGACATATGAGACAACAAACAGAACAGATTACACTTACATATGGTGCAGAGGCTCCAGAGAGAAACATGTGGATCGGCTCAAGGTTGTATACCTTCTTTACGTGCTCGGCAAAAGCAAAGCAGGTCATAGCTCCAAAGCTACAGAAAGAAGTTGCAAATGAACAGGTATTTATGTTCTGGCCCATGTTCCTTTTAAATTGACTATCATTTTCTGGCCCTACACATCAGTGTATGTATAATTTAAAACATATACTTTTTTACATACTTTTTAAAACCTGCTACTTTAGCAGCAGTGTCACAAACCTATGTCCGAAGAGTGCAAATGGCTTTTCTTTGAGATGTGGAAGAAGCACACCGATGACCTCATCAATGATTTCCTGCATATTTTGAAAAAATGGTTCCTTGGCTCTCCCTTCTCTGCCTGGCAGTCGAACCGAGTACACTGAAAATAAATGAACAATTAAATGAAACTAAAAATATCCTACCTTTGAATGAATAATTAAATTATTTAAAAATATATAATACAATGAATGTATAAAGAAAAATGCAATTAAAATTTATATGTATTTATTTGTTTTAGTAGGGGAGTTACCTTCAATAGAGTTGTTGAGAGTTTTGGCCCAGCGAGCATAATGGATAGAGCCTCCACCTGCCCAGGGAAAACAGATGAGACGGACCGAAGCATCTGGGCGCTTGTTGAAACAGGTTATGACTTTATCCATTCCTCTAAAACATAAAAACAATTCATCCTAGGCAAAACTGTCAGATGATAAAATACATATAGGAAATACATTTAACGATCTGGTCCTCCCTATAGACTGATGCCACATTTGGAAGATTAGAAAAGAAAAATGAAAAAAATAACTGAATGTACCCTGCAGTCCTTTTGTTTACCTGGAGAGAATATTCCACATGATATTGAGATACACAGAGTTTGAGTTATTGATCTCAATACTGGTTTTTGCTGAATTTGAGCTTAATCGATAATAGAATCAAATCTTAATAGAGTAGCACATATAAATAGGGTTTGAGCTTTTTGTAGTTTATCATCATTCTGGCGTACATTCACGACTTTTTGCAGCTAGTTATTTACATACTTCAATATGTAAGCCATTGATTTGTGCCCAAATGATTTAATCTTTCATATAGGACAATTTAAGAAAGAAAATGCATTTAAATTAACTGATCCTTCTGTTTTAGAAAATAGAAATTACATCAGTACATCAAAAGGATTAATCAAAACCACAAGGTACTGTTCTCACGTTGTACAATCTTCTTCTTTGGTAATGACATACATGCTAAGCACACTGCTGCCATCTGTAGATCATAGTTTGTAATACTCATGGTATAAAATAATTTTTTTTCTTCTTCACAATATATACATACAGAAATGTATGTATGTATATATATATATATATATATATATATATATACATATATATATATATATATATATATATATATATATATATATATATATATATATATATATATATATATATATCCATTTACAAATTAACAAATTGGAGGATTTAAACTGTTCTTATAAAGCAATGGGAGAAATGTTATCACATAGAGATAATAAACATATTTAATTGTGATAAAATAGAGTACATAATATTTAAGATAACATCCAAAACGGCACTTAAATAATGTTTGACATATATATATAGTTTATTATCTGATATATAAATACTTGTCCATTTACAAATTAACAAATTGGAGGATTTAAACTGTCCTTGTAAAACAGCTGGAGGAATATTATCACTTACTGCCATAAAATCAATTATAAAAAATAAAAAAAAAATGATGTTGTAAAAATAATGTTTTCTTCACAATAAAAAACATTTTATAGAGAGTTAATTTGTCATTTATGTTCTTACACTACTCACTAATTTACAATCAAAGGTGGATCAAATAAATGACATTATGCTAGGAAGTGACGGTGTTTCCTGCGTTTGGTATTTCCTGTGGGTCTCCCTGATTCATTGTTGCCATGTCCGTGTATTTTACGTTTTGGGTTATTTTTTGCTTATAAACAAAGGCGATTTGAGGTTTGTGGATCATTTCAGTTTTGCAGTTACTAAAAACATAAAGACCTTCAGGCTAAAATTTGGGGTATTTTTGGCTGATTTTGAATATGCAAGCCGCGTATTCCGAGTTAGTTTTATCAGATCAACTTGCTTGTTTAGTAGAGATCTGGCAACATCCCCTGACTGTACAGAGATGGTAAACCCAAGGCAAACCGGTAACACACCGACAGAGTCGATGAGACGTCAACGGCCGCTGGCGAACTCGGACTAAAGCGACTGGAATAAAAGACACATTTTCGACTCGGCAGCGGATATTCATCTATAAACTTCATATCAGAGCTTATGTCTTTAAATTACAAGCGATTGTCACTTTAGAAGACACCGCGAATGGTTCGAGGCTCCTGACAAACTCTGTTTCGCGACGGCTGTTAAAAATATTTTCTTCGGACTCTTTTGGCTTGTCAGCTGGTAGCAATTACGGATCTACGAGATTCTGTAGGAGACACGGTGGGGAGTTCGTGCCTTTTGGTTGACTGACTCGGTACTGGCTGGGTGTGGACCTCCGACCGGAGCAGAACCTCCGAGCGGCCCGCTTCCACAGCCGCGGTAGGAGCCGGGGTGTAGTTCGGTCTACGGAGGACATTCAGCGGCTTTAAACAACACCCTTCAGCCGGTATTTGATCCCCTGGAGCCGGCTAGAATCCGGACAGAGACCTCATGAATGGAAATCGGAACTACAGGTAACGTTACGTCGCTTTCAGATCGATTTAGGATTCTTGTCTTTTCCGAACTATGACGTTTGACTCGGTCTAACTTTGTTACGTACAACGTCATCAAACGTTCATTGCTTAGCAAACGTCCTTGGTGAGTTGCTAACAACTGCTTTTGTGATAAGAATAAGCTTTTAGATCCGTTTTATTGCTCGTGTACGTTTGGGCGTAGCAACCAAATGAGTGTGAGGGTTTGGTTATGGTTTTGGGTTTTTTGGCTGTTTTTTTTGGGTTTTTTGGCCGTGTGTGGAAGATCCTGACTCACTTGCTCTGCTGACGTCACACCGCTGTGGCACAGCTGTCACGCACAGGTGCTGCGTGCGTCAGGTGCGGCAGTGCTCGAGCCGCCGGTGGGAGCGTATAGCGGGGGGAGGGGGCGAGTTTCTGATTGTCTGTTGCCATGACGACTGTCACCGCGTTATCAATCTGAACGATGTTACCTAAGATTTTTAAGTGGAAATCGTATTGTATTTAACCAGAAGTCCATTAGAAAGTATTATTCATTGTAGATTCCTCAGAATTTATAGAGATGCTGAGATAATGTGTGTATCGGGGTGTTTGTGGGGACTGGCACCTTTAGTAGTCCCTGGGAAGGAAGAGGTTGAGATCTTAAACTTTTATTTTAATTTCACATAAAAGTACCTGGCGGTAAACATACCCTCGCTGAGTTTGCTTGAGGACGTAACCATAGCAACGGTACATTTATCGAATCATTATTTATCGCTTTATATGCGCATTTTAAGAAAAGTCAGCTTTTACATATCTCTCTCTTTACTTAACTCTCTCTCTATACGTATATAAACGCTATATTTATTTCAAATAACTTTTGTGATAATAAAATGTCAAAATGTGGGTGAAATAATGTTCCATCGTCATTTAGCTTGACCGATAGATTTATGTAAAAATGAAACAACATATATATTCTGTCCTGTACTTACATTACAATATATAAAAGTAAAAGTGATCATACTAAATTTTATTTCATTTTAAGTGATTAAAAACTTATTGCTGATATCTAAAGTGTTTGATAAAACTTAGTGGTTTGAAGGATAGTGGTAAAAATCATTAAAAAAAATTAATTGATTTTGGGACTCCACTGTGATTCATAAATAGAGTATTTAAATGTCAGCTAATGATTCTTTTTCTAAATATGCCTGACAAGATTTTTGTTACACTGGATGCACTGTTTTCTGTAAATCATGGTAAAAAAAATTTATTTATTTATTTATTTATTTTTTTTAAAGAACACATTCTGATGTGTAATGAAAAAATTAAAGCTGTGGTAAACTTTTATTGTTTTGATACTTGAAAACCCCTTTATATATTTATATTTATTATTTTTAAGTCTTTAATATTAGTGTGACTTTAATATAACATTTGCGCAAGATGAGTTCCTATATATAAGTTCCTATAGAAATTCATTTGACCAATAGTCACTGTGCTAAAAAAAAAAATAATTTTACATACAAGTACCAGGTGGTAATATCTCACCAACAGAAGACCATTTGCCTGAGAAGTTAACAATAGCAACAGAACTGTTCAACCACTTCTCAAATCGTTTATCACTTTATTATAGTCATTTCAAGAAAAGTTAGTGTTTTGTTCAAAAAGTCTTTAACATAGTTGACTTTTGGCTAACTCTATTAGGTCTGCTAAATAAATATCAGAATTTGTCTGAATTCTACGGTGCCCGAGATGTGCAGAACAAATCACAATTCTGAAAACAAAATAGCAAATTACAAACGCAAATGCAAATCTAAAAAACAAAACAACAATTCAGAAAACACAACAACAATTCCGAAAACATTATGTGTTTTCGGACACATATGAC
This sequence comes from Spinibarbus caldwelli, assembly GCA_039654775.1. Taxonomy (NCBI): domain Eukaryota; kingdom Metazoa; phylum Chordata; class Actinopteri; order Cypriniformes; family Cyprinidae; genus Spinibarbus; species Spinibarbus caldwelli. The sequence continues at coordinate 10,000,103 of CM077245.1, forward strand.
TTTAATACCATCTCCAAACTTTCTACCGCTAGTCTGCTGTTCTTCCTGTATCTTGATTGACAGATGTCTTGTCCAGTCAGCGGTGAGTAATCTATTCTCACACCAATGGCGCTGTCTCAAACTATACCTACCTCTTCCGGTTTGTCTGATTTGTCGTTGTGTTTTCTGACTTGTTATTTTGTTTTCGACTTTGTCATTGTGTTTTCTGACTTGTTATAATGTTTTCGAAATTGTTATTGTGTTTTCTGAATTATTTTGTTTTTTAGATTTGCATTTGCGTTTGTAATTTGTTATTTTGTTTTCATAATTGTGATTTGTTCTGCACTTCTCGGCCACCGTAGAATTCTGTTTTAATTACATTTTTACAATCTAAAGGCATGCATAATTTTTTGTACAGTAAATTCCATTTTTATGACTAGATTTTGGCCCCGTTTACACTAGTGCATTTTCGTTTTAAAACGCATAATTTTTGCTACGGTTACGCCTATCGTTTACACTACTCTGGCGTTTTGAAATCGCTGCAGACCCCGTTTTAGTTGGAAACTCTGAAGTTGCGTTTCAATGTAAACGGACCAAAACGGAGACTTTTGAAAACGATGGCGTGGCTGCCCACATTCGCTCTGCGTATCCTTGACGACCGTGTAAACAAGTCGTGGGGAAGTCGTGGCCTAATGGTTAGAGAGTTGGGCTAGTAACCTGAAGGTTGCCGGTTCGATTCTCACACCGGCAGGAATTGAAGGTGGGGATTGTGAATGAACAGCACTCTCTCTGCCTTCGATACCATGACTGAGGTGCCCTTGAGCAAGGCACCGAACCCCCAATTGCTCCCCGGGCGCTGGAGCAATGGCTGCCCACTGCTCCGGGTGTGTGTTCACGGTGTGTGTGTGTGCGTGTTTGTTCACTATTCACTGCTGTGTGTGTGCACTTGGATGGGTTAAATGCAGAGCACCAATTTCGAGTATGGGTCACCATACTTGACAATACGTCACGACTTTCGACTTTCACTTTCAATAACATCATGCTCGTTGTTGTACCCATAGATGTGTATGGGTAGATTCCCCATTCGACTGCTCCAAGCACGCAGACGCATCCGCCATCTAAGTAATAGGGAGTCTACCTATAGATATCTATGGTTGTACCTGCATGAATGGTCATGTGACATGCGTTTTCGGTTGTGTAGTGTAAACGGAGATCGTTTCTGAAATGCATCGGAAACGCCAGTGTAAATGGGGACTGTTTTCATTCTAAAACGCTGTTTTAAAACGAAAACGCACTAGTGTAAACGGGGCCTTTGTTTTATTTAGTTTTATTTATCCCTTTCTTTTATAATAAACAAACATTTTAAGTAAAGTTAGTGTTTTGTTTAGAACGTCTTTAACATAGTTGACTTTTGGCTAACTGTGCCAGTGCGACCAAATAACAATTTGATTTGTGTGATGTGCCTGATGACATGAGATCAGAATGCCCCTCCCATAAATTTTCCTATAAAAATTAATTTGACCAAATGTCACAGTACAATTCCCACACTGTACATTTTACTTTTTTTTTTTTTAAATTGCTTGCCTTAAATTTTAACATTTTAAATCTAAACATATTTTACACAAATACCAACAACATTTAACTGAAAATATTAAAAACGAAGTGTTTATTATAACCAGCCTATCTGAAGTTTTTGTAATGACCACTTCTGTTAATCAGCGAATCAGGAAAAGTTATTATCAATGCTAACAATTTAACTATGCCAGTATTGAAACACATTTAGCCACATTTGACAATATATTAGTCTGTCATTAATAGAAGCCCATATATAGTGCAAAACTCTGTCTAAACAGTATCAGACAACTTTAAATTCTTTTGCTTGACTAGCTTTAAATAATTAAATGATGAGAAAGGAGATGTGTCTCAGTCCCTGAATGAGTGAAACCCTTGAAAATGTGCCAGTCACCTGTTTGCCAGTTAAGTGAGCGTTACACTCCAAGCATCAGACCAACAATAGCCTTTCAAACCGATCTCACCACATCACTGTCAAACCTGTAGTTCCTCTTCTTAGTCTATGATGTCAAGAAACTGCTAGGGATTTCAAATAAAGTGAGAAAAGTGGACTCGTGAGCCTGAAAGTGTGTGACCAGTACAGTCAAGTGTTTCATGGTGAGATTTCTTCACGAACATTGTAGAGTAAATGTGCATGTGTGCCCTACAAGATCAATTGTACCTGTGTGTATATATAGAAACAGCTGTTCTTCCTTTAATTGGTTGTTAGTGTAGTCTTGGTTGCTATGGTGAAAAGAAGCCACATGAGTGCCACCGGCATAGCAACGGCACACTGGGAAGAGTAAGAAGCAGTTGCAGTCGAATTCCCCTTACACACCTTTATCAGTAACAGTTTTGCTGTGTAAACCCCCTCTAAAGCATCTTTACAATAGCAGTAACAGTCGTGCCTTCTGTCACTTGATGTGACAACGCACTGTGCCACTCAATGCGAGAGAAGTCATCTCAGACCTGATATTCAGAGTGAAAGAAAATTGAAAAGGATGACAAAGGCTCAACATGTAATTCAACACATGAAACAGATTTAAGTGGCAATGCAGAAAGGTTGTTATATAGGGCTAAGGAACATTTTCCTGGGGCCTGTAAAGAGGGATGGGCACTCATCCCCATTAAAGCAACCTGCCCTGACTCCAAGATAAGCCTGCGTGATTCATCAAAATAAAACCGAAATCACGATACAGCTTAGTGTGATTATCAAATCATGTAGGCTGTGATTTAATTAAGTGAATAAAAAAAGTGAAGCACAGCATTGTGTTCTTACACGTGAGCAGCTTGCTATCTGCTGGTGTTTGCAGCAGAGTTCCTCGGTTCACAGTAAATGCTGCTTAACATGAACTCTGCATCTATTAGTATTATAATTTTACAGTAGAAAATAATAATTGTATTATATTTTAAATACTCACATTTTTATTTACAGTGAAATATTACAATAGTAATGTTTCGGATTTAGATTTTTAATTATTGTTGCAGCAGGTTTAACAAAAAAAAAAAAAAAACTAATTCTGTTTCTTGACGTTCTCAAAAATAAGCATTTTATTTGACTACACTGAGTATATGAAATGTATATCAGAGATATCTGTAAAGCTGGGGACACACTAAACAACTAGCAGAAACATTCTAAGACTGACCTCAACACATTTAAAGACAGTTACCCTCGACTGGAGCAGATTCTAGTCTTTGACAGTCAGAGAGGAGCACAAACCTAATGACTGAGTCAGTCCACTACATGACACACTTGACGACTGTGGGTCATGACTGGACAAATTCTGCCGAACAAAAAAAAAAACACAATCACAAATCACAAAAACCGCAGTACCCGCACTCCTGCAGCCGCTCCTGCCCCACCAAAGACAACACTGCAGACAAAAAACTTTTATTAGACTGCAGATCGAAATAAAAGAATTCTTGATGATCTTTAAAATGAGAGAGATCACTGACATAATTTAGCCTATACTTTCTTCTACTGCAGAAAAAAAAAACGAAACCATTTAATTTGCAGTGTTAACTTATGAATTAAAAGAAAGACAAGAAATAAATCACAACAAGAACAATCGAGATTTTTCTTGTAATCAAAAAAATATATATATATTACAAAATTACAAAATGAATGCTGAATGATATTTGACAGTGAACGCATTCTCCACTGCATAGCCGCATACAATCGCTGGTGTCAGTCACAAACATTAAACACGTTTAAAAAAATCTTTGTGAAAACGACTGTCAGCGACTGGTTCTTTAATTCTTTTTTTAATCTGTATAAAGATTAAAGACTATAATCTTTAGACACCACACACTGTGATTTTTCTGCCGACTGCAAACAGCAACTGAGCCCAACTGGAACAGACCCGGTCCGACTGGGCACGATTAGCTGCCAATACCAAATTCCATTCATAATCGGCCTGACAACTGTGTAGTGTGTTCTCGCCTTAAGTGTGCATTTGAATATTCAAGTCAAATCGATTGCAATCTTTCTTTAGAAGTCTTAGTCAACAGTGTATTTGTTTTATTTGTTTCACAGGTATACAATAGTGGATGTATGAAAGGTGTGGGTTATTGGTAATGTTTGTGGTGTGATGATGCTGAGTGTTATGTTGTTTCCACTGAGTAGGCCTTTAGAGGAAATTTCCTGATAAGACAATTAACACCCACTGTTTAAATGTCAGTGCCAAGAATCGAATGGGAGATTTACTATTATTAATTTAGATATTAATCATGTTTTCAAGAAATGTAAATATTGACCAATGAGAAATATCGCCCTTATGACTGTATGCAGGTTGGTTTGGCTTTAATTTCATGATTATTGTGATGGCACCATGACAGTGTCGGCTATTAGATTTTACATGTCTCATATTTTTGAGAGGGCTTGTTTAGGTTTTCATTTTCAGTTCAGTGGTAATAACTGATTTTGAAAGTCTAACTAATGTGGTACATTTTGAAAACTCATTTGGATAGAAATCTCCTCTGATTTTCATGACAGGAGCCGTTGGGGCTGCGCCCCTGTTCTCCGTACCTCGGAGGCCCGGCTATGGCACCATGGGGAAGCCCATCAAGCTGTTGGCCAACTGCTTCCAGGTGGACATCCCCAAAATGGACGTCTACTTGTACGATGTGGACATCAAGCCCGAAAAATGCCCACGTCGTGTTAACAGGTGCCAAACACTGAGCAGTAATAATAATTGACATGGTTTGTGACACTTATTTAGTTGTGTCCATTTCATTCACAAGAGACTTGTGCATTACTCAGTCTGTATAGTCAAATTGAAAAGAAAATCTTGTTTAGATTCATTAAAGGAATAGTTTAACAAAAATGAAAAATTGCCGAAAAATGTACTCTCCCTCAGGCCATCCAAGATGTAGGTGAGTTTGGTTCTTCATTAGAACTGTTTAGGATAAATTTAGCATTACATCACTTGCTCACCAGTGGATCCTCTGCAGTGAATGGGTGCCGTCAGAATGAGAGCCCAAACTGATAAAAACATAACAATAATCCACATGTAATCCACATGACTCCAGTCCATAAATTAACATCTTGTGAAGTTAAAAGCTGCATGTGTGTAGATAACAAATCCATCAATGAGACATTTTTTAATTTCAAATCATTGCTTCGGCTAAAGTATGAGTCTATAATGTTGCTTTCTCCAGTCGTCTCATCTGAATCTGGAGAGAAATATGCACAAATCAAGCAATGTTTACACATCCAAAACAGTTATAAACAAATATGTCAGTGGGTTTTGATGTGAGAAAACAACAGGGGATGGACTTTTTTCACTGGAGGAAGCAGGTTATCGATTATTATTGGTATATTGTCCAGAAGAGATGGTTTAAAGTTAAAACACCTTAATGATTTCCTCCTTACAAACATGCAGCTTTTCACTTCATAAGGTGTTAACTGATGGACTAAAGTCATGTTGTGTGGATTACTTGTGGATTATTTTGATGTTTTTATCAGCTGTTTGGGCTCTCATTCTGACGGCACCCATTCACTGCAGAGGATCCATTGGTGAGCAAGTGCTATTATGCTAAATTTGTCAATCCGTTCCAATGAAGGAAAAAAAAAACTCATTTACATTTTGGCCTGAGGTTAAGTAAATTTTCAGCAAGTTTTTGTTTTTGGGTATAACTATTCCTTTAAACCTCAGATAACCACTATCATCACCCCTTCTGTGGTGGCTTCTAGGGAGGTGGTGGATTCCATGGTGCAGCACTTTAAGGTGACAATCTTTGGGGACAGAAGACCAGTCTATGATGGCAAGAAAAGCCTCTACACCGCCCAACCGTTACCAGTGGCCACAGGGGGGGTAAGACATATAAATGGACACCAGGGTTGGTGGGAAGTACCTTAGAGTATTTTACAGTAATTAAGTCTTGATGCATATATTTGATTTAAGTGTTCATCATCATTTTCCTGTTATGATACCAATTGTAATTATTAGAATTATTTGCTGCAAACTTTTTATAATAGGCTTACCAAACTATCAAGACTGCTAAAGAGTAGCATCTTGATTATTTATTTCATTCATTCAAATGTTACTGCATTAACATTTTATTTGATTTTAATTAACTAAATTAAACAGCAGCATTTTTTTGTGCAGCATTAATGAATTTGCACATTTTTATAAAAATATAATATAAAATATAAACAATACATAAAAGGGAACATCTCATACTTTAGAACATTTTTCATGACCATGTTTTTTTTATTATTTTAACCTGTGTGACTAAATAAAACACATTTGTAAATTTGTTAAATATTATATGTGCAAATTTGTGTATTATCTGTAGGTGGATCTAGATGTCACCTTGCCAGGTGAAGGTGGGAAGGACAGGCTTTTCAAGGTCACCATTAAGTTTGAGTCACTGGTCAGTTGGCACTTGCTGCATGAGGTCCTCACTGGGAGGAGCACACCTGATCCCCTGAACCTGGATAAGCCAATCAGCACCAATCCCGTACACGCTGTAGATGTTGTTATGCGCCATCTGCCCTCTATGAGGTAAGAGTTCCCCATGAGTACTGTTACATGATCATAAAGGGCATTTAATAGAATTAGAAAGGCATTAAGTGATTGTTATGTCTTTAATGATACAGTGCATAACTAGTAAAATAAGACTGAAAGTGTTTTGTTGAAGATTAGTGTAGCATAAACAGTAAGCGGCTGGATAAGGATAATTTAGGAGTGCACGTTTATTCTGCAGGTAACATCTGTGTTTGTCTTTTCTCACTTCAGGTACACCCCAGTGGGACGATCTTTTTTCTCCTCCCCCGAGGGCTACGATCACCCACTGGGTGGGGGGAGGGAGGTGTGGTTTGGCTTCCACCAATCAGTGCGTCCTGCTATGTGGAAAATGATGTTGAACATTGATGGTAAGTCAGAGTGTTATGACAAGTCAAACTATTTTGGTCTGAATTATCCAGTTACATGATCTGGATATTGTTCAGTGGTTATAAAAGATCAGATAAAAGAAAAAGATCAAATAATGGCAAAATAATAATGCCATTATTGACATTCTTCCATCTGTCATTGGTCAGACAAACAGACAGTCCAACTTTTAAGAGCATCACAGTGTTTATATTTTGGGGGATTTAACCTGCAAATGACTTAACTATTTAATTAACTATTAGTGTAACATTGACCATGTTTTATTTCCTCCACAGTGTCTGCCACTGCATTCTACAAAGCTCAGCCTGTAATTCAGTTCATGTGTGAGGTTCTAGATATCCACAACATCGATGAGCAGCCTCGACCTCTTACTGACTCCCATAGAGTCAAATTCACCAAAGAGATCAAAGGTTTGTGTGAATGGAAGAATGGAGTAATTTCTATTCATCAAAGAATCCTGAATAAACGTCATAGTTAAAAAAAAAAAAAAAAAACAATTTTCCTCAACATTGCTAATGAGAGGAAATGGTTCTTGAACAGGAGCACCAAATCAGCACATTAGAATGATTTCTGAATGATCATGAGACACTGAAGACTGGAGTAATGACTGCTGTAATTCAGCTTTGCCATCACAGGAATAAATTACATTTTAAAATAAATTAAAATAAACAGTATTTCACAATATTACTATTTTTACTGTATTTTTGATCAAATAAATGCAGACTTCTTAAAAAAAAAAAAAAAAAAAAAAAAACTTTTAAAAATACATTAATGTAAATATTATAGATCAGTAGCCAAGTTTCCATTCCAATATTTTTATGCACATTTTGTGATAACATATTAAAAAGACAACTGGATGGAAACACAAAGCTGTGTAAGTGACTATTTTGTTTGGTAGAAACATGGAAAGGAAATGCTTCTTTATATACAAATTACTTCTTTAATTTAATTCAGTTTGCAACTTGGATTGAAACATGATATTTACAGTACTGTACTGTATTTAATAGTCAGAATACTCTGAGCTGTAAACTGACCAGTTGCATTTGTATAGTGGTGTAAATTTGATCTTTTTCCTGCATCAGGTCTAAAGGTGGAGGTCACCCACTGTGGCACCATGCGGAGGAAGTACAGGGTGTGTAATGTTACTCGCCGGCCAGCCAGCCACCAGACGTAAGTGTACAGTATATGCATCTTTTTGCATATTTCTTATAATAATGTGAGGTTTGCTTTGGTCTCAGTTAGCAAACAGGTCAATAAATCTGTATGTGCTCACCATTGGATCCTCTGCAGTGAATGGGTGCCATCAGAATGAGAGTCCAAACAGTTGATAAAAACATCACAATAATCCATAATTAACCCACAAGACTCCAGTCCATCAATTAATGTCTTGTGAAGCTAAAAGCTGCATGTTTCTAAGATACAAATCCATCATTAAGCTGTTTTTAACTTCAAACTTTTGCTTCCAGCTAAAGTGTGAGTCCTCTATCCATAATATTGTTTTCTCCTGTGAAAAAGTTGTCTAGTCTGAATCAGGAGACGAATATGCACAGATCAAGCACCTTTTACAAAATAAAAAAAAAGTTTAATATGAGAGGACAATAGAGGCTGAACATTTTCAAAGGAGGAGGAAGCGATGTTATGGATTATGGACTTGTATTTTGGCTAGAAGTGATGGTTTGAAGTTAAAAACTTCATTTATTACGAATATGCAGCTTTAAGCTTAACAAGAGGTTAATTGATGGACTGTAGTCATGTGGATCATTGTGGATTATTGTGATGTTTTTATCAGCTGCTTGGACTCTCAATCTGATGGCACCCATTCACTGTAGAGAATCCATGGGTGAGCAAGTGATTTAATGCTAAATTTTCACCAAATCTGTTCCGATGAACAAACAAACTCATGTTAAATGGGCTGAGTGTGAGTAAATTTTTAGCAAATTTCATTTTTGGGTGAACTTTTCCTTTAAGAAGCAAAAGCTGAAGAGAACATTTCAGAATTTTTTCTCAAGGTTTTTTTGTTTTGTTTTTGTTTTTAACGCTAGACACCCCAGCTCCCCATTAACTTTCTTTTGAATTTTTGTTTTACTTTGTCAGGTTTCCTCTACAATTGGAAAATGGAAAGACCGTGGAGAGAACAGTGGCGCAATACTTCAGGGAAAAGTACAACTTACAGCTCAAGTACCCCCATCTACCCTGCCTGCAAGTAGGGCAAGAGCAGAAGCACACATACCTGCCTTTAGAGGTAAGAGTCAAGATATTTGATCAGTTACATTAGGTACCATTTCTTTCCACATCCACCATCTCTTCAATGATTTATGGATTCATTTCTAGACACTAGATGGCACTTTTAGAAGCTTTTCACGTCTTGATACATTTTAATGGTAAACTGACCTTCCTCTCTATCACTCAGGTGTGCAACATTGTGGCAGGCCAGCGCTGCATTAAAAAATTAACAGACAACCAAACCTCCACCATGATCAAAGCCACAGCCCGCTCGGCACCGGACAGACAAGAGGAGATCAGCAGACTGGTGAGTTAAGTGTGTGTCTGTCTGATGCTGCAGTCATTCTACAAGTATATGGACTACCAAAATGTTGGTATCATGGAAATTCTTCATGGTATCCAGGCCAAAACTAAAACTGTCACAAGGATTTTCAATCAGTCTCAACTCTAAATCTTTCTGAAACCACAGGTGCGCAGTGCCAACTACAACTCGGACCCCTTCGTGCAGGAGTTTCAGTTCCGTGTGCGGGATGAGATGGCGGAGGTGACAGGTCGTGTCCTGCCCGCCCCTATGCTGCAATACGGCGGCAGGGTGAGCTCTGAACACTTTATGGTACCCGTTCCCTTTCACTCATGCATCGTATATGTGTTTGTGTTTGAGTAGACGGCTATAAATTGGTTATGGTTTGAGGCTAAATTCAACATTTATTATTATAATTAATGTGTGCTAATTTTAATGTCTACACATGGGAGGAGTTGCTGTGTGAGTTTTTATTTTTAATGTAATGAGGTTTGTTGCTTGTGTTTAATTGCTTGCTTATCTTTTAATACCTTGGTTTTGCATTTGTATGTTTTGTGTATTTTGTTAAATTGTGAATATGTGTGGCTTTTTTTAGGGCTTTTAATAAAGCATTTAATGTGTGATTATTATTATTATTTTTAACAACTGTTGAATTTGTTTTCCTTTTTTTAAAGGGATAATTCACCAAAAATTATATTTAAAAAGTAAAAAAATTAAAGTCATTATTTTCTTCATCCTCATGTCATTCCAAACCTGTATGAATTACTGCTGTGAAACACAAAAGAAGAAATTCATAGCAGAATGTCTAAGCTCCATTTTTTCCATGCAGTAGAAGTGAACAATGATTATGATTGTCAAGCAAGATTTGTACAGCGTTAGAAGACTTAGAATATGGTTGTATAGACTAGTTTTATGTTGTTTTATGATGTTTTTTGAGCTTGACAGCCCTTTTAAAAATTAATTTGTTTTCCACAGTAGAAAGGATATTCAAACAGTTTGGAATGTCAACAGTTTGAGTAAATGATGATTACTTTTTTGAGCATGAACACAAATGAACTAGTTTGAAAGTCATATTAAAAGATTTTTTTTTTTTTTTTTTCCAAATTAGTTGATAAGTTAGACATTGTAGAGCTCCCAAAGTGAGAACTTTAAAGTTTTCCATTGTAACATGACAGCTGTATTAAAATACATACGTTAACACATTACATTATTTCAGTTTGTACTCTTTTTTTTTTTTTTTTTTTTTTTTTTTTTATCTCAACAAATTATAACAACCTTTGGGTTACAGAATCGTACAGTAGCCACCCCAAGTCATGGAGTATGGGACATGAGAGGCAAGCAGTTTCATACTGGTGTGGAGATCAAGATGTGGGCCATTGCTTGCTTTGCCACTCAGAGACAATGCAGAGAGGAAGTTCTCAAGTAAAGCTTTTTCCATCTTTTGGTCATTAACAAAGCACTATTTATTAATAGCATTAAAACTGAAATACTGAAGTGTCTTTCTTGTCTTTTTGCAGGGGCTTTACAGACCAGCTGCGGAAGATCTCTAAGGATGCAGGGATGCCCATACAGGGCCAGCCATGTTTCTGCAAATACGCTCAGGGAGCAGATAATGTGGAGCCCATGTTCCGCCACCTGAAAAACACCTACGCTGGCCTCCAACTCATCATCGTCATATTGCCTGGGAAAACTCCTGTCTACGGTAACTATTTATGGACAGATGTTTATTTGGTCATTAAGTTTGGATTTTGTCAGATTTAAATGAATTAATTTGGGCATCTATTTTCACATGATATATTTTTTTTGAGCGCTTCACTGTTGTACTGAAGTCTGCGCTCTCTTTCTCCAGCGGAAGTGAAACGTGTTGGAGACACTCTTCTGGGAATGGCCACTCAGTGCGTTCAGGTGAAGAACGTGGTAAAAACCTCCCCTCAGACCCTCTCCAACCTCTGTCTCAAGATCAACGTCAAACTGGGCGGCATCAACAACATACTAGTACCCCATCAGCGGTAAGAGAATAAAATGAATCCATTTACACTGAAAACTTAGTTTCATTGGTTAAGACACAATGGGCCTCATTTACGAAACGAACGTATGACAGAAAATTGGGCGTACGGTCAACGCAAAACTTGGAATTTATCAATATGGACGTGAGCGGTGGCTACTGGTGCGTTCAAGTCATGTCGGATACATCGTATTTACGAGTTGAACGCACATGAACGCCACCATAAAGTCGTTATTACGAGTGGGAAACTCAAAATTCTCTTTAAGCCCCGAGTTTCCGAGTTGGGGGTGTGTCAGTGAAAAAACATGTCGGATGCCATGGACGCAGCCAAAGACTAAAGATATGCAGCGTCGGTAAAGTTGTTGAAATGAATAAAATGATTATTTTTTTGTAATGTACAATAAAACTATATACGTTACATGTACAAAATATTATATTATTGTATAATTATAATATAATATATAATTATTCAGATTGATAAATGAGGCCCAGTGCTCCTAAATGTACCAGTCACCTTGTTTATGTGTATTTATGTTGTTTGTTTTTCAGCCCATCTGTGTTCCAGCAGCCTGTCATTTTTCTGGGAGCTGATGTCACTCATCCACCCGCAGGAGACGGCAAGAAACCCTCCATTGCAGCTGTGAGAAAGACAGACCACATATACGCACCTTTTTTGTCATATACTTTACCATTTAATCACATCATGCATATCTGTGAAGAAAAAAAAACTAATTTGCAATACCTAAAATCATATCCTTGTTATGGACCTGAAAGTTAGACTGTTGTTGAATAGCTGTGGATATTTCAAAGAAATACTGTTTTTCTGCTTCTCCTCACTTCAAATTTGTTGCTGAACAGGTGGTGGGCAGCATGGATGCTCACCCCAGCAGGTACTGCGCTACCGTCCGTGTCCAGAGGCCCAGACAGGAGGTGATTCAGGACCTGGCGTCCATGGTGCGAGAGCTGCTCATCCAGTTCTACAAGTCCACCCACTACAAACCCACCAGAATCATCTTTTACAGGGACGGTGTGTCTGAGGGACAGTTCAGACAGGTGAGGCTCTCCAGTGCCCTCTCTCTTCCCTTAGCTTGCACTGCATGTGGTCGAAAGACTCTGATAAGCACTAATGATGCTAAAATGTATTTTAATTGTGATCATGATTTCTTGTGATTTCTCTTCATTAATTAAGCATAATTGTCTTTGATAATTACCAGCTATCTATCATGAAAATGTTTCATTTTCATTTAACATTTGCATTATCTTGCATTGGTAACAAAACTCCACAAGTTTTAATGACTACAGTTGCCAGATCTCAAGAGTTTAAAATCCCCAAATCTGCACTTTTTTCTTAAATGGATACATTTTCTTCCTAACCTGGTAACCGTGCCCACATTTCTTTGCTTTAAGAAAAAATTGCTGAGCTGAAAACACTAACAAAAATGTAAGTAAGAGTTATCAAAAATGTAAGTTTGGAGCAATTTTCACTGTGGTATTTTTCTTAAATGAAAGTGTAATACAGCCAGTCTGTTTTTTCACGTGGTCATGTGTTTCATGTGTTAATTTATATGGTAAATATAATATATGGTATATATGGAAACTAGATGAGGTAAAATAACCCATTCAAGTTGACCTTCCCTTCGTTTGTGCTTATGTGGAAGTTCTGATTAAATCTAAAAAGAAATTTCTAAAATGACAGTAATTGTGATTTATAAATCGAGATTAGAATTTTTGAGCAAAATAATCATGATTATCAATTTAACCATTATCGTGGAGCCCTGCCATATTCAGTAGTGTTCTTGAACTGTATTTTACGTCTTTATTTCTAGGTGCTGTACTATGAGTTGCTGGCCATACGTGAAGCTTGTATCAGCCTTGAGAAGGAATATCAACCGGGAATTACCTACATTGTCGTACAGAAACGTCACCACACTCGTCTCTTCTGCGCTGACCGCACTGAGAGGGTGAATATGAGAGACTTCTCCTAAAAGCTTGGTTATGTTTTCCTCACTTTTTCTTAATTTTTTCTAACTCACACACATTTCTTCTTTTTTATTTGTTTATTTTTAAAGGTGGGCCGCAGTGGTAACATACCAGCAGGTACCACAGTGGACACTGATATCACCCATCCTTATGAATTTGATTTTTATCTGTGCAGCCATGCTGGAATACAGGTATAAACACACACAGACATGAGCACAACTATATTAGTGCATTTTAGGCCTTGTTTTGCTGCATTATTGCCTGTTAAATCAATTGATTGATTAATTGAGTTATTAAATCCATTCAAAGAACTGAACCTAATACATTTTCTCAGAATGATTATTTAACCTCTTCTGCTTAGGGTACAAGCCGACCTTCACACTACCATGTGCTATGGGACGACAACTGCTTTACAGCCGATGAATTCCAGCTCTTGACCTACCAGCTGTGCCACACATATGTGCGCTGTACCCGCTCCGTTTCCATCCCTGCGCCTGCCTACTATGCCCACCTAGTGGCCTTTAGAGCCCGCTACCATTTAGTGGATAAAGAGCACGACAGGTGAGGGATTTACTGGCCTAATTGACACTGTCTTGGTGTATATAAGTAGAAATGTTCTATTTGATTTGAATTAAAGGCTTTTGAAAGCTGTCAATCATTTTGATTTGAATAGGCTTTGCATATTCTTGGTTGCTGCAGGTGTTTCTTTGTCACAGTGAGCCAGTATTCTTCATTTCAATGATTCAGAGTGATGGTTTGATTTCAGGAAGTTGAATTGTTCAAGCTAGCCACCTAAAAGACAGACTCAGGTTCATATTTGTTTTGCAATACCATATAAAAGTAGTATTTTGTATCTACACATTTTCACAACTCTTGAGTGTTAAAAGCAGGAGATTCTTCTTTTTTACTTCTTTATATTTCTGTATGTTTCAAAAAAAAATGTAAAAGAAAAAGACCGATATTTGTTTGAAATGGAAATCTTTTTTTTTTTTTTTTTACATAAATGTCACCCTTGATCAATTTAATGCATCTTTGCTGATCGATTTCTTTCAACAAAAAAAAAGTAGTGTACATGCTGTATACATTTGTAAATCCTTGGTATGTCAAGGAAAATGTATTTCTTAGTGTAAATTTAGGCCTCTGCTCATTTCTTTCTCCTCTTTCACAGTGCGGAAGGCAGCCATGTGTCAGGCCAGAGCAATGGCCGAGACCCCCAGGCACTGGCCAAAGCTGTGCAGATCCATCACGACACTCTGAGGACCATGTACTTTGCTTAGCCCCGCCTCCACAGACCTGTCAGACGCTGGTCATCGTGCACTTAGCGGAGGAGGGCTTCTCCCAATCACAGGCTGCTAAAGAGAACCAAATGTAGAACTTACAGGAGGAACTAGCACTGTTATGCAATAGAAAAACAGCCAATCTTTCCAGTCTGCTTCGCTTACTAATTGTTTTTAATATGTAGATTGCAGCTATTACATTATTTATTAGATTCATAGATCTGTTTAACTATTAATTTAGCCTATTTAGGTCACAAAACCAAGTTTAAGAAGTTTTGCTTGATCAACTCGTACTAGATCAGCGAATGAGGCAGTGTTATTTTATTTAGGATCAGCATGATGAGCCCTACTTGTCTGGATTTCTCCTTCTACAGAGAACTAATCAAACACATGAAGTTGGACATGAGTGTCTTCAGGTTTAGTTGATCTTTGGAGCCACCTTTGGTTTAGGATTAGTATTTTATTAGGTTTGGTGAAGTCGGTTGTTGGAGGAATGCCACTAGAGGGCAGTGCAAAGTTTGCTGTGACATCTAACTGTAGGTCCTCCACTGTTCCTCTGGACATTTGTTGCGCTAATCTGAGACCATTCTTGATGTTTTACTAGTAATTTAACAGCAAATCTCGCTTTTCCAGCAAAATCTAATCTAGCTTCTGCAAAAAACAAGACAACTGAAATGTCATTCCATTTTATTCCAACCAGTCGGAAATCCATATTTGTTTCTTTACATCTCATTTTCCATGTGTCCATGTCTTATTCTGCTTTCTGCTTTATTTCACAGTCTTTCAGATGATTCTATATACCTCTGTGATACATTAACTTTCTAGTCCATGCGCTGTCAGGAAAATATTGTGCCTACCATTGAACTGTTGGTTCTTTGCGGTTCCTGATGGCTTTCTCTTCGGCTCGCTCATTAAGCAGAGGTGACAGATTAGCTAAGGACTGCAGAATCACCAAAAGATGAACTTTGAAACTCAAAGGTTGGCAAAAAGTTTCCACATAGTCAACTGTTTATGTATGTGTTGAATGCTTTGTGCCTCATTCGGTTTGTGTGCACTTACAATGCAAGCATTCGAATCAGTCAGAGTGTGACCATAACAAATTTGACTGATGTGTGCACATATAATTCCACCCAATGCTACTCAGAGGCCTACGTCATCCATTAATATTAACTTTAAAGCTTTTAGACATTTCATTCTCATTTATGAGCTTTGAGCTCATTTATAATGTTGCTTTTAACTTGCATTTGTCAATAGCGCATCTGTAAATTATCTATTTAACTTATCAGTTTCTTAATTTCGCGTTTTAGCTCTGTGAACTCTGACAAACACTGTCCCATAAGCCTTTTAGTGCAATAAGCCAATTATTGACGGCTCTGTCGTAGACTTTCATTATACAATGCAAACCGTACCTTATGAGTGAATGCTTTAATTTGAAAATGTTTTGTTGTATGTGGCATTGTGTAAGAGAACTTGAATTGAAATGGATGATGTGTTTTATGGCTGGAATGCTGGGTTGAGTTTACAGAGAAGATGGTTACTCTCATGAGTATGTTTAATGGGAAAGACTCAGTTTGCTGTCAAGAGATCTTGGACAAACCTTTCATGTAAAAAGTCAAATGAGACAAAGTGCCTGTTTTATAGGAAATATCCCTAAAACGCAATTCTATTGGGGTATGTTTTAAATATATATTTAAAATAAGTGGCGTGTACATAGGTTGGACAGATATTTAGCTATTGAAACTGTTATTAAGGTCTTTTTGTTGTCAAGGGCAGTTTGAATAGTTGAACTAATATAAAACTGACTAGACCAAGTCCTGGGTCATCCTCTTTTGAACTTTCTTTTAAACTTTTGGACTTTCTTTTAAACTGTCTTTTGAACTTTCAGACGTTCTTTTGGACGTTTGAACTTTTAAAAGCTCTTTTTGAACTTTCTTTTAAACATTTGGACATTCTCTTTTGAGTTAAGTTGTTTTTTGAACTTTCAAACTTTATTTTTCAAACATTCTGTTTGAATTTTCAAACATTCTTTTGAACTTTCAGGCCTTTCTTTTGACCTCTTTTCTTCAAACCCCTGCATGTTCATAGCCCCTGTATATTCAACTGCATTCCACACAGACCAAACCGATGTGCCTCAGAAAACAGGGGTAGCAGGGAGTATTGAGTAAAGGCATTTGGATTGTAGTAGGGTAGGTGGAGGGTTATATTTGTTAACTCCATGGCCTCTGGCACACTTTCACATCACCCTTAATGTGAATGGCACTGTGGTCTTTCTGCCCTATAGCCACAAATACGTGTTGACCAGTGTAGCTGCTATTTTACATGAACTACATCTGCTTTTATATGTGGAGAGAGAACAAGAGAGATTCTGAGAAATGACTGACAAATATATTGCTGCACTTAAAAAGCTGTACGGTCTCAGATTTGGTGAAACGCCCAAGGTGCTAAGAGGTGTGGTGCTGTAATTCGGGGATGTTAACTACGCTAATCTGTCTGCTCCACAATTACTGCGAAAATTTTTTGCAATTTTAATGTATGGTGAAAAAATGTAGATCTTTAGAGCCTTGTTTGGATTTTTTTTTTTTTTTCAGAGTGTGATGTTCGGTTAGCTTACTAATTTTCGAGAATTGTTTTGCGAATTACCAAACCCACATACGTGATATTATATCCAAACAGTTTAAGTAAAATGTCAGTTTTAGCGAGTTAACTGGAGTTTAGCTCTGTAAAAAAAATCTTTGCGCTAATGTCAAATGGCTTCGGTGCTCTTTTTCTTTGAAAACTGTTACTTCTCTGCCGCTACCAGCATTTGAACTTACTTGAATAAGGGGAGTGATCAGTAGAACCTGCACCCGTATGCATGTCTGGCTTTAGTTGACTGCTTATACAGCCTTCTGATGTTGCCACGGAAAAAATCGCTAAAAAAAAAAAAAGTCCTGTAGGTGGGGCATTGCATGGGGTGGGGCTGTTTGAGTTGGTGGGAGTGGCTTAAATGGCACCTCCCACTGAAACTGTGATGCGACACTCTCCACCCCTTGGCTTAAAGCTGGACTGCGGATACCTTAAAGCATTTTTAATTCAGAGGAGAAGTATATTTGTGTATTTTTAAATAACGGAACTGCATAATGCACATCAATTATTTTTGCTAACAAAGTCTATGATAGATAAGCAAAAGATGATAATAGTGATCTTAATCATGATAGTGACTAATATAAATTGGGCTAATATGCAATAGACTATTGACTAGTAGATTCGTCTCGTCTTGTTTTTCGAAAGAGTCGTTCGTGAGTGTCTCTGCATTGTCCTACGGTATTTATGAGCGAAATTATGTAGTTCACAAAGGGATGAACCTTCAGTCCTCTCGCTTTGTTACTTTTATTGACTAAAACATGAAGGTACCGCCTCGAACATTTCCATTTAGTTGATTAAAAACAGGATGATTCACACACAAGCACATTTAAAAATGCCTGTAGGCTTCAAGCCCTCTTGAACTCAATATATGAATTGTGTCTGAACTAAAGTGATAAACTGTTTTCCTCAAGTCTACAGTATTTGCTGCTTGAGGTTATTTTTCTGACTGTGTTGAGGTGAAGATTCATCCTTTGGGCAGACGAGTTAGTGGAATGTGCCTTTTCTGATGGTGCTGTTCTCAGACAGATAAAATACGACATTTTTAAGGGCCCAACAAGCCTATATTGAAGTTATGTTAATATGATATACTGTATAATGTGTGTTCAAGAGTGTTAAAACTGTATGTGTGGGTGTGATTGTGCCTCTTTATTCGCCAAGAACACATTAAATCACAGAGCTTGCCAGTTACAGGGTCTCTGGACCAAATTTTCTACAAGGGTTATAGCTACTTTTTGTAAGGATTTGGCACTGTAAAACTAATAGATCAAGCACTGACCAGGCAGGCTATACCGTAAGAAGCCTGGAAACTCATCCTAAATGATGTTTTCCCTTTTTGTCTTCAAACCATTTCTAACAACCAAGACAAATCTGTGTTCTCTCTATGTGATGAAATGGCAATAATGGAATTGGTAATGTCACTGATATTTGGCCTAAATTCCAGTTTTAGACACCTTTTCATAAATGAACTTCACGGATCCAACTGTTACATTTATTAACATGATGATCTGGTGATTATAAAATCAGGATATCTATATCTGTGATTAAATACAGCACATTATGTATCAGATCTATCATACTATGCAAGCTTCTCATCTTGAAGGAGCTTCATAGGATTTTTCAAAGTCAGCACTCTTTCCATTGTGATGCAACACATGTTCAGCGCTCTGATATAACGGTTTAGTGTTTAGTGTGATGAAATAATATTAATGAATTGATAACAGAACTGTCCAGTTTTAAAATATATATTTGTCTCTTTTGTTTTATCTCAACCCTTCTAATTGTGGTCTTTCATTGGGTCTTTTTATTTGGTTGTTCTATTTAATTGTCAATATTTTAATTAAAACTGTATGTATGCAAACTTTGATGGATATGTCTTTTGAACTGTTTGTCTTGGACAAAAATGACACATATGAATAAATATTGAATGTACATGCAGTTTTGTTTACTTTGCAAAAAAAAAGGAGTATGTGGTCCAGTGTTAACTATTAAAAATAATTTTTGGTTATTTGAAATAAA
The DNA here is from genome assembly GCA_039654775.1 of Spinibarbus caldwelli. Taxonomy (NCBI): domain Eukaryota; kingdom Metazoa; phylum Chordata; class Actinopteri; order Cypriniformes; family Cyprinidae; genus Spinibarbus; species Spinibarbus caldwelli. Next base: position 10,019,456 of record CM077245.1, read on the forward strand.
ATATAAATTTTAAATGATTCACTTAAAAAAATTAAAATGAGAAATATTACTAAAACTGAAATAAATATAAATATAAATATATATATTTTATTAATTATACATAGCAAAATTACTCCAATTGAAAACTATAAATGTAAAAAATAAAAGCGTATACAGATGTAGATTGAAGTGAGAATGGCTATCATAGTAAGATTAGATAAATAGAAATGTTGATACTTTATTAATCCCACAAAGGAAAGAACATTGCCCCAAGAAATACATTATTTGAATGACAATACAATCCATTGATTTAAAATATTACCTTTTCCATACACAAACATAGTTTATAACAGTTACCACCTCAATTCACTCACATACAGACTAAAATTAATTCTGAGTGAAAACTCACTTTATATCAAACACTGTAAAAAAAAAAAAAAAAAAAAGCAATTGCACATTTTCCAGTTTGTGAAGCCTTTTGAGTCTCAAATACTAAAAAAAATGCTATTTTCTTGAAACTACATAAAAACCTTGTCAGACCAACAAAAATACCCCAAATGTTGTCCCAACTAGTCAAACACAGTTGTCTGAACAAAGAATTTCATATTGTTGAAATGTTAAGGCTTTGTGAGTTCCCAGCATGCATTGCACCATGAATAAATTATGCACGTACTGTTATAGGATTATTGTTTTGCTGTTTGCTGACTTCATTTAAACTTTTTTGCTGTTGTTTTATCATTATTGTTAGTTACTTGTTGTACTGTGATGTAAAAAGCTCATCTTTTTAACATTTGTTTATTGCCACCGTTCTTGAGGTTTGTGTGTCTAGTTTTGAGGCCTGGAGTATGTTCATATCCTAGATATCTTAGTCTTGTAAACAAAGACAATAGTGTATACTTATTAGACTAATGTATCCATTAATGTTTGTACTTTGTAAACACGTATAAATTTGATAGTGTGGTGATTTTTTTTTTAAACATTTTTTTTTTAGTTCCAGGAAACAGAAAAAAATCATTAATTACCTCAATGACAGTAATTATTGTTTCAGTTGCTGTGACAAGAATTTTTCCATTAGCAAAATAAGACAATCAGCATTGTATGAACAAACAAATTTACATTGGCTCAACAAAGTATCTTTACTGAGCAGAACTAAACAACTATTGCTGAGAGAACTCAAAAGTCTTACTGCATCAAGTTGCCTTATTTTTTTACGTTTTCTCAACAATTAATTTTTTTACAGTGAATTTACTTAATACCTTCCTTATTAATTTAGTTGCACATTGTGATGCAGGGAAGAATCTTCTTTGTAGAGGTGACGTCACAGTGGTAAAGTGCCATTACAAAATGAAACTACAAGCTGGATCTTGCAAAAGACTACATGGCTTTTCTCTCGCTATATTATATGGAAGCTGTTTCCATGACGGTATAAAAAAGGTAATTGTGACTCTTCACCTCATAATTCAGATTTTTTCAGAACTGTGAGATATAAACTCTCTCTCAATTTTGAAAAAAAATGTCAGACTTGCAAGATGTTAATTCAAAAATGTGAGGGGAAAAAAAGTCAGAATTGCAAGATGCAAACTCAGAATTCAGAGGAAAAAGAAGTCAATTTCTGAGTTTATATCTTGCAATTCTGAGAAAAAAAAGGTAATGAGTAAAAGTCATCACAATTACTTTTTTATTTATCTTTTTCATTCTGTGGCAGAAACAAGCTTCCATAATATTACATAAGCATTATTGCACAAAATACCTTTTCCCCCAACACAGTGTTTTAAAGATTAACAGTAGAGGCTTATAGCTCTGTTAGCTTTGTTACCATCTATAGTCTAGTATAGTTCTAAAAGTTGACCAAAAAAAACCTTTCAGCAGTTAAAACTGACTAGAGTTAGCAAGTAGCAAATAATGTTCATCATGGCTGTGATGTAAACTGAAGGTTGTTGGCTATTTAAAAGCCCAAGCTTCCCTTTTCAATGGGAAATATATCAGCACAAGTAGAAAACTCTTTTTGACCAAACATTTCACAAGGTGTTTAGATTTTAAAAATCATATAAAATTTGGAAAAGGCAGGTGCGTCACTTGGAAAACTTTGAAAGCATTCGCTTCTCTTTTTCTACTGTTGTACACACTCAATAGTACATGAATATATGTTGCCCTAAATCAGTGGTTCCCAACCACGTTCCTGGAGGCCCCCCAACACTGCATGTTTCCCATGTCACCTTAATCAAACACACCTGATTCGGATCATCAGCTCATTAGTAGAGACTCCAAGACCTGAATTGGGTGTGTCAGAGAAAGGAGAGATGCGAAATGTGCAGTGTTGGGGTGTCTCTAGGAATGTGGTTGGGAACCACTGCCCTAAATGGATTCCATGGGAACATCCATGAGATTTTGGTCCATGCTATTTCATTTCAGTGGGATTTCCTGCAGTTATTCTCCAGTTCCACCTTTTTTTGGACAGTTTCAGTTCAGTTTGGACTGAAATCTGTAGGTGGTACACTTCTATGCCTGTGGATGTGCTTTGTGATTATTGTCCTGAAGTATCTAGTCAAAGACTGGTCGTCTGCAGTCATAAAAACCCATGGTCAGTAACAATACATCTGTATTTTTTCAGATAAGTGTGTGTAAACCAGTGGATGTGTACTCACATTTCTTCATGGTCTGTTTGGGGCAGTTCCTCGTGTTCCTCCAGAGTTAAAGGAACATCAGCCATCAGGAAGGAGTCTGTGGAGCAGGTGC